>CM055128.1:22919228-22947215 GCA_029206835.1 Rana muscosa | reverse complement strand
TCTACCGTTCTTAATACTAAAATTCATACCCTTTCACACCATTCATTCATCTCTGTCGTTCCTCAGCTTCCATTCCCTTATCCAAAATTTCTATTGGGTCATTGCTCTCTGTTTTAAGTGTGTTATCTTGCACTTTTTAGGAGTTGCATACTGATCCCTCTTGCTTCCCACCAGGGTTTACAAGCCCCAGGGGGCTTTTTAGCAGCAAATAAAGATCAAACGTTTAGAAAAAGCCATCAAAAAGGACAGTTGGACACGTTACATGTACAAAAAACTGAATTAAAATATAAGCTCTGTTAAGTACAAAGCGAGACAGAAAGTGGCTTAAAGAGAACATATACATCAAACAGTGAATCTCTAATGGATTCCTTTTTTAACACTATCCGATGTATTGAAATGCCCCAACGCATTTCGACCTACAAGGTTTCGGTCTTCCTCAGGGGGTTCTTACATTTCTAGAAATACATCAAAAATGACAGGTTTATACATCCTATATGTCATCGTGTAAACATACAATATAATCATAGTTGCATTTCAGAGAAGTATCAACATGTATTAAACTTTGCATTTACTGTATATACTATCTATACAGTGCCTTGCGAAAGTATTCGGCCCCCTTGAACTTTTCATCCTTTTGCCACATTTCAGGCTTCAAACCTAAAGATATAAAATTTACATTTTTTGTGAAGAATCACCAACAAGTGGGACACAATTGTGAAGTGGAATGAAATCTATTGTTTTTTTTAAACTTTTTTAACAAAGAAAAAAATTAAAAGTGGGGCGTGCAAAATTATTTGGCCCCCTTGCGTTAATACTTTGTAGAGCCACCTTTTGCTGCGATTACAGCTGCAAGTCGCTTGGGGGATGTCTCTATCAGTTTTGCACATCGAGAGACTGAAATTCTTGCCCATTCTTCCTTGAAAAACAGCTCGAGCTCAGTGAGGTTGGATGGAGAGCGTTTGTGAACAGCAGTTTTCAGCTCTTTCCACAGATTCTCGATTGGATTCAGGTCTGGACTTTGACTTGGCCATTCTAACACCTGGATATGTTTATTTGTGAACCAATCCTTTGTAGATTTTGCTGTATGTTTGGGATCATTGTCTTGTTGGAAGATAAATCTCCGTCCCAGTCTCAGGTCTTTTGCAGACTCCAACAGGTTTTCATCCAGAATGGTCCTGTATTTGGCTGCATCCATCTTCCCCTCAATTTTACCATCTTCCCTGTCCCTGCTGAAGAAAAGCAGGCCCAAACCATGATTCTGCCACCACCATGTTTCACAGTGGGGATGGTGTGTTGAGGGTGATGAGCTGTGTTGCTTTTACGCCAAACATATCGTTTTGCATTGTGGCCAAAAAGTTTGATTTTGGTTTCATCGGACCAGAGCACCTTCTTCCACATGTTTGGTGTGTCTCCCAGGTGGCTTGTGGCAAACTTTAGACGAGACTTTTTATGGATATCTTTGAGAAATGGCTTTCTTCTTGCCACTCTTCCATAAAGGCCAGATTTGTGCAGTGTACGACTGATTGTTGTCCTGTGGACAGACTCTCCCACCTCAGCTGTAGTTCTCTGCAGTTCATCCAGAGTGATCATGGGCCTCTTGGCTGCATCTCTGATCAGTCTTCTCCTTGTCTGAGCTGAAAGTTTAGAGGGACAGCCAGGTCTTGGTAGATTTGCAGTGGTCTGATACTCCTTCCATTTCAAAATGATCGCTTGCACAGTGCTCCTTGGGAAATCTTTTTGTATCCAAATCCGGCTTTAAACTTCTCCACAACAGTATTACGGACCTGCCTGGTGTGTTCCTTGGTCTTCATGATGCTCTCTGCGCTTTCAACAGAACCCTGAGACTATCACAGAGCAGGTGCATTTATACAGAGACTTGATTACACACAGGTGGATTCTATTTATCACCATCAGTCATTTAGGACAACATTGGATCATTAAGAGATCCTCGCTGAACTTCTGGAGTGAGTTTGCTGCACTGAAAGTAAAGGGGCCGAATAATTTTGCACGCACCACTTTTCAGTTTTTTATTTGCTAAAAAAGTTTAAAATATCCAATAGATTTTGTTCCACTTCACAATTGTGTCCCACTTGTTGGTGATTCTTCACAAAAAATTAAAATGTTATATCTTTATGTTTGAAGCCTGAAATGTGGCAAAAGGATGAAAAGTTCAAGGGGGCCGAATACTTTCGCAAGGCACTGTATACAGGGCTTTTTTTTCTCAAACAATAGGTGCTGGAACTCAACCACGACCCCCCCCCCCCCAAAAGCCTTCCCCCTACATACACCCTCAAAATCACATCAGTCAAATTTCACGAAACAGTAGAAGGGTCTTAAAGGGGCATTAAATACCAAGATTGCATTACATGCAGAGTTCAGGGGGGGTTACACAGAGTGCAGAGCTGTCACTTGTAAAACCGGAGCCCGAGGTGGTGGAACTGAGTTCCACCAAGTTCCCCCTGAAAACATACCCTTTCTGCCAAAGAGGGCTCGCTTGACCAGAGACTTCGTTAAAAAATCCAAAAGTATCTCCTCAGACAGGATCCGGGACCATGCTGGTGAGACGCACACTCCCCCAGCCAAAGGGGGCGCAGCCTCAATCCGTAGGGCTTGCAAGTCGTCACACAACTGTGCCCCCCCCCGGGGGGAAGGAACCGCCGTGTGGGCCAGAGCATCTGAAATTTGTAATTAATATAATTTTAGCATATTAGTAGGCTGGCACTTAAGGTCATTACAGCAGGGGGGGGGCGGGGGGGGGCAAGGAAAGAACCCTTGTGATGCGCCGCTGAGCACAAGTTGCATTTCTTGATGTGCAGTATGCTCCCCAGTGTGGGGTTCGGTGGATCCATATCCGACCCACTACACACGAGGGCACACACAAAGAAATTTGTAACATATATATATATATATATATATATATATATATATATATATATATATATATATATATATAGTAGTTATCATGGGTCGTTTGTATTATTTTTATATCATTTGAGTAGTCATCTTGATACTCAAAAGTTAGCTAGCCACTTAAGACCATTTTTTAGCTAAAGGGCCAGGCCCCTTTTTGCGATTCGGCACTGCGTCGCTTTAACTGACAATTGCGCGGTCATGCGACGTGGCTCCCAAACAAAATTGGCGTCCTTTTTTTCCCCACAAATAGAGCTTTCTTTTGGTGGTATTTGATCACCTCTGCGGTTTTAATTTTTTTTACAAACAAAAATAGAGCGACAATTTAGAAAAAAATGCAATATTTTTTGCTTTTTGCTATAAAATATCCCCAAAAAATATATAAAAACTTTTTTTTTCCTCCAGTTTAGGCCGATACGTAGTCTTCTACATATTTTTGGTAAAAAAAATCGCAATAAGCGTTTGACTGGTTTGCGCAAAAGTTATAGCGTCTACAAAATAGGGGATAGTTTATGGCATTTTTATTATTTATTTATTTTTTGTAGTAATGGCGGCGATCGGCACTTTTTATCGTGACTGCGACATTATGGCGGACACTTTTGACACTATTTTGGGACCATTGTCATTTTTACATCAATCAGTGCTATAAAAATGCACTGGTTACTGTGAAAATGACACTGGCAGTGAAGGGGTTAACCTGTAGGGGGCGCTAAAGGGGTTAAGTGTGACCTAATGTGTGATTCTTACTGTGGGGGGGCGTAGCTTGGCGTGTGAAGTCACTGATCATCGTTCCCAAGACAGGGAACAGACGATCAGTGACACTCACTAGGAAGCACGGGGAGAGGTTTGTTTACACTTACCTCTCCCCGTTCTTCAGCTCTGTGACCCGATCGCGGGACACCGGCGGCGATCGGGTCCCGCGGTCACGGAGCTCAGGACCGGGTCGCATGCGCGACCCACGGCTGGGATCTTGAAGGGGGCATACCTGTACGCCCTTGTGCCCAGCCGTGCCATTCTGTCGACGTATATCGTCGTGCGGCGGTCCTTAAGCGGCTAGAGTGCCTTATTTAAAAAAAAATAAAAAAAAAAGTGATTATGAATGTTGTGAAACTACAAGAGGTGGAGAGTAAGGCTGGCCATACACCATACAATTTTCTTTTACAATTTTTCTTTAGATTTACCAAAACCGTAGAATATGAGGTGGAGAAAGGTAGTTACCGCTCAAGGTAGAGGACGAATAATGAACCACTTCACCGGATCTGAAGCCACAGGTGCTGGCAATGCATATCACAATGCAAATAAAGGGGAAAAGTCTGGACAGCCGCACTCCAAAAGATGTCGCTTTTATTGTAAAAACAAGATCACAAAATACATGCCACAGCAAACAGGATACAAGCTTGACGCGTTTCACACTATAACTTGGTGCTTAATCAGTGATTAAGCACCAAGTTATAGTGTGAAACGCGTCAGCTTGTATCCTGTTTGCTGTGGCATGTATTTTGTGATCCTGTTTTTAGGCTCCATGTACACAGAAGCTCAAAAACGGTCGTTTTGAACGCCAGATTTCTGGCAGAAAAAGCTGCTTTAAAATATAGCTTTCATCAGCGTTTTTTACTAGCGTTTTTCAGTGTTGGCGTTTTTTAGCTTTTTTTTTTATTTTTTTTAAATGGATCAAAAACCGCTGGCGACCTGCGTTTTTCAGCTTTTTTCCCCGCCGAAAAACGGCACTTTGAGCGTGAATTTCTTACGTTCAGAAAAAAGCCCATTAACTCCACTGCTCATTAACGCTAAAAAACGTCCATGTGTACATGAACACATAGGCTAACATAGAGTGCAGGTAATGGGCTTTTTAAAAAAAAACGCCAATAAACTGCAGTTTCAGCTTCAGTGTACATGGAGCCTTACAATAAAAGCGACATCTCTTGGAGTGCGGCTGTCCAGACTTTTCCCTTTTTTATTTGCATAGAATATGAGGTCAAACCTTTAACACTTGAAATTTGTATGCAATCAGGCAGGCCCTTGCACTACATAGTTCAAGGTAAATCTAAAGGAAATTTAACAAGAAAATTGTATAATGTATGGCCAGCCTTCGTGAACAGGGGAGGGCTGGCGGCCTCAGGCCTGGGGGGCAAGTCCAGTCAAGTGGCCCATTGAACCGCCGAATCAGCTCACCATCCATGGCCCACCTGGTATTTTCAATGCAGCTTCACCAGTGCCCATCAGTGCAGCCAAATCCAGTGCCCATCAATGCAGCCTGATCACTGGGGCAGGTTACATGGGGTATTTGGGGGGGGAGATGGGGGGTCAGCTAGGGGTGTCGGGGTCTCTCACCTCAGCGATCTCAGCAGGTCTTTGCACGCCACGGTCTCCTGGGGGGGTAACGCTCCTGATCCTGGGGTCATGTTGCAGCCAGCGCCCAGCCCTGCGTCCCGACTCCCTGGCACGCCCTGCCTCTGCCTGCTTCCAAGAATCCGGTCACAGGGAGTTTTAGTTTTCTCTGTGCTGCTGTGTTTTCCACCCACCAGAAGCTTGAGTGCGGACTACAACTCCCGGGCAGGAAACAGCTAGTGGTCGGCCGCCATGGCCATGCCCCCGGCCCGACTTCCTAGACCAGAATAAAAAAGAAAATGGTAGCGGGCAGCGGCTGCCGGCCATTTTGAACATAAGTTAGGGCGGCCTGGGAGGCAATTGTCACCCTGCCCCCTGGCCCAGCCCTCCCCTGTTCGTGAATATGTCACACGTTTTGTGTAACAACCAGGTGAGTGTGAACTACAGAGGTAGTAGAAAACATTATGTGTATAAGTGAATGTTTGTAAGTGAAGTTGGGGCTTCTAACCCTCAGGGGTTGCACCTAGACGTAAGACATGCGAATTAATAAAAAAATGAAAGAGAACGCCACAGCTTGGTTTAGAAAAATGAAACCTCAAACATTAAAAATGTCCAAAAATATGATGATATTCCGTGACTGTGATACAGTATTTGTTGCATCTAAGAAAAGAGTGTCACTAATGCAATATGTGAAAAGTGGCAGAAATATGTAACTAGTATATAAAAGAAAAAAACTGCGCCCACCCACTTAACCCAAAAACTACAATAGTAGGATATTAACACAACAAGTAACTAGTGGTTACAGCTAGTTGAAACAAATGAGAGTCCAACAGGCAATCTGCAGTAAATGGTCTAATTGAACAACAAGTCCACTTCTCCTTAGACCCAAAAAGACCCAGTAAGTAAGAAGGACATCCACTCCTCCTCAAAATAAAGAGGCACAGCACCACCGTGACTTGTTCAAAACTTATTGTGAGATATCCACCACCAGAGACAAGAGGAGCAGCTCACCAGAAGGCAAGCGGTTTGGGGCATCCGACTGTCACCCAGCCGCGGCCTTTTTAAGTTGCAGCAATAATCGTCCCTCAGTCAATAGTGGTGATCCATCCGATATGGTCCGCATACATTTGCACCATGGGCCCCAAACATAAATGAATAGAAAGGGCAAACAATAGTGTGACTCAGTTTAAACCAATTTATTTAAAAAACGTAAGTTCTACTTACAAATGAGAAGATAAAAACAGCTTGTAGATAAACTGTATTGCCGGCCGGCATATCAGGAGCCTCACTCCTCGGGCGTGGTGACGTCACTGAGCGTCCTCCTAGACGCGTTTCGTCATTACGCAGACGTTATCAATACTATTGATAACGTTTGCGTAATGACGAAACGCGTTGGACTGTTGGACTCTCATTTGTTTCAACTAGCTGTAACCACTAGTTACTTGTTGTGTTAATATCCTACTATTGTAGTTTTTGGGTTAAGTGGGTGGGCGCAGTTTTTTTCTTTTATTGTCTTTTGGTGTTATCTCACTATTACTGCTGCCTATAGTGTTAGTTTTTCCTAGCGCAGTTTTTTTTACCTTTATATGTAACTAGTATAGGGTGAGAGAAAAAGACGAATTGATACTTTCTTATCCCGTTAATCTGGTACAAACTGAATGAAATCCAAGAAAGGTGCGCAGAATCTGCCAGTTCAAGTCAAAAGAGCACCCTTGCTGGGAGTGCGCGGTCATCGGCCGCCAAGTGAGGCGTATACGTGGCGTGTGAGCAGGACCGCCATCAGGAATTTTGGGGCCCCTAATACAGCTTCAGGCATGGGCTCCCTGGAGCAGAGAACCGGGGAGGGGTGCTGCCGCTGCAAATTGAGAAATTGAGAAGCGGGGGGTGCTGCCGCCGCAAATTATTGAGGTCGGGGGGGGGTTGCCATCTGCGCCCTTGAGGACCTCCAGGCCTTTGGGAAGCTCTGGGCCCCTTACAAAAAAAATAAATAATAAAAAAAATATATATATATACATACAGTGCCTTGCGAAAGTATTCGGCCCCCTTGAACTTTTCATCCTTTTGCCACATTTCAGGCTTCAAACATAAAGATATAAAATTTTAATTTTTTGTGAAGAATCACCAACAAGTGGGACACAATTGTGAAGTGGAACGAAATTAATTGGATATTTTAAACTTTTTTAGCAAATAAAAAACTGAAAAGTGGTGCGTGCAAAATTATTCGGCCCCTTTACTTTCAGTGCAGCAAACTCACTCCAGAAGTTCAGCGAGGATCTCTAAGGGTCCTTTCACACGGGGCGGATCCGTGCAGATCCGCCCCGTGAAGCTCCGCTTGCTCAGCGGGCATCGCTCCGTTGATCCCCGCTGAGCCGACGGGTGACTGGGCGGTCCCCGCACACTGTGCAGGGACCGCCCTGTCAGAGCGCCGCTCTCCCCTATGGGGAATCGGGTGACGACGGACCGTAGAGTCCGTTGTCATCCGATCCGCTGACGGAAGGAAAAATAGGGTTTTCCTCCGTCACACTTTGGCGGAGCGGATGTCAGCGGACATGTCTCCGCTGACATCCGTGCCTCCATAGGGGTACATGGAGGATCCGTTTCAGGTCCGCCTAAAAAACTGACAGGCGGACCTGAACGGACCTCCGTGTGAAAGGGGCCTTAATGATCCAATGTTGTCCTAAATGACTGATGGTGATAAATAGAATCCACCTGTGTGTAATCAAGTCTCTGTATAAATGCACCTGCTCTGTGATAGTCTCAGGGTTCTGTTGAAAGCGCAGAGAGCATCATGAAGACCAAGGAACACACCAAGCAGGTCCGTAATACTGTTGTGGAGAAGTTTAAAGCCGGATTTGGATACAAAAAGATTTCCCAAGCTTTAAACATCCCAAGGAGCACTGTGCAAGCGATCATTTTGAAATGGAAGGAGTATCAGACCACTGCAAATCTACCAAGACCTGGCTGTCCCTCTAAACTTTCAGCTCAGACAAGGAGAAGACTGATCAGAGATGCAGCCAAGAGGCCCATGATCACTCTGGATGAACTGCAGAGAACTACAGCTGAGGTGGGAGAGTCTGTCCACAGGACAACAATCAGTCGTACACTGCACAAATCTGCCCTTTATGGAAGAGTGGCAAGAAGAAAGCCATTTCTCAAAGATATCCATAAAAAGTCTCGTCTAAAGTTTGCCACAAGCCACCTGGGAGACACACCAAACATGTGGAAGAAGGTGCTCTGGTCCGATGAAACCAAAATCCAACTTTTTGGCCACAATGCAAAACGATATGTTTGGCGTAAAAGCAACACAGCTCATCACCCTCAACACACCATCCCCACTGTGAAACATGGTGGTGGCAGCATCATGGTTTGGGCCTGCTTTTCTTCAGCAGGGACAGGGAAGATGGTTAAAATTGAGGGGAAGATGGATGCAGCCAAATACAGGACCATTCTGGATGAAAACCTGTTGGAGTCTGCAAAAGACCTGAGACTGGGACGGAGATTTATCTTCCAACAAGACAATGATCCCAAACATACAGCAAAATCTACAAAGGATTGGTTCACAAATAAACATATCCAGGTGTTAGAATGGCCAAGTCAAAGTCCAGACCTGAATCCAATCGAGAATCTGTGGAAAGAGCTGAAAACTGCTGTTCACAAACGCTCTCCATCCAACCTCACTGAGCTCGAGCTGTTTTGCAAGGAAGAATGGGCAAGAATTTCAGTCTCTCGATGTGCAAAACTGATAGAGACATCCCCCAAGCGACTTGCAGCTGTAATCGCAGCAAAAGGTGGCTCTACAAAGTATTAACGCAAGGGGGCTGAATAATTTTGCACGCCCCACTTTTCATTTTTTTCTTCGTTAAAGTTTCAAAAATCCAATAGATTTCGTTCCACTTCACAATTGTGTCCCACTTGTTGGTGATTCTTCACAAAAAATTAAAATTTTATATCTTTATGTTTGAAGCCTGAAATGTGGCAAAAGGATGAAAAGTTCAAGGGGGCCGAATACTTTTGCAAGGCACTGTGTGTGTGTGTATATATATATATGTGTGTATATATATATATATATATATATATATATATATATATATATATAAATTTTTTATAAAAAATTTTTTAAAAGGGGGGTTGCCATCCGGGCTTCTGGGGACCTCTGGGCCCCTTACAAAAAAGAAAAAAAAAGAAAAAAAATGTATTTTTTTTTTTTCTTTTAATAAAAAAAAAAAGGCCAGGTTACCACCCGGGCCCCTGGGGACCTCCGGGCCCCTTAAAGGTGTACTGCCTGTACCCCCCTGATGGCAGCCCTGCGTGTGAGCGTTAAAGCCAACCCTTCTGCTTCTGTTGTGTTACTTGGGCAGCAACAGGTTTAAAAAAAAGATGCTGTAGATTGATACATTGTGTTTGTAGATTGTATTGTTTGCTCTCTAGGAAAGTGTCGTGAGGAATCCTCCCCGGGGGTGGGGGATATGATGAAACGCGTCTCTGGTGTTCTGGGACGCGTTGTGTGTTTTGGATCTTCACCTGCTGATATAATGAATCCCGCTCTTCCTTCCTCCCTCCAGCCGGTGAAGATGATGATTTGTCGGTTTCGGATCTCCAAGTATTCGCCACCATTGCTGCTGCCTGGTCGCTGGCCGAAGCGGATACTCCGGATGGTGCTAAACCGGCGTGTCACCTGACCTGCTGCCCCGCCGCCGCCGCTCCGCGCGTCCGCCTGTCCCGCAGGACGTACAGCTGGATGCCCAAAACCAAACCGGTGAGCCAATCATTGTATCTCATTCGGGGTTTGGAAGCTTCTAGCAGCGTCTGACACCCTGCATGGCGAATAATCGCATCATCCAATGATTTCCATCAATAAGCCGCACTGGTTCGGGCTCAGTGATTCTCACAGCCAGGAAACCGGTAATTTTGGACGGTCGGTACTGACAGCCGCTCTTAAAAGCTGCTATTTCTGCGGCTTTTAATATCAAAGTGGACCTGACGGTAACTTTACAAGTCTGTATGAATAAATCCCTCACATCCCAATATACAGCAACAGTATCTTTTATTAAAGCGCCAGTCAGTGACATTGTCTAGGCTGGGATGATGTCATCAGTGTGCTGCCGGCAGGCTGAGACATTTCCTCAGTCTCCCCTCCCCCAGTGATCAGACTGTAAATTGAGGAAACGCTTCCTCCTCCTTCTACAAAGTTACAATGTACAGTCTGATCACTGGGGGAGGGGAGACTGAGGAAATGCCTCCTCCCCCTTCTACAAAGTTACAATGTACAGTCTGATCACTGGGGGAGGGGAGACTGAGGAAATGCCTCCTCCCCTTTCTACAAAGTTACAATGTACAGTCTGATCACTGGGGGAGGGGAGACTGAGGAAATGCCTCCTCCCCTTTCTACAAAGTTACAATGTACAGTCTGATCACTGGGGGAGGGGAGACTGAAGAAACTCTTCCTACTTCCTATAAAGTTAGTCTCGCCTCCCCCAGTAAACAGACTGTACATTGTTCCTTTTTAGAAGGAGGAGGCAGCATTTCCTCAGTCTCCCCTCCCCCCCCCCCCCCCCCCCAGTGATCAGACTGTACATTGTAACTTTGTAGGAGGTGTCTTGCTATTCTAGTCTATGGGGCTGTGTGCTTCTATAGATGCACACAGTGTAGGGAGACACAACTCCACTCCCTGCATACAAGGGTGACCCCATAGAATGCTGCCAGAAGAAGAAGCCACTCTGAGTCAAGAGACCTGGGGCAAAGGTCATGTGACCGGCTTATACTGGAATAAAGGTGAATAGGCTTTTGGACTGCTTCGTTATTAACGTCTCTTTCCCCCCCCATACACAGGTGTGTCCACTCAAGGCCGCCATAGATCACCTGGACACTCAGGAGGTGGAGATGCGGATGAAGCTGGCGGAGATTCAGCGGCGGTACAAGGAAAAGCAGAGGGAGCTCGCCAAACTGCAGAGACGACACGACCACGAGTGAGTGAACGCCAGGCGACCCAAACCCAGACCCATTGCTCAGTCCGGGCACCACACACAGAGGGATCTGGATCTGTGCTGCCTGTACTGACCAATTAGATTCCCTACAAGAATTCCCAGGTAGAGAGGAACTATCTTATTGGTTGATTTGGGCAACACAGACACTTCCCTCACAGAGACCTCCTGGGGAAAAAAAAAAAAGTTCTGGAATTGGGTTGGTCTGTAAAGTTACCAAGCTTTACTCTCCACAATGATGAGAGTTCCACAAGTTTGTAACCAATCCATTAAAAGTTTATTATTCTTTAACAGATCAGAAGGTAAAGCCAACACGTTTCGGGGACTCGCAGCTCCTTCATCAGGGCTTGGATGCTGGTATTGATGGGAGAGAATTCTGGGCAATAACCAATGGCAAGGATTAGGAGAGTGGCAATTGTAGAAACCTGACAAAGGGGGGTGAGCCCCTAAAACGCACTGCATTTTTCTTCTACTTTCACAACCAGTTTCTGGGGTTCACAGCTCTTTTATCAGGGCTTAGATTCCAGTGGTGATGGGAGAAAATACTGGACAATAATAACCAATGGCAAGGATTTGAAAAGTGGCAGTGGGGACACCCTCATGAAGGGAGAGTTGTGAGCCCCCAAAACATGTTGGATTTTCCTTCTGCTTTGCCAACGTGTTCTTGGGGCTCACAGCTCCTTCATAATAGGGGGCTTGGATGCTGGTGGTGATGGGTGAAAATACTGGACTGTAATAACCAATAGCAAGAATTAGAAAAGTTACAGTGGTGGAAACCTAACAAAGGGGTGTGAGCCCCCAAAACATGTTGCATTTTCCTTCTGCTTTGCCAACATGTTTCTGTGGCTCACAGCTCCTTCATCATGGCTTGGATGCTGGTGGTGATGGGAGAAAATGGTGGCTAATGGTGACAACCGAACAAAAAATCTCCTGCGCTCCGGTGTTTTGCTAGACATGGGTGGTATAGTCCAGTCTTTAGTTTAAGGCAAAGTCTAGAGTCTTGCAGCCCTCCTCCGAACAATGGGTGTTCAAATAGCTAGAAAGAAAAAGAAAAGGAGGGGGGCGCACCGACCTAGTGCATTACCAAATATAAAAGTTTTATTGAAATTAGAATAAAAAGCAATAGTCCTTCTCACAAACGAGCTTAGGTAAAGGCTTTTCTGACAGTCAAGCTGTATCTCTTGGCACCTGCAAGCAGGGCTTGATGACAAGGGGATTGGACGGTACTCTAAACGGCTGACGCGTTTCTGGGGCGCACCCCTTTCTTCAGAGCCTAGGCGGTCCGTGACCACGGACCGCCTAGGCTCTGAAGAAAGGGGTGCGCCCCAGAAACGTGTCAGCCATTTAGCCGTTTTGAGTACCGGACCGCCCAGGCTCTGAAGAAAGGGGTGCGCCCCAGAAACACGTCAGCCGTTTGGAGTACCATCCAATCCTCTTGTCGTCAAGCCCTGATTGCAGGTGCCAAGAGATCCAGCTTGACTGTCAGAAAAGCCTTTACCTAAGCTCGTTTGTGAGAAGGACTATTGCTTTTTATTCTAATTTCAATAAAACTTTTATATTTGGTAATGCACTAGGCTAATGGTGACAAGCATTAGAAAAGTGACAATGGTAGAAACCTGACAAAGGGGTGTGAGCCCTCGAAACGCGTTTTTTATTCTATTTCTGCTTTGCAAACGCGTTTTTGGGGCTCACAGCTCCTTCATCGGGGCTTAGATACTGGTGGTGATAGGAGAAACTAATGGACAGTAATAACCAATGGTAAGCATTAGGAAAGTGGCAGCGGTGGCGTCTTGATGAACAGAGTTGTTAGCTTCCGAAAACGCATTGGTTATACCTTCTGTTCTTTTATCAGGATTAATAAATAACGCGCACTGGATTGGTTCCAAATCTGTGGTGCTCCCATCCTTTACACTCTTTGGTCTTCTTCAGGGACCATAGGGATTCCTCACATGAGGGCCGCTCCTCATAGCTGGAGATCATAGTTCATTCTACTCACCCTGGGGTCCCTTTCTATGTACAGCCCTCTAGCCCCACAATTCCAGATCCCCCCCATTAGGTCGGTGAGGATTGGAACTTGTTAGAGGGGCATAAAACATGGAAGAACCATGTGCAGTGATTTTTTTAAAGGGACAGCGCAGTTTTTTTGTTTTTTGTTTTTTTTTCCCTTTTAAAATCCCCCTCACCAATCCTGTTCCCCTTTTAAACTATCAAAATTGTTAATATTAACCTGTCTCATTTCCCATCAGTAGGAGGCACTATAGGGCTTCCTTTCACATTTTTTTGATTCTGCTTTATTTTTAAAGAAAAAAAAAAAAAAGTTCAGTAGTTCAAGATAGAATTTTACACACCTGGGTGAACATGCAGCCCACTGACTCCTCCCCCTCCCTCTGACTGAAACCTCCGACAGAGCTGTATGGACAGAGACTCAGTCTTATAGGAAATGTCTCCTTTTTGGGTAGCTCACAGTGCTCTGGGCAGGGCTGGGACAGGGGGGGGGGGGGCAGGAGGGTTGGCTGCCCTGGGCACTGTTCTCATACAAGGTGTGGGGCACCATGAGGAGATTGATAATGCTCATGCATTTGGTGTGGGGGGGGGGGCTGCAGTTTGGATTGTGTGTTTTGGGTTCTAGGTGACCTTGTCCCAGCTCAGTCCTCTGGGAGTCCTTTATCGTGTAATTTTAATGTTATTTTCTATCACTTCCTGATTCACAGACCCTGTGTCACCAAGACAGGAAGTGAGAGTAAATCTCTTTCATGGGGTCACAGACTCCAGTAAAAACCAAACAAATTCTAACTTTTCCTCACGTAAAAGGGCACCTTTGTACCTTTTTTAAGGTTCCCCTTTAGGCCGGCTGAGTGTCTGCTGGAAAGATCTTCCACCATGAGGCTCCGATCTGTTACTGATCTTCCATTCTCCCTTCCTCCCGCAGCAAGGAGATTTCCAGGAGTCCTGTGCGACGAGGTCCGGGAAGGCCCAGAAAACGGCCGCACTGCCGCGCCCCCTCCTCGCTTCGGCCGTACGACAACAAGAAACAAAAGTAAGTTGCACCAGAGCCCCTTTTTCTGAAAAATGATTGTTGGAGGTGGAAGAAGGTGATGGGCGGAGCCGCGTCCTCCCTCCAGTATTGCTGAGAGACCCGTTCTCTGCCGACCACAATGTAAATATTGCATTAATGTATGTTCTCCCCCGAGGGGCCAATGAGCAGCCTGCATTACGCTTTCCCTTTCGTCATGAAAGATGTGCACTTTTTATTTATTTTTTTAATCTGCTGTGTGTGTGCTTTGGATAATAAATTTGTTTCGTTTTATACTTCCTCTTCCTTTTTTTTTTCTTTTTTTATACATTGTTCTCATGTGTGTATGCATGTGTGTGTGTCGAGATAGAGATAGAGATAGAGATAGAGATAGAGATAGAGATAGAGATAGAGATAGAGATAGAGATAGAGATAGAGATAGAGATAGAGATAGATCTATCTAGCAGAACTACACTGCATCTGATCACCAGAAATCAAAAACCTTCGGTCCCTCCAACCTTCGGTCCCTCCAACCTTCGGTCCCTCCAACCTTCGGTCCCTCCAACCTTCGGTCCCTCCAACCTTCGGTCCCTCCAACCTTCGGTCCCTCCAACCTTCCGTCCCTCCAACCTTCCGTCCCTCCAACCTTCCGTCCCTCCAACCTTCCGTCCCTCCAACCTTCCGTCCCTCCAACCTTCCGTCCCTCCAACCTTCCGTCCCCCTCCCCTCCCTCCAACCTTCCGTCCCCCTCCCCTCCCTCCAACCTTCCCTCCCCCTCCCCTCCCGCTCGCTCTCTCTCCCCCCTCGCTCTCTCTCCCCCCTCGCTCTCTCTCCCCCCTCGCTCTCTCTCCCCCCTCGCTCTCTCTCCCCCCTCGCTCTCTCTCTCCCCCCTCGCTCTCTCTCTCCCCCCTCGCTCTCTCTCTCCCCCCTCGCTCTCTCCCCCCCTCGCTCTCTCCCCCCCTCGCTCTCCCCCCCCTGCTCTCCCCCCCTCGCTCTCCCCCCCTCGCTCTCCCGCTCTCCCCCCTCTCGCTCGCTCGCTCTCCCCCCTCTCGCTCGCTCGCTCTCCCCCCTCTCGCTCGATCGCTCTTCCCCCCTCCTCTCGCTCGATCGCTCTTCCCCCCTCCTCTCGCTCGATCGCTCTTCCCCCCTCCTCTCGCTCGATCGCTCTTCCCCCCTCCTCTCGCTCGATCGCTCTTCCCCCCTCCTCTCGCTCGATCGCTCTTCCCCCCTCCTCTCGCTCGATCGCTCTTCCCCCCTCCTCTCGCTCGATCGCTCTTCCCCCCTCCTCTCGCTCGATCGCTCTTCCCCCCTCCTCTCGCTCGATCGCTCTTCCCCCCTCCTCTCGCTCGATCGCTCTTCCCCCCTCCTCTCGCTCGCTCTTCCCCCCCCCCCTCTCGCTCGATCGCTCTTCCCCCCCCCCCTCTCGCTCGATCGCTCTTCCCCCCCCCCTCTCGCTCGATCGCTCTTCCCCCCCCCCTCTCGCTCGATCGCTCTTCCCCCCCCCCTCTCGCTCGATCGCTCTTCCCCCCCCTCTCGCTCGATCGCTCTTCCCCCCCCCTCTCGCTCTCTCCCCCCCTGCAGCCATTACAAATTCAGGTGACGTCACACGCCTTCCTTTATTAGGAATAAAATGGCGAGTGGCCCCCATTGCCCTCTGGCAGTCCCAACTTTGAACCCCCCCCCCCCCCAATTATTTTAAATTTAATGTTCTATTCTGGAGTTCTCCTTTATTTGTTCTATTCTGGAGTTCTCCTTTATTAATATGCGGGCTTCCTTTATTTTTATGTCCCCTTATTATCTCTCCAGTCATGTTTGCTGTCTGTTTTCAGGATGGCGAAGGGAGAAGGAAAGGAGGGGGGGGGGGGTGGGTGTTCATCCCAGAAAAGTGGCGCACAGCGCGGCGGCCCCAGCCTGTGCCATGCAAGCCGCCTCTGGTCACATTATGGTGCCGCTGACTGGTTCCAGTGCACAGCTATTACCCATTAACCGCCTGGTGCAGCTATTCTGGCACTCGCGGGCCCCGTATAATTGTCCTCCTCTGCTACAAATTGCCTCTCCCAGCAGAGCCATTTGCATAAATCCTCCGCGCTCGTCCAAACGCGATTGGAGAGCGCGCAATGCATCAAGCACCATGATTTGGTAATAATAGTTAAATCTCCACTAAATGGCTCCCTCAATTAAGATGGAGGGGAAGGGGGGGGGGGGGGATAAATGTGCGGCTTTATGTCAGAAAACATTAGAAAATGCTGCTCAGTTGGAGAAAAAAACAAATTTTCATCAAAAAAAAAGCTGCGTCGGACAAGGAAAGGGGGTAGGGTGGTGGTGGTGGTGGGGGGGGGGGGGGGACGCAGCTTACAACGCCGTGACTACTACATGGTAGATCTTCTATGAGTGAGGAAGGCGCGGTGTACTAAGAAGATCTGGAAATCATACTTGGATTTTGCTGTAAATGCAGTGGAAAATAATTATTCACCCCGCCTTAGTCTAAACTGCTAAATGAGCTGCCCTTTCCAACCCTATGGGATGCAGAGGGGCCCATACCTACCTTTTTTGTTTTTCATGCATGTTGGTGGGCAGGCAGCTCAAGCAGCACAGTGTCTCTTCTGCCTCCTTCCCACGGTCCTCCAGCACTACTTCAACGTTTCTCAAAGGGCTGATGCTGAGGGATGGAGATGACGGAAGCTGCTAATAGCGGTCTTGGTGGAGCTGTGTCTTTTTATTTTCCACCTTCTCTACTATGTAACAATGTGACTAAAAGGACTGAGGTCAGAAAAAAAAATGTTTATTATTATTCCTTCCTGATCTGTTGGTGCTTTATAAGTTCTGAATTACAGCATTTATATTGCACCAACAGACCAGGAGAAAATTATTTGGTATTAACTTCATATGTATTGTTAAAAAATTAATAAATACCTTACTGGTCTGTTGGGGTTGTATAAATCCATATTATTATTATTATTATTATTATTATTATCTTCCTGGTCTGTTGGGGTTATATAAATCCATAATAATATTATTATAATTATTATTATTATTATTATCTTCCTGGTCTGTTGGGGTTATATAAATCCATATTATTATTATTTTTATTTTTATTATTTGTATTATCTACCTGGTCTATTGGTGCTATATAAATCCTGAATTAAATAAAACGAATCCTATTATAATCTACAGAATTTATATACTGACAGACCAGGAAGATATTAGTATTATTAATACGATTAATGTTATTTAATTCAGGATTTATATAGCACCAACAGACCAGGAAAATAATAATAATATTAATCATAATAATAATAATAATAATATTATTCAGGATTAATATAATACCAGCAGACCAGAAGATTATTATAATAGTAATATACAGGATTTATATAGTACCAACAGACCAGGAAGATAACCTTATTAATAATAAATAATAATAATTAAGAATAATATTTAATGCAGGATTTGTATAGCACCAACAGACCAGAAAGGAAATTATTTAGTATTTATATTTTATTAGTAGCAATAATAATATCTTCCGAAGAAGAAGAATATCTTCCTGGTCTGTTGGTGCTATATAAATTTTGTATGTTTTTTTTTAAATTCAGGATTCATATAGCATCAACACATGAGGAAGAAATCATTATTTTTTTGTTGTATAATACTTTATTTTATTAGTATTAATAATAAAAAAAATGAAATCCTCCTGGTCTGTTGGTGCTATATAAATCCTGTATAATATTATTATTTAATTCAGTATTTATATAGCACCTATAGACCAGGAAGATATTGATATTGTGGTTATTTATTATTATTATTATTATTATTATTTTTATTATTATATTTAATTCAGGATTTATATAGCACCAACTGACCAGCAAGATAATAATAATAATAATAATAATAATAATATCTTGCTGGTCAGTTGGTGCTATATAAATCCTGAATATTATAATATAAAATGCTATATAACAAAATAATTATTTCTACCTGGTGTGTTTTGATGCTATATAAATCCTAAATGTAATAATGTACAGGATTTATATAGCGCCAACAGACAAGGAAGATATTCTTAAGCAGGGTTATTATTAATAGAATACAGGTTTTATATAACACCAACAGACCAGGAATAAATTAATTATTATTCAGGATTAATATAATACCAGCAGACCAGAAGATTATTATTATTATTATTATTAATAATATCATTATTATACAGGATTTGATATAGCACCAACAGACAGGAAGATATTCTTCTTATATATTATTATTAATAATAAAAAAAATCTTCCAGGTCTGTTGGTATTATATTAATAGAATACAAACAGACCTAGAAGATTTGTATTTTATTATATAATTATTATTAATATATATTTTTTTCTTTTAAATATTAATACTAAATTTCCTCCTGGTCTGTTGGTGCTATAAAAATCTGTTGTTGCATTTAGGATTTAAAAGGAACTAACAGACCAGGAAGAGATTAGTATGAATTATTGATTATCAGTATTCGTAGTAGTAATACAATGATTATTACTATACGGGTTTTATGTAGCGCCAACAGTTTACTCAGCGCTGTACAATAACAAGGTGGTCAGTACAGGTACAAAACTATTGAAGACGAGGGTTGGGAGGGCCTTGCTCATAAGAGTTTACAATCTAAAACAAATGTGTCATCCTATGTAGTTCTAAGCTGCGGCGCATTCCAAGCCCCTCGGTACTCTCTGGACAGATGTTTTTTTATAAAGGGCAGATTTGCGCCTCCAAGTTCTCCAGTCGCCTGTACTTAGGAGAGCACTGCTAAATTTCTGAAAATGCCAGTTGCCTGGCTGTGTGATTTTACTGCTGTTACTGACCAGAAACCAGCAATGTAGTAACATGAGAACTCCCGGTCTGCGTTTTATTATCAGCTTGGGTATTTAAAGTGAAGTGAAGCGAAGCTTGTGCGTCCACACGGCCACCACGCAGCCGCAGTTTTCCACAGATGTCACCAACCCTGCGGGTTCCTCCACACTGGCAGCACTGGAGTGTGCTGAGAAGGCTGCGTTTTTTTTGTTATTTTTCAACCTTTAATGAAAGGTCAATTTCTTCTGTACTATCAGTTGCCAGCACTGAGCCTCATGCAAAAAATGACTGCATGTACAGTGAGCCAATGGGAAACGAGGTATGTGCCTTGTCTATGCGTGCAGACCGCGCTCAGCAAGGCAGACGAGCGCAGTCAAAGTGCTCCTGGTGGAAGCGAGCCCCTTAAGTTTGCAGAGCCATTGTGGAGGAGAAGTCCACCAGCAGAGCCATTGTGGAGGAGAAGTCCACCAGCAGAGCCATTGTGGAGGAGAAGTCCACCAGCAGAGCCATTGTGGAGGAGAAGTCCACCAGCAGAGCCATTGTGGAGGAGAAGTCCACCAGCAGAGCCATTGTGGAGGAGAAGTCCACCAGCAGAGCCATTGTGGAGGAGAAGTCCACCAGCAGAGCCATTGTGGAGGAGAAGTCCACCAGCAGAGCCATTGTGGAGGAGAAGTCCACCAGCAGAGCACCCCCCCATAGTGATTATTGCTAACACCTATAAACAGTCTATGGCCGGCTTTGGTGAGGACAGTGCATTGGACCAGTTACACAGCTTGAGGGGACCTTGCCGGAGACGGGGCTGGGGAAAGTAATGCAACTTATCCCTGCACCCCTAGATTATATGAGCATTTAACCCTTGCAGTGTGGGGGGGGGGGTGCAAGGGTAGATTTTGTCCAATTCCCAGATTCCAACTTGGACGTTGAACGGCAGTTGATAGTGAGGGTGAATTTGGTGGCCAAAAGTACAGTAAGACCTTCAAGGGGCTCCTGTAGACAAGTGTCCTTGTTAAATCAGGTCCATCTGAGCGCAGAACTGGCTGAAATGCATGCGTTCCAATGCAAAAAGTAGCTTTTCAACGCAGCTCAAAAGGACCGGCTGTATCCAAAGAAACGCAACATGAAGCAGGTCAACTGCAGCCATCTACACTACTTCATTGAAGTTAATGGGAATCCCGCCTTCCATGTGTTCCATAACTGGGAGCCAACGAAAGATCTCCCAACTGCCCCCCTTTAATGGTGCTGCTTCTTTATGGCCTTCAAGATGGAGGCCACCCCTGTTCACTGAAGATCCCTCTTCATACTCTTCCTCATTGGCCCTCTGTGATATTACCATTGCTCTCTCCCTTTTGGCTCGATGTGGTCTATGAGCTAGTAGGCCAAGAGCACCGATGGTTGCCTAGCAACCCCCCCCCCCCCCTTTTCAATTCCTCCCTGCTGTTTGGTGAATTTCGGCACAGTGTGATATGCTGGAGATGGAAACTAAGGTGATGGAGCCGACGCAACCTTTCATCCTGAATCTTAAAACTTCTATTAACGTTCCGCCACTGCAAGAACAAAGGCCGACGTTACGGTCTTAGTGCCTCGTCCAAATTTTTTTTTTTCTTCCATAGTGGACTATGGAGACCCTCTCAAGACCATCCTGAATTATTGATGCCTCTAATTTATTAATGCATTGCCATTAATGCTTGGAGCACTCTACAAGCTTGCAAAAAAAAAAAAAAACGCAGGAGGAGTGCAAGGTAACGCAACCGGCAAAAGTGCTGGGGCCCTCTGCAAGCTGTCTGAATATTTCATGAGATGGTGAGGCTTCGGCCTGCGAGGCTCCACCGCAAGAGTTAAATCGTTCCAGCTGAGATTCCAATGCGGATTTAAAAGGCTTTGATGGCTCTGCCTGCAGGAGGTTCCTTCTTCTGCAGATTTAAAAAGCTAGATGAAATCCTCTCCCCGAGAAGTGCAGTCTGCAGAGAAATCCCCTGTGGTCACAATGACCTCCCGTCTACCTTTTTCTGGTAGCCTCGACTCCATGGCCTGGCCCCCCAATCCAACAGAGTTGGCGATTTTAAACCCATGCAGCTCTCATCGCAGCCATCTTACCATCGATCGCCGTGTCAGGTCAACAATAATGCTGAATCACTTGGCCACATCTTGTGTTTTCGAGCCTGACTTCTTTCCATTTCGCAACATTGTTCACCCTCTACTCAACCCAATGGTTTCTTACATTTTTGGAGATTCTATCTGTAAGCTCTCCTTGCCTTAATTTCTCGGTCCACCATGATTGAATTGGCTTGCCAGTTGTGTTCCAGAGAACCTAAAACCTTGTGGATGGTTCAGAGGACCAGTGACCAACTTCTAGTGTTGGGTGGACAGTTGCTTATTAAAATGGCTACAGAAAATCCACTCTGGGGTTGTATCTACTCTAGCTTCTTGGAACTACAACAGTTCGAGTCTTTAAATCCCTTTTGGAGTTGTCAAGGATAACACCAATTTTTGTTAAATCTAAAAGGGCCTAAAAGACTCACTCAAATTCACATATTTTTTTTTTTTAAGTATAACTCAACCAGTATCCACCCCAGATCCAGAAGAATCAAGGTCTGATTTTTCCTGCCTAGGATTGCCATCTGGCCCAGTATTTTACTGGATGGGCTGGTAAAAATGGGGCCTTCTTGCCAACATTGCCAAAAATAGAGGCACCAAGTCCTTCTGTTGCACCTATTTTGGTCACTCTCAACATCTTAGAGGAGAGACAGTCCCCTTTTAGCATTAGTATATAGACAGTAGTATTCTGGTACCAAGTTCTGCCTAGTTGGGGGATCTTGGTGCTGGAATGTTTTGAGACATGTTTTCCAAAGCTGGAAACCACTTACTGAGAAACTCTAGTCTTCCTCTGGGAGACAGTCGTGGTGGCAAGCATAGCTCCTAACCATCCCTGTTTTTGGGAACCAAATCCCTCTGTTCCACATTCCTCCTTGGTTGTCCCTTATTCTGGATTGATATATAGACCTCTATAAAAAAAAAAAAATTCTATAACTACTAAAAGTGTTTTGCAACTCTCATTTGAACAAAAGAGGTGGCTTGGAGAATCTGCAAAATATCTTCAACATTACAGAGTAAGTCTAGTTGAATGTGAGCAGCTACCACTAGATATACCATGACCTGGATCCATGAGACCAACTACTACTACTTGATATATACCATGACCTGGATCCATGAGACCAACTACTACTACTTTGATATACCATGACCTGGATCCATGAGACCAACCACTACTAAATATAGTATGACCTGGATCCATGAGACCAACTACTACTAGATATACCATGACCTGGATCCATGAGACCAACTACTACTTGATATACCATGACCTGGATCCATGAGACCAGACCATCTACTACTACTTGATATACCATGACCTGGATCCATGAGACCAACCACTACTAAATATACTATGACCTGGATCCATGAGACCAACCACTACTAAATATACTATGACCTGGATCCATGAGACCAACTACTACTACTAGATATACCATGACCTGGATCCATGAGACCAACCACTACCAGATATACCATGACCTGGATCCATGAGACCAACCACTACCAGATATACCATGACCTGGATCCATGAGACCAACTACTACTAGATATACCATGACCTGGATCCATGAGACCAACCACTACCAGATATACCATGACCTGGATCCATGAGACCAACTACTACTAGATCTACCATGACCTGGATCCATGAGACCAACTACTACTTGATATACCATGACCTGGATCCATGAGACCAACTACTACTACTTGATATACCATGACCTGGATCCATGAGACCAACCACTACTAAATATACTATTACCTGGATCCATGAGACCAACTACTAGATATACCATGACCTGGATTCATTAGACCAACTACTACTAGATATACAGTAGCACCCTCTTGTTTTGAAAAGTCAGTATAAAGGAAAAGTAGAGGTAGCAAAAAACATTGCAGGTTCAGCCAATCATTTTTAGTCTATTCTTTTGGGTCACATTGTTGGGGGTGTACTGTAGAAGGGCTGTCCTTTCCTTTTGTGCTATGACTTCCTTGTCTCAGAAGATTGAGAGATCTGTTATGAGACCAAAAGCTGTGCAATAGAAGGAATTTGGGTCTTAAAGATAAGATTGCCACCATTTCTTGGCAACAATGCGAACATTGTCATCACTTTTCCCTTTAATTATTTGGTAAGAAGCCTCACAATTTTTTATTTTTTTTTGTTACTTGCCCAGCTGGTAACATATCAGCCAGATGGTAATCCTAGGTAGGGGAACGGCACTTCTTCTTGATCTGGTCCCCCGAAAGCTTTCATATGATGTTAGAAGATTGCAAATGGATCCGCAGAATTCCGATCCATCCTTATGGGATGTGACAATCCCTCCTCTCTAGCGTGCTTTCAGAAAGGCCCCCCGTCTGTCTGAATGAGTTGGAATAAATTAGACTGGGATGTGCGTTCCCTGCGATGGGGGATTCCCACAGCCCTCCCCGTTTGCTGGAATTTGGCACATGAAGGTGAGGTTAATAGCGGGCAGGGGATCCTCTTCCTGGCTGGAGACACATCTCTGTGCTGAAGGGTGTTTGGAAGTGACAACTCTCACGCAGGTTCCTCGCTGTATTCCCGCTGTGCGCGCCACTTCCAGTGTGTACCTGCTAACGGGAACGTCCGTCTTCTACGCTTTCCTAACAGACATTAATGCCGGCGGAGGTGATTCACATACCTGCGTGGGCTTATAAGATCAATGGATAAGAAATAAAGCCTAGATAATTTTTATTTATTTTTTTATTTATATATCTGTTTTTGCTTATTTTTTGTTTGTTTTCCTTTTTTTAATTTATTTAATTAAATTTTTTTTAAATCTTAGTGTATGTACATCCGAACAATAAACTCCTCATTTGTTCTCTTTTGATCTCTTAAATATATTGTTGACAGCCTGTTGGTTGTTGTGGAGATGAGAAGGGGGGATGGATTCACTAGTTTAGCAAAAGACAAATAGGCAGGGCTGACACCACCCAGTCCACAACCATAAATTGGTAGCTCAGTGCATTCCTGGTGCATCAACGGGTATTTTTCTTTACTCGCAAAGTCTTTTAAAGGAATAGAACGCTGGGAATTAGAATGCCTGTATTGTGTGTATGTGTTTTTTTTTTTTTGTTTTTTTGTTTTGTTTTGTTTTTTGCGCCGATATACACATTAAGAGCATTACACGCCTGTCTTATTATATAATAAATGTAATGTTTTTAGGCTTATAATTATTTAAATTTGTGTGTGTGTGTGTGTGTGTGTGTGTGTGTGTGTGTTTTTTTTTTTAAATGTGTGTGTGTGTGTATATAATATGTATGAAACACACCATAATCCTTGTTCATCAGCGCCTACTATAACGCCTGAGAAATGTATTGGAAAAATAGAAAATCTAAATAAAATCTTTCCCTCTGGGATATAAGGCAATGGGGGAGATTTACTGAAACTGGAGCACTCAGAATCTGGTGCAGCTGTGCATGGCAGCCAATCGGCTTCTAACTTAAGCTTTTTCAAATCAGCTTTAATAAAACCTGGAAGCTGATTGGTTTCTGTGCACAGTTGCACCAGATTTTGCACTCTCCAGTTTGAGTAAATCCCCCCAATGTTTAATAAATCGTAGTAGTAGTAGTTTCTGAGAATTATTATAATTTACAGAATTTATTATTGTATTATTTTTTTTATTATGCTACTAGTACCTTTTACAGAATGTATTTATAATTTTTTTGAACCTTCTGCAGCCATTGTTGTTCTGTTTGCCATATGAGTGTTCATTGTCTGGAGCTCACGTTTTGATGGCGTTTCTGATGATTGGGGTTTAGGCTAGAGCGAGTACCGAGGAAAATGTTGATTTACATATTTAAGTGATTTTGTTTATTGAATTTTTTCCTAGGTCTCTGAGTAGAAGCCTGAGCCTCCTGTGCGCTGAGCTGCACGACGATGGGGAGCCGAAGAAGAAGAAAAGTAAAACATCGGAGGAGAGTTACAGCGACGCGGATCACAAAGCGGTAGGTTCTTCGAATGATGTGCGATGGCGGGTTGTGTCCCACCTTACAGCAAACTTTTCCTACAGCTCCAATACACTGTGTGTGTGTGTATATACCCAACAACGCTCTATATACGTGTGTTTTATTTATATATATATATATATATTACTAAATTTGATACATTTTATGTATACCGTCTAATTGGGTGTTAATCGTTGTTGCATCCAAAGTTTTTTTTTTTTTTTTATCTGCTGTGCATTTTTTATTTATTTTTTGTTTAAAGAGTAACTCTGCTTTTGTTGAGAAATATACCCCCTCCCACCTCTGGGTGATCTCTGTACATTGCAGGGATTGTAACAAACTTTCTAGCAAATTCCTACCTTTTTGTTATTCTGAAGTAAATCCTTGTGCGTTTTTCTGTGTCCATGTCGAAAGATAATCTAATAGGAGTGGTTTCATAATTGCCAATCAGCTGCTGCACCTGCAGGGTTCTAAGGAAAGTGGCAGGGTCTTGCATCCCTTTTTTAGATGTGATTTTCCTGTTGAAGTATCTCACCAAAAACATTTGTGTTACAGGGGATGCCCAAAATCTGACTTGTATCTTAGTGCAGACTTCTGGGACTTCTGGGAAAATCAGTGAGCCAATCACACAAGCAGGAAATTAAATTTCTGGGGGGGAAGTTCTGTATATCTGTATACAGAGCGCCTCCAGGTGGCCATATTGCATTTCTGGGGGGCGCTCTGTATACCATCTGTGTACAGAGCGCCTCCAGGTGGCCATATTGCATTTCTGGGGGGCGCTCTGTATACCATCTGTGTACAGAGTGCCTCCAGGTGGCCATATGGGATTTTACAGAAAATTGCAGAGCTGCAGATTGCAAAGGAAAGGGAATTTTAATAACATTCAATTACAATATGACTTGTGTAGTAATTGTGTATGCTAGGTTATTTTTATTTTTTTTATTATTTGCAATTTTTTTCCCCCACAAAAGTGGAGTCACCCTTTAACCATTCCCCGTCCGTAGGACGTACCTGTATGTCCTCAGATGAGAGCGGTGATATCAGGACCATGGCTGCAGAATTTAAGGTTTCCCATAATGTTGGTGGTAAAGTCTAAATAATAATCTTTTGCTTTTCCAGGTTAAAATGCACTGTAAGAT
Source organism: Rana muscosa (assembly GCA_029206835.1). NCBI lineage: Eukaryota > Metazoa > Chordata > Amphibia > Anura > Ranidae > Rana > Rana muscosa. The sequence goes on along the minus strand of CM055128.1, from coordinate 22,920,957 downwards.
GGTCTGCCCTCAGAACAAGCTGGTGTCCAAACTGGCACGAAAGGTTTCCCAGCTGAAGACCAAGGCGTTGGGCTCTGGCCCTTTTCATCGCCGGGAGGTCCTCCCCGCCAGCAAGTTGCAGAAGAAACTGCCGCACCATAAAGGCTCCTGCCTAAAGATGGAGGGAGTGGAAAGGAAAGGGCAGGAAAGGCCGAGGTCGGGGGTCAGCTCAGAAGGGGCTGCTGAAGCCGGTGAGTAGATTTACCCTGTGTGCCATAGTTTTCTGGTTTGTCATTTTTAGGTGGGCTAAGTCTTCTGAATGCCAGGGCAATCCACTCCCTTAAAGCGGAGTTCCACCCAAAAGTGGAATTTCCGCTTAAACCACTCCTCGCCCCTTACATGCCACATTTGGCATGTAATTTTTTTTTTGTCCCACTTCCTCCTTCCGCCCAGGTACCGCTTAGGCGACTCGTCATAACCTCTAAGGCGGCCCATCCCTGTAGGCGATCACCTGGGACACTTGAAAGGTCCCAGGCGATCGCCTGTCCACTCAGATTGCGCAGCGCCGCTCGCGCATGCGCAGTGAGTACCTGGCCGTGAAGCCGAAAGCTGTCAAGGCCAGGTGCCCACAGTTAGAATGGAGGCACCTGCAGAGGTGGGGGGGGGGCGGAGAGGAGCGAAGCTCCGTTAGACCGCGTCGCTGGACAGTGGAACAGGTGAGTGTCTGTTTATTAAAAGCCGGCTGTTACACTTTTTGTAGCTGCTGACTTTTAATAAACATAAAGGCTGAAACTCCCCTTTTTAATGAACATCTGTTGACATAAAACCAACTGGAAGATAAGCCATCTAGAGATGAAATTGAGTTAGAAAAATTCATTATTGGTCCGAGATGACGGACGTGATAGGGAACAAACATGTCTTCCAGGCTCCTTTCCTTATTAAATATGATGTAAAAATAGAAAGCCAACCTGTTTCAGAGGCTCACAAATCCCCTTCATCAGGGGGAGGAGGAGTAGCTTGAATAACAGAAAACAAAAACTCCTGCGCACAAGTGGAATACCAGACAGTCTGTAAGTGGAATGATAAAAATCACTTGGCCTTGCTGCCCTCACGAGTAGGGGTATCCTAGTGGTAAATGACAAAGAGAAAAAAGAAAGGTGCACCAGCCTCGTGCATTATCCTTGGGTGGATTTATTAAAAAATGATAAAAGAAACCTACTTACAAACATACGTGAATGACGCACCTTTAAAAGAGTCCACAAAATCGCAGCAATGCGTCCGAACCAAACCCACCCCTATAAGTCAGAGGGATTGACAGGGGTCACTGCCGGCTTACGCGTTTCGAAGACCAGTCTTCTTCCTCAGAGCTCAGCATGAGGAGGAGGAGGAGTCGGGTGCCACTAGCTGTCTAGCAGGAGGACAGTTTAAAACTAACCATTGAAAGTATTATTTTACTGAAAGTAGTTGATACTTGGAGCAGACTTCCAGCATCGGTAGTGCACCCAACCCGGAATCTATATATTCTGATAGAACTGGTTATAAAAAGAAAAGGGAATAATCATAAAAAATTGGGTAGACTTGAAAGACCTCTTTTTTTTTTTTTTTTTTTTACATTTCTTCTATGACTCCCTCCTGAATTGTGAAGCTCATTAAATGTTTTTTTCTCAGCAGATGAGGACCATGACGAGGACTCAGACAGCGACGAAGGGGAGCAGGACCTTCCCGGGCTTTCTAGCCATGAGTCCAGCTT
>CM055128.1:22836985-22919128 GCA_029206835.1 Rana muscosa | reverse complement strand
GGGTTGGGGGCTGGTGTGGGATCCTGCGATGAAGCTGCGTTCTCAGGAACCCGCTATAGGGGCCCCAGAGCTCCCTTCATGGGGGACCATCCGGAGAATCCCGACGCTTTCTCTGATAAATGGAAGCAAATGTTCCCGGCCTGTGTCGGCGCGGCGGTGGAGGTAACCGGTCACATTGCCTCCATATGTCTTCAATGCGTTCCATATGCTGACCTCAGGTGCCACGCTTGTGTCCCGCGGTTCTATATATACACGTTGGCGGCCTTGTGTCAATATGGGGGGGGGGGTTATGGATAGAAAGTGGGGGGAGGGGGGGCGCATGTTGTTGTTATGATTATTCCACATGTGTGAGAAACTCGGGGCGGACAATCTCCCAGAATTTCTAGCCTGTGAATCTGCCAAAGTCTTCCTCGCCGCAGACACGGACAGCGCAGAGATCACGGCGAGCCATTTTTATATATGTGGGTGTGCCCACCTCATCGACAGGCGGCGAGCTACGCAGCCATTTTGAGGGCCCCTTTTGTGGTGCGCTAACCAGGCATGGCCTTAAGGCGGCCAATTGAAACTAACACGCTGCCATTGCATCCTCGCATACTGAGCCAGTGGTGTAACTACCAGGGTCGCAAGGGTTGCACTGGCATCCCGCCACTATCAGAGGGCATCAAATGCAGGAATTGGGCCTGCTACAGGACCATAAGGCTCAGTTCACACTCATGCGAACCCCCCCCCCCCCCCAGTCCTGCAGCTTGCTTGCGATTTCCTTGCGACTTTTGTGATTTTTTTATTTATTTAAAGGATTTAGGCCGAGTTCACACCATTGCGAATTGGTTGCGGGTTCCACCGTATCTGATTCTCGATAGCAGGAGGTTTTGACCGACTCTTTATCTCCACTGCGGCTTCGGTGTGAATTTGCACTGGAGCCTTGTGTGTCTTTTGGTCCTTCTTTTTTTTTTTTTTTTTCCCAGGTTTTTCTCATTCAGCCCAAAATTTGGGCTGAAAATCGGACCTGAAACGGTGAACTGGACCTTTTTTCTGTGAGCCGCATGCGAAGATGGTGTGAACCCAGCCTTGGCCCTCGTTCACACTGAACGCAGCATTGGAATCACACTATTTCAAAGCCGCGTGTCAGTGCGACTTAACAGACATCTATGCGGCTTCATGCACAGATGTCTAATAAAGTTGCACCCGAAATTGCCAAAAGTAGTGCAGGAACTACTGTTGCAAATTGGGTGCCGCACCGATTGGAACGGTGCCATTGCCGGCGATGGGCTACGACTTGTCATGCAATTTGACCTGTTAAATCGCTCCAGTGTGAACGAGGGCTCAAAGCGATGGTAAAGTCTCAGGTTTTGTGCTATTTTACCAAAAAAAAAAAGTTATTTTTACTGGCTCTGTAAGGGTTTTGCACAGAACAGCCCCGATCCTCCTCTTCTTGGGTCCACCCCCCGGCACTCCTGCCCCCCCTGCCGAGTGCCGCCATAACAAGCCGATAGCTCTGGGGGGGACCCAAGCACGCTCCTGAGTCGCGGCTTTGTGTCCATTCACACACACACACAGAGCCCTGGCTTCGCCCCACCCCCTCTGTCTCCTGATTGGCTCACTGGCTGTGAATGGCTCCCGCTTCTGTCAAAAGCCGATCAGGACTGCGAGTCCCACCGGAGAGACAAGGTTCTCCTGCAACATTGCTGGATCTAGGGGGGGGGGGGCTCGGGCAAGTATTCATGGGGGGGGAGCCTCAATGATTGACATAATTGAATTCCAGTGAATGAAAGGGGTGGAACCAGGGACAGTCAGACCGGGGAGGAAAGAGCTAGATGATGCTGGACGCAGCCTCCTCTCACTTGCTGCAGCTTCTAATGCACATTGTGAGAAGCTCACAGTGTGCAGTGAAATCAGAGGAAGCCGGGAAAATTGGAGACTGGAGGATGGATGTAAATATGAAGCAGCAATGACTTCCATCTGTCTGGGTGTGGGAGGGGGAGGGGGGGTGTCAGTGTGTGTCGGTATGTACTGTCGCCCGGCTCGCGGGCTGCGCTGGTTGTGCGGTTGGGCGCTGTGCCCAGCCAGATAAGCATCATACAATAACAAAGACTGTGACACCCAATGAGGAGGGGGGGGGGGGGGTTGTGTCATTGGACAAGACTGTAAGAGGCACGCGGACGGATTTGGTAGCGATCGCGGGAAAAAGACGGCGGATCAGATTGCAGCAGACGGTGATCTGATACAACCAGCGAGCAAAACGATGAAAGAACGAATATAAATCGATCCAATGGCAGCCCCCACACACTTCAATTTATTTCCAATCGATCTCTTCTGATCAGAATAATCAATCGCTGACATCCCGTTCAGTCTGACATAAGATTTCCCCACACACAGGAAGGTGGTTTGCGATTGGTTAAGATCTAATCGTCACGTACCGGCCACATTCACACTTCCTGTAGCCGGAACGCGCGTCCCACTCGCGGTTTTTTATTTTTTGTCGTGCCAATCAAACGCCTTAGCCTTACCAGGCAAAGACCTGCGATTGGTGAGGCTTGACGAATGAATGGCGCCCAGACCTGGGCCAAGCGTTGCAACTTTTATTTATTTTTTGCGTGATTGGAAATCGTGCAATTCCAAGTCTCTCAGGTATGAATGGAGCCGCCATCGTAAGCGATTGATTGCGTATCGCTTTCCAACATAATCTAGTCGATTTGGTATTGAAGAAAAAAAAAAATTTGGTGCTGTTGATACAAAATAATTTATTTCCCCCCCCCACCGGGCTGAACTGTGAACTGTGAGTGGGCTCCATAAAACCGTCAATCAATCTGATCACAATCGATCTCATTCTCCAATTTAATTGATTCATTTTTTTTTTTAAATACTAATTATTGCTCTTAAAGGGCCATACACATGGCAATTTGAATTTGTTTATTTTTTTCTCTCAAAATTGCGACCTAGTTGAAGCCGTGGAATGGGATTCGGGGATTAAAAGTGATCCAAATAAAAAAATCTGATCGCTTTCCGAGACCTTAACATACTTTTTTATATGTATGTACAGGTATATGTGTGTGTGTATGTGTGTGTGTATATATATATATAATAATTTCTTTAATTCAGGACCGGCTCACACCAGAATGCACTCTGCTGCTCCTTTGTGATTTCCGTGCGTTCCCCTGCAGTGCGATTTTTTTTTTTTTTTATTTTTTTTTTTTATTATTTATTTTTATTTTTTTTCTCATTCATTCGTACTGCAGTGTCAGGCGATCTGGTGCGCTGCGTTTGGGGTGCAGTTAGCAATGTATTGGGCCCCTGCAGGACACCTGTGCATCTATGGACCGATGGGGGAGCGCGCTGACTGAGTACTACCGGCACAACGACCAAAGATCAAGAGCCGGCAGTACAGGCTCCTCCTCATGTGACCAGTGTGACAGCCAATCACTGAGTGTCTAAATTCTCCCCCCCCCCTTAAATGGGCGGTAGGGCTGGGCAGGAAGGGGTCAATCGCCTGTATTGAAGATTGCGATTAAAATCTGGTTTATAGGGGGGGGGGGTGAGGGGACACCAAGGTGCCTTCTGATGGATGTGCGTTTGTAGTACAATGTGCGGCACAAGGCCTGCGCTGCGTTCCACGGTATCGCGTTGGGGGTGCCGCCGCCTTCATAAGACTTTCTCTTTTTTTTTTTTTTTTTTTTTGTACTAATGCGGCTTGACTTGCACCTAGAGGAGCGCCCGAGCGCGGACGCGCTCCCATGCATCACATGTAGGGCACACCATTGATTTTTATTGACTTTTTATGAAGATATCAGCATCCCTTTAATTATCTGGTAGTCAGCGGCCCGGCCCTCTTCTCTCCTCTCCCTGTACCCGCCGCACATCTGGCTCGCCAAATCACGAGTAAAAGTGTGCGCACATATTGATACCAGCTGGGTGTTTGGCCCAGACGCAGCTCTTGGTCCCGCGCCAGCCTCGCCTCGGGGTACACGTGGCGGGAGCGCTCTGCACCGCGTCCGCTAGACGTGTTCTGTGTCGGTTTTGGCTTTTTTTTTTCTGTTTAGGCGAATTGCCTAGGTGTGCGCGGCGTCTGATAGTTAACTTTCTAAAGTGGAACTCTGGAACCGGCTCTGTGACGTCCGGCTAATGGCAATCATCAGCTCACCATTGGCTGAGTCTGAGTCGCACGAGTGCAGAAATGGGAGCGTTTCCGTGACCGAGAGGTTCTTCCGTACTTCTCCTTTTAGGCTGGATTCACACTTGTGCGGTGCGAATTCCAGCTCTGTTATCTCTGCAAAGAGAGTAGCTGCGGACTTGCTGACCTGGGAGAGGGGGGGGGGGGGAAGTGTAGTGAGCAGGGAAATAAGTCAAGTCATGTTCAGAACAGAAGACATCTGCGAATCAGATGCGTGCCCATAGAAGATAATGGGCCTGAATTCGCACCTGAGCCGCGCCGCAATGCCTAGAAAACGCACACATTTTTTCAGCACTGCACAGTGCGAATGCATCGCACATATGTGAACTAGCCTCATAAAAACTTTATGTATTTTCTAATGACATGCGAATTGGATGCGTTTTATGCTGCATAGGTGTGAACCCGGCCTTAATTAAAATCACACGGATAGTAGTTTGGTTCTGGACTCCGCCCCCAATCATTTTGCGTGAGGTTACAACAGATTTCTGTGATGTGATTCTTAGCCCCGATTCACATCGGAGCGACTTGTCATGCGATTTGACAGGTCAAGTCGCAGCCTATTGCCGGCAATGGCACTATTCAAATTGGTGCCACACCGATTTGCAAAAGTAGTTCCTGCGCTACTCTTTGGCGATTTTCGGGTGCGACTTGATTAGAAATCTGTGCGTGAAGCGGCACTGATGTCTTCCAAGTTGCACCCCCAAGTCGCACTGACGTGGCTTTGAAATTGTGCGATTTCAGGTGAAGTCGCACAATTTCAAAGCCACAGTCAACGTGAAAACCCTTTAACCTACTAGTTATGGATCAGCGCCTGCTACAGCCTCTCACCTTCTGAATTGCTATACAAAGGTACAATGTACAGTCTGATCACTGGGGGAGGGGAGACTGAGGAAATGCCTCCTCCTGCCCCCTGCAGCAGACTGGTGAAGTCCTCTCGGCCTAGGCACAGTCACTGACTGGAGCTTGGGAATGGATTTTCAATAATAAAAGGTGGAGCTTTTGTGACAAGTCAAATTTATTTTTGCTGAGAGATCCACTTTAAAGGGCGACTCCTCCCAGAATAAAAATGTTGCTGTTGGACTCCAGCCATGAACTGTGTGTGATGAGTGCATTTAATTTTCTGTCACCTTCTCCTTCGCCCCCATGAATGCCGCCATGTTCCTGTGGTGTGCACCCTTGAGTGGATGGAAGTGCAGGTCTTGGTGTTCCTGGGTTCTAGGCTCCGCCCTCCTGCGATCTCGGTCAACGCTCATGCTCTCTCCCTCCAGAGATTCTCTCCTTTTGGTGTTTTTATATAGTAAATTCTCATACATTTTTTTTGATTGTGGGGTTTTGTCTTTGACCATAGGCATGCGCACAGGGTGTGCCTGGGCACACCCTAATCGGTGCACATTCCCCCTACTGCCTTGGCTCATTCCTCCCCCCCTGGCAGCGCTGCAGGCTTTCTTCCTCTTCTCTTCCACAGGTTGCTGCTGCGGGCACACACAGGGCTATGTGTTTTAGAATGAGTGGGGGCAGGGGCCGGTAAATGTCAATTACTGGCCCCTTCCCTTTCTGAATGAACACATTGAGTGATCGGTACTGTGTATTTTGAGCTTTGGAGTGCGCACACCTATGCATGTGACCATCTTTGAGGTTGAGATAGAAAGAAAAAAAAAAAACCTCCCAAAAACGCCCTCTTGGCCACTGGTGGAGACGCGCCCCATGAAGGCTTCTAATCTGATGGCCGTCGCATCTATAAAATTGCGATCAGAGGCCATTAGAGTGGGCTTCGCCTTTAGCACAGCTGCAAAATGGATATTTTTTTTTTTCTCAATCCTTTTTTTCCTGGAACAATGCTGCTCCTGGCTCCCTCCGGTGCTGCTGTCCTCAGCCAAAAGCCTAGGCGTTGGGGGTCATGTGATCGCTAAAAAGGGAGGAAGCCATTGCTATCAGAACTTCCCTACTTCAGTGTTGGCAGAGGTCACATGACCACATGTCCAGGTTTTTGTTGGGGGACCAGCACTGGAGGGAAGCACCTAGCAGCAGTTTCTCCAGGAAAGGCTCTCGTTTTTGACTTTTTCAATTATAAAGTCAGCGTAGTAATACATCGGAGTTCAACGCGGCGTCCACTGTGAAGTCCGCCACTGGAGGGGTTAAAGGAAGGAGGGCCGGTCTGCCCCACTCCAAAACCATACCGTGGACACTCATATCTGAAGCATGCTGGCAGCGTGGGAGGCCCCCAACATCGCCCCTCCCGTCCCCCAGCAGCCCGGACCTGTTTTCTATCAGCGGTAAATGTGTTTTTTCCCCTCTCTGGTGTTCCTACGTTTTCTGAAAACACGCGCTGACCAGAAGAGGAGTGGTGGGGAGCCGAGGGGAAAAAAAAAAGATATAATTTTGCAATTGCAGGCTGCGAAATTAAATAACTCTTCCGCTGCCAAAAGCGGACAACCAAGACGTTCAATATGAGGCGCGGCGAGGCTGCCTCCGGCGCCCATGGGGTTATTGCGTCCGTAATTCCAGGACTTTACTCCCGAGAGATCTCCGCCATATGATCTCACAATAAAAGTTTTTTCATTTTTACAACCCGTGTAACGGTTTCCTTCGCTGTGTTCTCAGCGAACGGCCGCTGGGCTGGCGGGTCCTCTTCCTCCCCATCGGCTTCTCATCATGAAGCTATTTAGCGGTCCCTCGTGGTCCATGTGACCATCCGAGAGAGAGAGGGGCAGATCTCCGAGAGAGTGGCCGCTAAGCTGATGGATCATGTTCTTCTGGGGTAAGTGTCTTACGCTCTGGGTTAGAGGGTCTCCTACCGATCGCTTATTTAGATCGCAAGCTCCTCGGTACAGCCAGGTGCGATTGCCAACTGTAGCCCCAAAGACACTCAAGGTGCCAAAATTCAGTTTTTTAGGAGGTCCGTAGCTGAAAATGTTTTTGGTCTTCTAAAGACATTTTTTTTCATAAAGGCTTTGGAAGCCAAATCTGTAACCTTGAATGAGTATTGGAGAATATTTCGGTGACTGTTCTTGCTCTGGATGATGAAAGTCAATCACGTCTTTTTTTTTTTTTTTTTTTTTATGATTACAATCAGAAAATATTTGACTTTCAACCTTCCAGTGTTTATTCAGAAGAAGCAATTAGTCTTTTCTATTATTATTATTATTATTATTATTATTATTATTATTATTTTTTAATAAAAAATATTTGGTTGACTGTTCTGGATGAACTCTTGAGGATGAACGGAATGGACAGCAGACGGTTAAATTTGAAACCTTAAATAACTATGACAGAATAATTAGTTGGGTTTCAACCTCCAGTGTTTCATCCAGAGCCAACAATTTGATGGATATTTGTAACAATGTAACATCATGTAACTGTTAAATATTTGCTTGACTGTCCTATCTCTGGATGAACACTGGAAAGTGAATGGGGTGGACAGAAGTTGGTTTTGTTGGTAACAATAAACTATAAGAAAATATTTGACTTTCAACCTCCAGTGTTCATCCAGAGGTAGCGAATCAATGGACATCAGGTGAATCGGTGTGTAACTTTGTAACAAAAAATAATAATTAGGTAATATTTGGTTGTCTGTTCTTCCCCTGGATGAACACTGGAGGATGAAATTGGATGGACAGCAGCCAGTTTTGTTCGTAACATTAAATAACTATTAGAAAATATTCGGTTGAGTTTCCTCCACTGTTTATCCAGAGCCAGCAGTTTGTTTGTTGGATATTTGCAACAATGTAACCTTAAATGGTTAAATATTTGGCTTTACTACCTCCTGGATGAACACCTAAGAGCCCATTCACACAGGGGCGACTCAGCCGCCTGACGAGTCGCGTCCCGCTCTGTTCAATAGAACCGTTCTAATAGGAGCGACGCAAGTCGCTCCGACTTAGAAAAAAGGTTCTTGTACTACTTTGGGGGCGACTTACATCGACTTCTATACAAAGTCCTTTTGCAAGTCGCCTCTGAAGTCTTCTTCAGATCGCCTTGCCGAGTCGCCCCCAAAGTCGTGCCGCCCCTGTGTCAATGGGCTCTTAAGGTTAAATTTAAAGTTCAGGTTAAAGTTAAATTTAATGGACATCAGCCGGTTATGTTTGTAAAAATAAAAAGAACTATTAGAAAATATTTGACGTTCAACCTCCAGTGTTCATCCAGAGGTGGCAATTCAATGGACATCAGACGGTTTTGCTTGTAAATTTGTAACCAATAAGTAACTATTTTAAATTTATTTGGTTGACTGTCCTATCTCTGGATGAACACTGGAGCGTGAATGGGACATTAAATAACCTGTTAAATATTTGGTTTGCTTTCAACCTCCACTGTTTATCCAGAGGTAGCAAAGCTAACCAAATACTAGCTAATAGTTAGTTATTTACTGTTACATTGTTACACAGTTCCAAACAAAACTGGCCATTGTCCATGCAGTTCAACCTCCATTGTTCATCCAGAGGTGGCAATTCGATGGATAGGAGACGGTTTTGTTGGTAATCAATAAATAACTATTGTAAATTATTTGTTTGTTCTTTCTCTAGATGAACACTTGAGAGTCAATGGGATGGACAGCAGTTGGTGGTGTTTTGTAACAATTAACTATTAGGCCCCTTTCACACTGGGGCGTTTTTCATGCGGTTTAGCGCTAATATTAGCGCTATTATACCGCATGAAAAAATCATGCCCTTTAGCCTTCAATGTGAAAGCCCGAAGGCTTTCACACTGAAGCGGTGCGCTAGCAGGACCGCTCCAAAAGTCCTGCTAGCCGCTTCTTTACAGCGGTAAAGGAGCGGTGTGTTCACCGCTCCTTTACCGCGGTCTCCTATTGAAATCAATGGGACAGCACGGTAATACCGCCCGCAAACCGCGGCAATAGCTGCGGTTTGGGGGCGGTATTAACCCTTTTTCGGCCGCTAGCGGGGGTTAAATTCACCCCCCTAGCGACCGCATACTGCGATAAGAACGACGGTATAGCAGCGCTGAAAATCGCACTGCTATACCGCCACCGCTCCTGCCTGCCCCAGTGTGAAAGGGGCCTTAGAAAATATTTGACTTCCTCCAGTGTTCACCCAGAGGAAGCAAGTCAATGGACTACTGGTGGATCTGTGTGTAACTTTGTAACAAAAAAGAATTGGGAAATATTTGGTTGTCTGCTCTTCCTCTGGATGAACGCTGGAGGATGAATTGGATGGACAGCAGACAATTTTGTTTGTAACATTAAATAACTATTAGAAAATATTCGGTTGAGTTTCCTCCACTGTTTATCCAGAGCCAGCAGTTTGGATATTTGTAACAATGTAACCTTAAATAACGGTTAAATATTTGGTTAACTTTGCTACCTCTGGATGAACACCTGAAGGGTAAGGCGGAGTTCCACCCAAAAATGGAACTTCCGCTTTAAGTGAAGGTGACCCCCCCCTGACATGCAACATTTGGCATGTCTTTTTTGGGGGTGGGGGCGGATACCCTTTTTTTTTTTTTTGAGGCATCCAGCTCCCACTTCATTACGGCACCGCGGAGCCCTGGAAGTAAGTGGGAACTGGATGCCTCCTAAAAAGTGTATCCCCCCCCCCTCAAAAAAAAGTGACTTGCCAAATGTGGCATCAAATGGGGTCACCTTCACTTAAAGTGGAAGTTCCATTTTTGGAAGGATCTCTGCTTTAAGGTCTGTAATGAAACTTGTCCCCCCCCCCCCCCTTCCTCCCTGCAATCTTCTAGGACACGTCACAGGTCCCCAGAAGATTGCCCGGCCAATCACAGTGTGTTTTACTAAAGCAGAGTGCTTCCAAATCAATTTTGTACCTCCCCCTCTTTTGTTGCATCTCAGCACTGCTGATCTCCTATCTACAGCCTCTTTGCAGCCCCTTCCTGTCTCAATGCACTCCAGTGATTGCTTCATGGTATTTCTGGGGGCGGGGTTTCATGATGGTGACAACGGTGGGCCTGTGTAATGTGGCCTGTAACATTAGGCCAGGCCTTCTTAATGAGTTTTGAAATGCATGCCTGTGTGACAAGGTGACAACACAGGGGGCACATTTGGGAGATGGGGACCAAACCTTGTCGCTCTATAATGGGAAGATCCTAAACGAGGGTCTTCCTGGTAGGATCACTGGGGATCAGTGGTGGCCTGTGTGTGTTTTTTTTTTTTTTTGTTTTTTTTTTTTGGGGGGGGGGGCGGCAAACAAACCACCCCCTCCCCGGCGGCACCCCATCCCCTCCACTTGCTGTCTGGCATTTACCCCATCTAGATGGCGGGCATCTGGGATGCGTGCGTTGGCTCCTGTGTCCTCTCCTCGTCCGGAAAGCGTGCGTTGGCTCCTGTGTCCTCTCCTCGTCCGGAAAGCGTGCGTTGGCTCCTGTGTCCTCTCCTCGTCCGGAAAGCGTGCGTTGGCTCCTGTGTCCTCTCCTCGTCCGGAAAGCGTGCGTTGGCTCCTGTGTCCTCTCCTCGTCCGGAAAGCATGCGTTGGCTCCTGTGTCCTCTCCTCGTCCAGAAAGCGTGCGTTGGCTCATCCCCTCCTCCTAGGCTGTCCTTTCAGCCAATTGGGTGACGGGTCTCATACCCGCTTCCTGATTGTCTGGGAGGAGGACCAGTGTTAGAATAGGGGTCGGACGCATAGATATGGGGGGGGTGGCGCCCATGCGCCCCTAATGGACTGGCCGCCACTGGTTGTCCGCTTGTCATGGCTCTTTGGCTTAGACATAGACGCTGGATGCAGCCAAGGAACTGGCATGGTTAGAAGTAGGATAGCATGGTATTCTATATGTAGGTCTCATGAAGTTGAGGGGTGTGGCCTGCTAGCAGAATATACATATTATTAACATTGTATGCTGGGCGCTGCCATTTCTGTTACAATTTAACAGCCACACGTATCTGTGTATGAACCGCACTGAGACCTGATCCCTATACGTTCAATACTTTCAGTGAGCAATGCAATCTTTTGTATGGACTGTCCCTTTTAAGTAGTGGTTTAGGTCCAATACACATGACCAGTATGGAGTGCGTGTCCCCGGTGCAGCACCCTGGGTGTGGCCTGGGACATGGGTCACTCTCAGCTGCCTCCACTTCTCCATCCAGCGGGGAGGAAACGTGGATGACATGATGTTTTACCGAGGAAACAGCTGCCTTTTCCTCCTCTTAAAGGGGAAGTGACGGATTATTTTTACAAAGTGCACTTTTCTGGCTGTTTATTGTAACTTTTTGACATGAAGGTGATCGCGAATGCCAATGGACTGGTTGCTTGTTCCTCATTCACCTGATTAACCAGACAGGCCTTCAGGGTGACCGAAAAACAGAGGAGGGGGTGCTTTAAAAAATTTAAGAAGCGTGCTTTTATTATCATTAAAATATTTTATTTTATTTATTAATAGTAACAAAATATTTTCTTACTATTTTGGTTACTATTATCATTGCTCACGATGTTGTTGATAATAGTAATAAAAATAATAATTTTGGGTTATTTTCAACAAGAAAATTACCAATAATAACAAATATTTTATTCCTATTTTGGTTACAATTATCAATGATAATATTATTGATGATGTTAACCAATATAGGAATAACCTTTTTGTTATAATATCAATGATGATGTTGAAAATAATAAGAGTAGTTTGTAGTAAGCGTTATCCCCCGATATAACCTGCTGGTGCACATAGGGTAATTACAATGCTTCGATTCGCTTCTCACTTTAATAAAATGTAATTTTTTTTATTTTTATAAAATTTTAAAAAATGTCACAAAATAATATTTTTAACATTGCCGATTGCTGAGCCCAAGAACCATCCGGTGTTGTGCCGTGTTTTCCCATAGAGATAAGCAATGGCAAGATGGCCACCGCTCATCTCTATGCCCTTGGAGGACCAGGGCAATGTCACTTCTGGTTCTCCATGATTTGTTTAAAAAAAAAAAAAAAAAAGATATAAACAATTACTTTTTTTATCTACTTCCGTTAAGGGTAGAAAAGAGATTTGGGATCTTTTTAGACCCCAGATCTCTCCATAAAGAGGACCTGTCATGCTGTATTATTGCCAGGGATGTTTACAATCCTTGCGATTTAGAAATAGAAGTGGTGTTTTTTTTTTTTTAAAGGGACTGTGTAAAAATTAAGATTTTTTTTTTTAAAAATAAAATAAAAAAAATGTTGCAGCGTCCCCGTGTGCCCTCACGCAGTAGTGAACGCATACGTAGGTCACATGCACCACGCATGTGAGATATCGCCATGAACATTATAGAGAGTGCAATGATTCTAGCGTTAGACCTTCTCTGTAACTCTAAAAAAGGTCTGCAGGTTACCAGTTTAAAGTGTGGCCTATGGAGATTTTTATGTATTGTTGTTTGGTGCCATTCCTCGAGCGTGTGCAATTTTTAAAGCGTGACATGTTTGGTATCTATTTACTCAGCGTAACATCTTTTATATTTTACAAAAAAAATAGAGGAATTCATTTTTTATTATTTTTTATTCGTTAATGTATATTTTTTTTGCCCCAAAAATTGCATTTGAAAAACCTCTGTGCAAAAACCGAGCGACATAAAAATTTCAACGACCGCCCTTTTATTCTCTAGGGTCTCTGCTAAAAAAAAAAAAAAATATGATTGGGGGATCTAAGTAATTTTCTAGCAAAAATACAGATTTTTACTTGTAAGCAACGAATGTCAGAAGAAGGCCTGGTTCTTAAGTGGTTAAGGGCAAAATACAAGTAGTGATATTTTAGTAATTATCCACCCCCCCCCCCCCCCAATCATAAACGCTCTTCCAGTCTGGCCTCTGGAATTGGCAGTAGCTGAACGCTCTGTACTTGTTAACACTCCGGCGGATCTGAGAGCAATTACATGGAAAAGAGTATTCGCAGCATCTGTATTCAATCCGCCCGACCGCCATTGATCACCTATGTACGCGGCGTGACTGTAAACTTCCCAACACAACCTGCTCACCCCTATATCGCAGAGCCCGGTGTAAACCTGAGGCCTGAGCGAATCTATTAACAACCAGAGATCCTCACCTGAAAATGCTGCTCACCTGGCTGTCTTTGGATTGATTATTTTATACTCTGTCGGAAAACATTTGCTTTCAGTAAAGTCTAAAGTCTCCTGCCATGGCAATCCTTGTTCAGTCACTTCCTGTTACAGGGTGACGGCTCTGTCCCTGTCTCCCAATAGCACTTCAGCCTTGTCCAAAAGGTGGAACTCCTTTTCTGCCAGCTTGATGGCCAGGCAGCTAGCATTTTGGAAAGGAGGTCAGCAATGGCTCCACCTAGTGGCCACTTTTTAAATCTCCATCTTTAACCACTTCAGCCCTGGAAGGTTTACCGTCCTTCATGACCAGGCCATTTTTTGCGATACGGCACTGCGTTATTTTAACTGACCATTGCGACTCTGTACCCCAATAAAATTTATCTCTCTGTCCCCACAAATTGAGATTTATTTTGGTGGTATTTGATCACCTCCTGCGGTTTTGATTTTTTGCGCTATAAACAAAAATTCTTAGTGTATGTATAATGTGTGTGTGCATACATATCTATATAGATAGATAGATATGTATATATATGTAATGGTGTGTGTGTGTGTGTGTGTGTGTATTAGGGCCGAAACAACTAATCGATTAATCGACAACTAATTGATTATGAAATTAATCTATTACAATTTTCATAATCGATTAATCGGCCAGTAATATAATGAGGTTAAAAATAAACTAAAATTAGCCCTTTATAATACAAAAAGAGCAAATTGCTACTGTAAATGTTACTTTCACTGTCCCACAGTAAAAAATGAACCCCTTACAGTAGCGATTATTTGCTCTTTTTTGTTCTAATTTTAGTTTGTTTTAACCCCATGTTACTAAACATCTCAGGCCGGGGTCACACCTCCATGTTTTTTGGTGCTTTTTGCAGAAACACACTACAATTAATTTACAATTTTTTTTGGGACACGTTCACATCCATGATTTTTTCAGCTGCTGCGCATTTGGAAAGGGCGAGGACTTTTTTTAACGCAAAACGGTGCTATGTTAGTTTTTTGGTTTAATATACTTCAATGGAGAAGCTGCAGAAAAGCATGTAATGTGTTTTTGCGGCAATTTGTGTTTGTAATCTGCCCAACAACAAATTGGCCCAAAAAAAATGTAAAACTGCAAAAAATTTCCTTTTTTTTTTTTTACAGTTATTAACCGATTAATCGAAACAATAATCGGCCAACTAATCGATTAGGAAAATAATCATTAGTTGCAGCCCTAGTGTGTGTGTGTGTGTGTGTATGTATATATATATATATATATATATATATATATATATATATATATATATATATATATATATATAAATATAAAATTAATGGTATCCCAGTCTTAGTCTGTAGGGTTCAATATTGAGTTGGCCCACCCTTTGTAGCTATAACAGCTTCAACTCTTCTGGGAAGGCCGTCCACAAGGTTTAGGAGTGTCTATGGGAATGTTTTACCATTCTTCCAGAAGCGCAATTGTGAGGTCAGGCACTGATATTGGACGAGAAGGCCTGGCTCGCAGTCTCCGCTCTAATTCATCCTAAAGGTGTTCTATCGAGTTGAGGTCAGGACTCTGTGCAGGCCAGTCAAGTTTCTCCACCCCAAACTCGCTCATCCATGTCTTTATGGACCTTGCTTTGTGCACTGGTCCAAATCATTTGGTGGAGGGGGGATTATGGTGTGGGGTTTTTCAGGGGTTGGGCTGCCTTGGCCCCTTAGTTCCAGTGAAAGGAACTCTTAAGGCGTCGGCATACCAAGACGTTTTGGACAATTTCACACTTTGTGGGAACAGTTTGGGGACGGCCCCTTCCTGTTCCAACATGACTGCGCACCAGTGCACAAAGCAAGGTCAATAAAGAATAAAGACATGGATGAGCGCAATTTAGGTGGAGGAACTTGACTGGCCTGCACAGAGTCCTGACCTCAACCCGATAGAACACCTTTGGAATTAGAGCGGAGATTGCGAGCCAGACCTTCTCGTCCAACATCAGTGCCTGACCTCACAAATACGCTTCTGGAAGAATGGTCAAACATTCCCATAGACACCCTCCTAAACCTTGTGGACAGCCTTCTCAGAAGAGTTGAAGCTGTTATAGCTGCAAAGGGCGGGGCCAACTCAATATTGAACCCTACGGACTAAGACTGGGATGCCAGTAAAGTTCCTGTAAAGGCAGGTGTCCCAATACTTTTGGTTATATGTGTGTATGCGCATTATAGATATATAGATAGATATCTATCTATCTATATCTATCTATATCTATCTCTATCTATATCTATCTATCTCTATGTGTGTAGATAGCTAATATAAAAAAGATTTGGCATGTATATTGTATCCTCACATTTTATGATGGGTGCTCAATCTTCTTCATAGGAATTTATTCCAGCAGATTGTAGAGTTACTGACAGGTCCACTTTAATTTTTATTACATGGACATCTCTGTCTATCATTCAGAAGGCTATAGATTCCCTTTAAGCAAGGCCTGATCTCGGCGGTGCTGTTGGCGGAGACGCGGTGAAGTCTGCGCTTTCTGCTGGGGATGCTGACACCTGGCTGGAAGGCTGCACATCTGGAACGATCCATCCCTTCCCCATGACAGGAGCAGCTGCAGGGAAGGGGGAAAGGCTTCTTGGTCCATGTGAGGTTTTCATAGCACCCTGAAGGCTGGGAGGGGAGCGCATTGATCAGCCAGTGAATCCAGTACACACCCTCAGCAAGGCTCAGCGCTCTGCGTTCCATCCCCCCCTCCTGCCTTCCACCTTCCGAGTTACGCTTGCTGGATATTTTCATCTGTCATTTCCTTAAAGTGGAACTCTGGAGTTTTTCCTAAGAAGATTTTTTTTTTAAATACCCTTCCATTAGGTCCAACCCCCCCCCCCCCAAATCCCCCACACTGCAAGGGTTGCTGCTTAAGTCTAGGGGTGGAGGAATGAGCAGTAAAATTAAATTTAATTATTCCCACCGGGTAGTGGGCGGGCCTTTGCGATTGTCGCGCACAGTACAGAACGATCGGTCTTGCGCTGTACATGATGATGTCAGTGCAGTGGCGGCTGGTGCTCAAAATTTTTGGGGGGGGCGCAAACAAACTGAAAAAAAAAATCAATTGCCGCCAGTGTGCCCCCCATATACAGCCAGTGTGCCCCCCATATACAGCCAGTGTGCCCCCCATATACAGCCAGTGTGCCCCCCATATACAGCCAGTGTGCCCCCCATATACATAGCCAGTTCCCCCCCCCAGCCCTGCACTTACCTTCCTCGGGTTTGCGCCATCCTCGATTGTCTTCTCCCGCCCTCGATGTCGCTTCAGCCAATCAGGTTACCGGTAACCAGATCCGGTGAACCTGATTGGCTGAACCACCTGTGACTGTTCTCCAAGGAACGCACCCCCGTGCGTACCTTGGAGGAGTTTTTGGAAGCCGATTACAGCGTGAGAGCTGTATTCGGAAAGCCTATCAGAGCCGGAGGCTCTGATAGACACTTCCAAGTCACACCCACCACCGGCCGCCGCTCTAATTCATATGGCCGGCGCTCACCAGGAGGCCGGCCATCTGAATAGTGGGCAGCGGCGACAATACACAGATTCATGCAATGCATGAATCTGTGTATTGTCATTCAGTGGCGGTGCGGGAGCGAGAGGGGGCGGCGCTCCGGCGCCCTCTATGGACGCACCGCCACTGTGTCAGTGTGACTACTGCAGGCTGGGTGAAGGGGGGTAAAACTGCCAGCCAATCGGGTGTGCTGCATGCGCAAGGAATGTGCTGGTAGGAGGACAGAGCAGAGTGAAGGGAAGGATAACTTTATCAGTCTTCCGCTGCTCATTCACTGTTCTGGCAGCAGGTGGTGAGAAAATGGCGCTGTAATCTTTAACTGTGAACGGTGCTGTGTAAAGCTCAGGGCTCTACAAATTCCTTAGGCGTGCGTGTGTGCGTGTGTTTTATCTAAATTTTAATTCTCAGGTGTGTTTTTTTTTTTTTTTTTTTTTATATATTATCACTATTGTATTAAGGTGATTAGATTGATTAATTATAATTAAGGAAATTAAAATCTTACATTTTTTTTATATTTTAAAGCGTTCAATATTTAAAAGAAAAAAAAGGAACTGTCATGTATCAATTTATTTATTTTTTGTATTCCCTGCTGTGGAGTATATTTGCTGTAAATTGCTACAATTATTTTACTTTATCACTCTCTGGATTGTAATGTGTGTAATTTCCTTTTAAAGTGATTGTAAAGGCTTTTTATTTTAATTTATTTTTTATTTTTATGACAAATATGTTATACTTGCCTCCTCCGTTGCAGTTGGTTTTGCACAGAGCAGCTCAGGTCTCTCTTTGCTGCTCCTAGCTCCTCCCTCCTTTGAGTGCCCCCCCCCCCCTCAGTCAGCAGCTCTCCTATGGGGGCACCCAAGCCAGGTCAGAGCTCCGTGTATCCATTCAGACATGGAACCCCGACCTGGCCCCACCCCCTCTCTCCCCCGATTGGCTGACTAACTTTGCCTGCCACAGGAGCCAATGGCACTGCTGCTCGGACTCAGCCAATCAGGAGGAGAGTACTGGATGGCTGAGGGGATGGTGGACATCGCTGGAGAGAGGAGCTTGGGTAGCTAATTAGGGTGTACTGGGGCCAGTAGTGTATTTAGGTTTTGTGCTACCCTAGGCCTGACTAAACTTGTGCACCCCCTAATTTAAATATGGCACACCCCTTTCAGTTTAAGACCTGCCCTGAAATTTCCGAGTGAGCCGGCAGCACTGGATTCCCTTTAATTTACATAGATTTCCTCTCACTTCCTGTTTGGCTATGGGGCAGGAAGGGAAATCTCTGCAATGGGACAGGGATGGTAAAAGTTAGAAGCAGTGCTGCCCCCCCCCCCCCCCCCCCACAGTTGCAGAATGACGGTCGCACGCATACTGGAAGCAGTGCGGCCGCTTTATGGGGGTGCTAGACTAATTAGCCTCTTAGCCCAGTCCACCCCATAAGACTTGCGCTACACTAACAGTGTAGCGGAAGTCGGCGGGAACCCTTTCCCCCCTGCCCCCCCCCCCCCCCCCTGCAAAGTGCTGCCCTAGGCCAGGATACAGCGTTGACTGGGGCGGCTGCTGCACACAGGTTTTTTTTATCTTAAAGGGGTTGTAAAGGTTCGTGTTTTTTTTTCACCTTCATGCGTCCCTATGCATGAAGGTGAAAAAATACCTGGCAATCACCGGCCCCCCATTTTACTTACCTGAGCCAGTTCACCTGCTCGGCGCATCCCCCGGCATCCTCTTCTTCACGGAGTCCTGGCGTTGATTGGATACCGAGGCGGCTCTAGGCTTTGTGAGGCCTTAGGCAAAACTTAGATATGAGGCCCCACTCACGCCAATAATGGGGAAAACAAATTCAAACAAGAAAAATGGCTGCAGAAAATGCACGGATCTAGCACACAGGTGATCAGCACCACTTCTTAGGACACCCTCCTCACCCATCAGCCAATACAACAGGGGGGAGAGAGGGGTAATAGAGAGATCTGATGATGCCGACATTAGTATTGATCACAGGCAAATTAGGCGGCCGTGAGGCCCCTGTGAGTGCGAGGCCTTAGGCGACCGCCTAACTTGCCTAATTAGAGAGCCGCCTCTGATTGGATAGATTGATAGCAGCGCAGCCATTGGCTGCTGCTGCTGCCAATCAAATCCAATGACACAGGGCCAAGTCATACACTTGGCGTCTAATGCGGGGGAGGAGCCGCTAGAGCCACCTAGGGACCCCAGAAGAGGATGTTCAGGGCCACTCTGTGCAAAACTAACTGCACAGTGGAGTTAAGTATGACATGTTATGTTTAAAAAAAAAGGAACCTTTTAGTGTCACTTTAATGCAGCTTCTGACTTTACAACTCCTTTAAGGTCTCCACTTGTTGTTTGCCCCTTTTGGTTATTATTTACAGGTATTTCTATAGCGCCGTCAATTAACTCCGCACTTTACACATATATTGTACGTTCACATCAGATCCTGCCCCCAAGGAGCTTACAATCTGAGGTCCCCAACTCACATTTTATACATACAAATACTGGGGCCAATTTACCTCCCAGCATGTCGGAGTGTGGGAGGAAACCGGAATACCGGGAGGTTCTTCCCAGAACAGTCCAGTCTCAGGGCTGCAGTAAAACAATTGGGTTAAGGCCATCCTGATGCTTCGCTGTTTAGACCACATGAAATATTTTAGGCTGAATCTGGAATAGGGGTGAACTGATTCACTGAGCTTTTTATTTCTTATTCATTTATTTTTTATTTTCTTTCTTTGCAGCCAGCACCGGTTTGATGGCGAACTCCTCCCAGTCTTTTATGGGCAGTTTCCTGAGCAGCAGCCTGGGCTCCCCTGCAGCCTCCGCCCACCCTGTCGCAGCCGCCTCCTCCCCATCGGAATCCACCTACAGGGGGCCCCATGGGGCCAGCGCCTCCCAGATCTGGTTCTCACACTCCCATGAAGGTCAGTAATGAAAGCTTTGGCCTGTCCTGTGGAAAATGTTACTTTTGATGGACTTCAAGGAGTTTCCCGTTTTTTGTTTTTTTTTTGTTTTTTTTTTATGATGACTTTGTGCCTAGAACTTTTCTCTGGCCTCCATCTGTGTTGTCTGTACCAAGCTAATCCTAGGAAGGAGGTGGATTCATGTGTTATGTTCATCGGTGATGTCATAGAGTTATGGTATGTCCAGTGGGCGGGTCCTGCTGGGTAGTTGCCCCGCCCCCCATCTAGTCCTACTGGCATGGAATTGGTTTTGTTCAATGGTTGGTTCATGTATGATATTGTGTCCTATAATTGGCATGTAAGATCACTTAATATTTACTGTAACAAAATTTAGTGTGCCAATTTTCATATCTTCATATGACAGAGTATGCTTTGCCAAAACGTAATTTTTGGTAGAATGGATCTCCTATTTGATGGTGCCTCCATAGTTCTATGACTTGCCACTGACCCCCAATGTAAGGGACATTCTTCCCACCGAACCCCCAATGTAAGGGACGTTGTTCCCACCGAACCCCCAATGTAAGGGACGTTGTTCCCACCGAACCCCCAATGTAAGGGACGTTGTTCCCACCGAACCCCCAATGTAAGGGACGTTGTTCCCACCGAACCCCCAATGTAAGGGACGTTGTTCCCACCGAACCCCCAATGTAAGGGACGTTGTTCCCACTGAACCCCCAATGTAAGGGACGTTGTTCCCACTGAACCCCCAATGTAAGGGACGTTGTTCCCACCGAACCCCCAATGTAAGGGACGTTGTTCCCACCGAACCCCCAATGTAAGGGACGTTGTTCCCACCGAACCCCCAATGTAAGGGACGTTGTTCCCACCGAACCCCCAATGTAGTCCTACTGGCATGGAATTGGTTTTGTTCAATGGTTGGTTCATGTATGATATTGTGTCCTATAATTGGCATGTAAGATCACTTAATATTTACTGTAACAAAATTTAGTGTGCCAATTTTCATATCTTCATATGACAGAGTATGCTTTGCCAAAACGTAATTTTTGGTAGAATGGATCTCCTATTTGATGGTGCCTCCATAGTTCTATGACTTGCCACTGACCCCCAATGTAAGGGACGTTGTTCCCACCGAACCCCCATGTAAGGGACGTTGTTCCCACCGAACCCCCAATGTAAGGGACGTTGTTCCCACCGAACCCCCAATGTAAGGGACGTTGTTCCCACCGAACCCCCAATGTAAGGGACGTTGTTCCCACCGAACCCCCAATGTAAGGGACGTTGTTCCCACCGAACCCCCAATGTAAGGGACGTTGTTCCCACCGAACCCCCAATGTAAGGGACGTTGTTCCCACCGAACCCCCAATGTAAGGGACGTTGTTCCCACCGAACCCCCAATGTAAGGGACGTTGTTCCCACCGAACCCCCAATGTAGTCCTACTGGCATGGAATTGGTTTTGTTCAATGGTTGGTTCATGTATGATATTGTGTCCTATAATTGGCATGTAAGATCACTTAATATTTACTGTAACAAAATTTAGTGTGCCAATTTTCATATCTTCATATGACAGAGTATGCTTTGCCAAAACGTAATTTTTGGTAGAATGGATCTCCTATTTGATGGTGCCTCCATAGTTCTATGACTTGCCACTGACCCCCAATGTAAGGGACATTCTTCCCACCGAACCCCCAATGTAAGGGACGTTGTTCCCACCGAACCCCCAATGTAAGGGACGTTGTTCCCACCGAACCCCCAATGTAAGGGACGTTGTTCCCACCGAACCCCCAATGTAAGGGACGTTGTTCCCACCGAACCCCCAATGTAAGGGACGTTGTTCCCACCGAACCCCCAATGTAAGGGACGTTGTTCCCACCGAACCCCCAATGTAAGGGACGTTGTTCCCACCGAACCCCCAATGTAAGGGACGTTGTTCCCACCGAACCCCGATAGATTCATTAGGGAGAGGTTCCTCAAGACTTGAAAATTATTTTAGGGGTTTCTCGGGGGGGAAGAAGGGTTGAGAGAGGCTGGTATGAAATCTTAACAGAACCACACCCAATCAGAATACAGTTATAATCTTCTAGTCTAATTTTTATCCTCCTGGCCAATGGTTGAACTATATTGGGGGTGTAGCGCCCTTTGACAGTAACGTGGTATGATCGCGTTCAATGGCGGGGTCACATTGGGGGTATGCACGGTTTTGATATCTTTATGGAAATTTGGACTTGGAATAATGTGGCCAGGCCTTGATAAGTGCTCACCCCCCCCCACTGGTGATATGCATCCACCATCTCCCAATCCAGCCGTAGCCGCGCTCCGCGTTTCGTCAGTG
The DNA here is from genome assembly GCA_029206835.1 of Rana muscosa. Lineage (NCBI taxonomy): Eukaryota > Metazoa > Chordata > Amphibia > Anura > Ranidae > Rana > Rana muscosa. Next base: position 22,897,198 of record CM055128.1, on the reverse strand, counting down.
TCGTCCTCTCTCACCTTTTCTGTGTAGAATCTCCACAATAAAACTGGTCTAAACTTTGGGCCTGCAGTCAGCAGCCCTCCTCTCCTTTCCAAGAAGAAAACCTGCTTGGCGGCATTGTGTGTGTGTGCGGGGGGGACATCTGCAGGCCCGGCGGCTCCATCCAATCATCTGCAGGCAGATAACCTCCGACCCCACGCAGAACAATACTTATTATTCTATTCATCTTCCCCAAGAAGATAATTAAAGGGGAGCTTAAGTCCAGATAGCAATCTCCAGGTTGTGTGACTGAGTCCGCTCACCATGCACAGTGCAGCTTGCAGCAGCCTTCAGGGCCGAGGGAGGGAAAATCAAATTAGTATTATACAGGATTTATATTGCATCAACAAATCCTTTTTGTTTAATATTTTATAGTATCTGTAAAGTAAGAAATATGTGATATTACAATGAAAATTATCACAGCTAAATACTGAAACAATGTATCGTCACACGGAATTCTGACACATGTGGGGGGGATGGGCAAGGATCTTTTTAGTAGCTTTGCAATCTGCATGATTGAATTCCTTCCATGTAACAATATACAGCAACATTGTTCATAGAAGTTACATTTCTAAACCACCTGTGAGCTCCAGTCCAATGACCTTGCCTCAGCTCCAGTTTGCTGCAGGTTGTAAGAATCAGAACCTCAGTCTCCTCCGCCTTAAAGAGGAACTCGCCCCCTAAAATTTTATTTGCCAATTCCGCTTTGTGTAAAAACAGAAAACAATCCTATGCCAGTCTATGGAGTTGAGCGTTGGTATCCTTTTAGCCCAAAATTCTCCTGTCGCGCTCTGCTTCCACGCCGCCATCTTGGAACGATATCTCACGCTTGCATAGGTACGTTGCGGTTCTCTGCCAGGTCTACGGGACCCAATACAGCAGGGGTAGGCAACCTTGGGCCCTCCAGCTGTTGTGGAACTACATTTCTCATGAGGCATTGCAGGGCTGGCAGTTACAATTACTCCCAGAGGCATGATGGGACTTGTAGTTCTGCAACAGCTGGAGGGTCTCAGGTTGCCTACCCCTGCAATACAGTGTATCTATGTACTAGGGTTGCACCGATACTGTTTTTTTTTTTTTTACACACCGCTAAGTGAGTATTGATACCCTTTCGGTGCAATTTTGAGCCCACACAAAGGGAATGGGCTCAAATTGCACTGCAAAGAATCGAATGCGGCTTAAACAGGAATCCAAATTGCATGCAGTTTCCTGCACCGCTTCTATGTTAACCCAGGCTGAAATCACTAGGACAAGGCCGGGTTCACACAGGAGCAGTGGGGAAACCACATGCGATTCAGGCAGGAAAGTCGCAGCACATTCTTGTTCAAATCGCATGCGTTTTCTTTGCAGTGTGCTTTTGAGCCTGTGTTCTATTTGTATGCTCAAATTGCACCGCAAAGATGTCCATTTCAGGTATCGGAGCATTTGCAGGAGTACTCAGATCGGTGCAAACCTATTGTGTACTTCAAATCCTGGGACTTCCCCCGCGCACGCGCGCATGTAACGATATCGCGCATGTACGTTTGGTGAAAGTTACATTCACTTCATTAAAATCGGATCCCCTTCAAAGCTAATAAAATAAATTCCTCGGCCCCCTTTACAGGGCGGATGATCCCAGGGGGACTCGCATACATGTGAAGTGACAATCACCACACCCATATCAATTCCTACCATAAGCCGGAACGTATGAACGCTCAGCCGGTTCTAACCCCCCTTCCCCCGGGGCCCCGCAGGTGAAAGCTGTTCTGTCCTTACACAATGGCAGGATTCACCTTACAGCAAAACGGACGATCGACACCCTGATGATGATGTTTGTGGTGATGAAGAAACAAAAAAAAACCTCTCTGCTCATCTGGTGCCACTGGTTCTTCTTCATTCATTTGGAACGTTGATTTCTGGAGCAAAGATTAGTCTCCTCAGCAATTGAAGGGCCGAGGGCAAAACTGGGACCACTGCGCAGAATAAGAGTAACAACTGGTCCAACTGTTTAAAGCTGAAGTTTAATCTGATGATTTTTGCCTTCCCTGGTTAACTGCAGGTGCCATTAAAGGGCACTTCCTGTAATAGGGTGACAACACCCTGTCTCCAAATTGAACTCCTGCGTTGTCACCCGAGCTATAAGTGGCCATTTCAGCACTCATTACACCAACAAGGTCTAATATTCTTACCATTGGTAGACCCGCCCTGTCTAATGTCACCCATCCTATCCGCCCCTTAGAAATGGGGCCACCCCGTCCCCTGCGCCCCTTAGAAATGGGGCCACCCCGTCCCCTGCGCCCCTTAGAAATGGGGCCACCCCGTCCCCTGCGCCCCTTAGAAATGGGGCCACCCCGTCCCCTGCGCCCCTTAGAAATGGGGCCACCCCGTCCCCTGCGCCCCTTAGAAATGGGGCCACCCGTCCCCTGCGCCCCTTAGAAATGGGGCCACCCCGTCCCCTGCGCCCCTTAGAAATGGAAGCCGGTCCGGTGAAATGATGTTCAGTTGATGCTGATTGCCCATTGGGGCACATAGTTATAATCTCTGCACAGCATTAAAAACCTGCCAGGGACTCCGACACAGACCCGGCAGCTCCATTTAAAAGTAATAAAAAAAAAGTTTCGGCTTGACTCACAATTTGATATTCTACATTTCTGAGAAGCTCATTTGAATGCCATATTCCGCATTTTAAAAAAAATAAAAAATTGTCTGAATACTTTCCTCGCCCCTACAATCGCCGCACACTGCTGACTAATAGCGATATTAAATTCCTTGCATGGGATTCCTGCATTCCCCAAAATAATACAGATTCCGTCTTCCCTTTTGTAACCGTCGCTCCCCCCCAGCCGGCTCAGTATTTGCCAGGCCCAGGAGCGCGGCGTAGTGGAATCTCTGCGATTTATGTCTCGCTCTCGGCTGTTCGGCGTTTTGTTTTGTATTGTGCAACAGCTACTCGTGTTTGACCTGAGCGCATTGTGTCTAAATCTTGTATCCGTCTCCTTGATTCTTTGTACGCTCCTTTCACGGACAGCCCCCCCCCCCCTCTTTGCATGCACAGCGTAGGATGGGGGGGGTATCCTTGGCGTGAATCGAGCCAGTTGGCATCTTTTCAGACTAGCAGCCGGGCATGGTGCCAAGGCTTGCAGCCAATATCACCTCCGATCTCACTTTCTTTAACTCTGCGTGTTTCTGTCTCTCGGTGATTGAACTCATTTGGGAAGATTCAGGGAATGGCGGAAAAATAAGAGGGCCCGGCCCTTAACCATTTATTTGCCTTTTTTTCATCTGATGTGGCGTTTTTTGTCTGGCTATAAAAGCGTTAAAAACACATTGTAAATGAAATGATCTCTTCTATCTGATCCTTGGTTTACGCTTGCGTTGTGGTTGACTTTTTGCATCTTTATTACGTTTGTTGGCCATCTGGAATGTAGAGAGTTTAGCGTTTTTTGTATTTTTCTAAAACCTTGTTGGCAATCAATGTCCTCAAATGCCCCGCTAGGACCTCCTTCCCGAGCAGCTTGGCTTACCACCTGTTTTCTAGGTTGGCCTGTCTGCTCCGTTTACACTTGCCGACCCCAATTGCCTACTAACAAGCACCGGCAAACTGTTTTTTATTAAGGGTCCAAGTAGCGGTAGCCTTAGTCCATTTTGATTTCCCTTAGCCTGCCTTTGGACTGGACCTTTTACATGTTCTTCACTGGAGGCCAATGGTTATCCAAAGCTGGTCTTGAAGAGGCCCGTCCACGGCGTCCTCAAGGCCCGTCCACGGCGCTTTTCAGAAGCCCAGGGGAAAACTGGAAGGGCATTTTTACGAACCTGGTGGGAAAAGACCTCGGTTGCATAGTAGAGGGTCACGCCAAGACTGTAATGGGCACATTATATGTGTGTGTGTGTGTGTGTGTGTGTGTGTGTGTGTGTGTGTGTGTATTTATTTGGATTTCTTTAGTCTTCTCTTTTTTAAAGTCCAATGGTTATCCAAAGCTGGTATTTGTCACTTAGAGAAGCCAGTTCATGGTGTCCTCAAGGCCAGTCCATGATACTGAGGGCTGGTAACTTCAGAGCTTCTTAGCAGCTCAGGAAAAAAATGGTAATTTGTAAGAACATTTTTATAAACATGGGGTGCAAAGACCTCAGCTACATTGTAGAGGGTCACACCAAGACTGTAATGGCCGCATATATGGTGTGTATTTGGCTTTTATTAGTCTTGGCTTGTAGAGTCCAATGGATATCCAAATTCGGTTTTTGTCACAAGAAGAAAGCCAATGCATGATGGTAGCTACAGAGCGCTAGCTAAAACAGGCAATCGGAACGGCGTTTATTACAAACCCGAGGTGCAAAGACCTCTGTTCCATGGTGGAGGGTCACATCTAGAATGTAATAGGTGTGTGTGTTTTGCTCTCTTGGAAATCAAATGCTCGTGATGCAGGTAAAAGTCGGGACTTCACCTTTTATGCAGCCTTCACTGGAGACGAGTGATTATTCGAAACCTGTCTTCACTTAAAGAAAGCCAATCTATGATGCTGAGAGCTGGTAGCTTCAAACCTTCTCGGATATGTAGGGAAAGCTGGTTATCAGAACTTTTTTCTATAAAAAAACAGGGTGCATGTTTGGGGGGTCATGCCTATACAGTAAGAAATATGTGGGTGTTTGGCTTTCTTTAGCTTCTCTTCAATAGCACTGGGTTTCTGAGTTGGGACCTCACCTGCATGCAGCCTTCACTGGAGACCAATGGTCATCCCAAGCCAGCCTTTGCCATTTTGGCTATAAAGGGCATCATGGATTGGATTTCTTCAAATAACATAGGCTGACCATTGTTCTCCAGTGAAGGCTTCATAAAGGTGCAGTATTAACTCGGAAACCCAATGCTATTGATGAGACAGGCTAAATAAAGCCGAACCGCTCACTTAACCATAACCAGGTTTTTCCCTCTACCACGCACCAGAGGTCTTTGTGCCCATTTGTAATAATGTCCCCTGGTGAGCTTTTTGATCTCCGCCTCTAAGAAGCTCTGAAGCCCCCTCAGCATCATAGGTTGTAGAAATCCAATCTATGATGCCCTTTATAGCCAATCTACGATGCTGAGGGGCTGGCAGCTTCAGAGCTTCTCGGACGTGCATGGCAAAAAGCTCACCAGGGGGCGTTATTATAAATGGGCACAAAGACCTCTGATGTGACGTAGAGGGGTACATCTAGACTATCTTGGTCGTATGGGTGCTGCTTGGCCTGCTTTTCTTTGCCGTAAAGAGCACTGAGCTTCCGAGTCATGACTTCACCAATGGTTATCCAAAGTCAGCCTTTGTCATGCGAAGAAAGTCGATCATTGATGCTGAGGGCTGCTTCTGAAATGAGAAGCACGCTGCATTTATGGCAGGATCAACTTGCATTTTCTGTCCTTTGCTGAAAATTTTCTCGACCTAAAAAATAAAAACAAAATGCATCCAGTACTTCTAGGGACGCTTCAATATCCATCCGTTTTCGGGTTGGAGTGGATACTTATAGGCCTTCTGGCAACTTTTGCTGTTTCAGGACAGTAGCAGCAAGGCCCCCTGGGTTCCCATCTTCTGGCCCCCTGGGTTCCCATCTTCTGGCCCCCTGGGTTCCCATCTTCTGGCCCCCTGGGTTCCCATCTTCTGGCCCCCTGGGTTCCCATCTTCTGGGTTCCCATCTTCTGGGTTCCCATCTTCTGGGTTCCCATCTTCTGGGTTCCCATCTTCTGGGTTCCCATCTTCTGGCCCCTCTGCCCTTATTGGGAAATCTTCATGCATGTGTCCCCCCCCCCCACATCAGTTCTGGGTGGACTGTCCCTTTTAGGGAAGGAGCGGCGCTCTGTTGTGTCCCCACCCCCACCTGCGTTCCATTACAAGGCATAACATTGGGATTTTTTTGGAAGGATGAGCGATCCAGTTTTTTTTTTTGGTGTCTGTGTTCATATCCTGCAGCTCCATTCCTCCCACCTCTTTCACACACCCTTCGCAGGCTCGTAGAGTTACAGATCAGCCTTCACATCTGCTGCGGATCCGTTCCCAGCGAGCACTTCCTGCCGCCCGGCCCTCCACGCCGCCCGCTGCTGCCAGCCAAACTGGCAGGGAATTTTTTATCAATTTTTTTTTTTTTTTCTTTTTCCCTTTCTTTAACCCCATGGAGTTTTGTGACCTAAAAGTCTTGTAAGCTTGGTGCCAGCTGCCTGATTTAAGGGCAGCGCTTCCCCAGCCTCTCGCACAATTGGATATGCACGTGCCGCTGGAGACGTTTGGCTGCCCGCTTCCTCTTTTGTCACCGGCGCTGTTACACAATGGCCATTTGTAGCTCCGCCAGGCGTTAAAGGGACAGTCCATACCACCAAAAAGTTTGTTAAAATCCAACTGCAGCCACATAATACAATATATATTTTGAGAATATATTTATATTCTCTGTGTATTGTTTGTTTTTTTTGATACATTTTTTATTGGGTTTTGTATCTCCATTGGGGAAATTTTCCCTAATTTCCTGTCCCTGTGACACCTGTGAGAGTAACTGAGGATGTGGTAGTCACCCCAATGAAAGAACTGCCATTATTTTAACGTTGCACCTTGCATATTCTGACCCCCACAATACATCAAAATTATTTCCATTAATAATCACTCAGCGTCGCCTCACGGTGGCCAATAAAGTAGATGTCCCGTTACAATGTTTAGTGTCACTTTTTCCACTTGTATTAAGTTTGTGCACAAGATATGGCCTGGGGGGGGGGGGGGGGGGGGATTGGAAAAATCAGACTACAACAAGCCCCCAGAATTGGTGGCCTTGGGGGGGGGGGCATTGGAAAAATCCGACTACAACAAGCCCCCAGAATTGGTGGCAAGTGGCAGGCTCCAACCCCCCAACCACCCTTTAGTATTGCTGGTTAGTGGCTCAGGCTGTAATGGCCTCCCTGTATTGGTGGTAATGGAAGGCTATAGCTATAACCCCCCCCCCCTCAGCTTTGGTGGTCCGTGGCAAGTGGCAGCCCCCCCCCCAGCATTGGTCTACTTAACTGAACACCGAAACCCCCCCCTGTAATAACACCCCCCCCCCCCAACAGCACTGGTGGTAACTGGCAGTCTTTAATATTGGTAACCCCCCCCCTCCCCTTCAGAATTGGTGGTCAGTAGTAGGCTTTAAGAACCATCCCCCCAGCGTTTGTGGTCAGTGGGCTGCTATAATTCTAACCCCCCCCCCCCCCCAGCATTGTTGAACTTATCTGTACAACCTCCCCCAAATCTCCCCGAGGGGAATTGGGGCTTTAATACCCCCCCCAGCATTTATTGCCATAAACATAGATGGACTTAGTAGACAGTAGAAAACTTTAATTTAAACACCCCCTAGCATTGGTGGTCAGTGGACTGCTAAAATTCTAATGCCCTCCCCCAGCATTGGTGTACTTATCTGAACAACAACCCCCCCCCCCCCCCAAGCATTTGTGGTCAGCGCCAGGCTTTACTAACCCCCCCCCACTCAAGCATTTGTGGTCATTGATGGGCTTTATTAATACTCCGCCTTCCCCCAGCATTGTAGGTCAGTGGACAGCTGTAGTACTACACTGGGCCTGAACTATAGTTGTACTGTTGGGCGGAGATCCAAGTTCTGGTGTCGAACAGGGAGCGCTCCATCACCTGCAACATTTACATAAATTATTTTTGATTCGTTGCCTATATTTTATATATACAGTAGCGCCAACATATACAGCGGTGCTTTGAAGAATACACTGAACCACTCCCATCAGCCCCGCCCCTTTCCCAAGGGAGTGCTCCACCCATTCTTCCTATCAGGGTGATCATGTAACCAGTATGGGAGGTGTAAGGAACCTGGAGCACTCTGGGTAAATGCGCCCAAACACAGCGAGGAATGTGCAAACTCCATGTAACCAAGAATGCCAACCAATCCTGATGGAGAGTGATGGCGAAATGCGTTGAATGACAGCTTAGGTCTCCATGCGTTGGACTCTTCCGGATCGCACCGGTCATCATAATACAGAGACTGGAATCAGCCGCATATTTTATTAGCATTTTCTATTATTGGGATAATAATAATAATTGGTCATGTGACATCATTGGTGTTCGGGGTGTTATGGCCTCCAGCACGGCGGGGGTTAAAGGCGTCGGCAGCCAGAAGGATGTTGGGGGTGTGTCGGAGGTCGGTGGGAAGAAGCGCCCTGGCAGATGTTGCGTAGCCCACGGACAGATGTTGTTGACACTCGGAGTCTGCGATAAGCGATCCCAGCTTTGCTCATCTGTGACCGGGTTGGGTTTTGGAACTCAGAAACAACTTGTGCGCTCAGAAACCGGGTGGGGCGAAGCGCGGTCCCAACCGTGAAAAAAGCGCCCCCATCCCCCACACCCATCCCGCATGACTTTCACTTTTTTTTAAGGAGAGAGATTTTGATCTTATTGATTTTTTTTTCTTTTTTTATGGGATGGCAAATCCTTCTCCCTCCCAGTGTGATATCTTCCAAAAAAAAATGTTATGTTTAAAATTCTATTTGGTGACAGGCGCTTACCCTTTCCTGAAGCCTTGCGAAAAACCTGCTGAAGCCTTCTTTTTTTCCATAGCATTGTGTTACTTTGTATCCTAGAGCAGGGGTCTCCAAACCACGGCCCCTGGGCCAGACCTGGCCCTCTGCAAGATTTTATTCATCCCTCTGATGGGGATCCTGATGTAAGGGGGGCTCTGACAGGGACCAAAATGTAAGGGGACACTCTGATGGGGACCCTGATGTAAGGGGGGGGTGCTCTGATGATGTAAGGGTACCTTGATGTGTGGGGGTTTGATGGGGGGCTCTAATGGGGACCTTGATGAAAGAGGAAGGCTCTGACGGGGCCCCTGATGTAAAGGGGGGTCTCTGACGGGGCCCCTGATGTAAAGGGGGGGTCTCTGACGGGGCCCCTGATGTAAAGGGGGGGTCTCTGACGGGGCCCCTGATGTAAAGGGGGGGTCTCTGACATGTGTTGTATGGTCTCCTCTGTTTTATCACCTGTTGATCCCGCCAGTAATTGTTTTTCCCTCTTCCTGTAACCGAGTGACAACGCTGTTTTGTTGGCGGTGAAGTTGCACATTAGCGTTGTCACCCTGTGGGTAGGACGACCTTTGTTGGCCATGTAGATATAAATGGTATTTAAATAAGAGAAATTTAAAGCCCAACTCCCAGCTAAAATGTTTTCTGCAGCTACACAATGTTTGGGGGGGGGGGGGATTGATCCCGTATGAGCGGAAAGCTGTGAGCCCACCCTCACCTCCGGCAGAGTTCTCCGGTTTGCCCGGCCCGGTGATGGTGGAACAGCTAGAGTTTTTTTTTTTTTTTGCTAATACACAGTGGCATGATGCAGACAGGAAAAGATGGCCGCCGCTCTTGGCTCCTGACCCAGGCCACGCGCCCTCTGGCAGCGAAGGTGTCCAACAAGCATTGTGTGTCTGGGTGCCAGTGTGTTTCCCCTCCCCCCCTCGCCCTATGTATTTATAAACCAAGAATCTGCCTGAGTGGCACCCCGCCTCCCCCTCCCGGGATCTCCTGTGGGGCTGGGTGTCAAGGAAATACCTGGCGCTACCTTTCATCTCTCTGCCAAAACAGCCGCCAGTCTCAAGCACTCACTTTGTGTTCTTCAGCCATCGCCGGGCTGGATTGCATCCTTGGCTCATTCTCATTTAACCGCCTCGCTGCTGCGGAGAGGCCGCCGGGCCTTCAATTCGCCTGACATTAAACATTGTTTTTTTTAAGGGCATTTCCACCTTTGCAGCTGAATTGGGACAACCTCTTTTTATTCCTGACATCTTCCCATTCACATCACCTGGCCTACAGAAAAAAAGATTGAAAAAATTGCTGCTCACCTCTTACTACAAACCGGCAAAATCCTACCCAGTTCTCAAAAAGTTTGGGAAGTTTGCCATAATTAACCCTGTCTGTACTGTGCTGGCCAATCTTCATTATCAGTTGTACGCTAGATGTCCACATGGTCTGGCCTAATGAAGGTTAAAGAGTTCAGGGCTTCGGCGATGCAATGAAGCTGGGGTCACGCCTCCGACGCTCTCGGCAGGGGGTCCGGTGCACCCCTGTTTCTCCATTTCAGGGCCGAATTGTTGCCAGAATTTCACCCCTGAAACGGAGCCAAAGACACACAGCGTTCCTGTGCAAGCCGCTCCGCAGCTGCAATGGAGATGTATGGGAACCGGCTCCATAGAGAGCGAATTGGATGTGGTGAAATCCACTTCCAATTCGCATAGGTGTGAACCCAGCCTGAAGGTTTAGTGTACTTCGTCACTGCATTGTCCATAAATATGGCAACATTGTAACAATAGAAGCTGCATATAGAGCCCTGTGTGTAATCCTGCTGCAAATAAATAAATAATATATTTTTAAAAATAATCTCTATTTTCATCTATCATCAACTATGTTTAACATGTGTTTCCACACAATAAAAAATAAAATATGTATGTGTGTGTGTGTGTGTGTGTGTGTGTGTGTGTGTGTGTGTGTGTGTGTGTGTGTGTGTGTATATATATATTAATCAATCTCACACGGACCCTTTTCCCTTGGCTCACTTGCAGGAAAAAAGCACACCGTACTATATGCCTGTACCCTCCTGGATGAGGAGGTTGAGCGGTGTTATGTATTTGGGTCCCACAGCTAGGTTCTCCATCAGTTGGTTCTCATCTCCTAGGATATAGGGACAAGTCTCTATTTCCCCCCAGTAATTCCAATGTCCACACCACCTTAAACTCCAACGTTGAGTTTATTTTCTCAAGGTTCAGCAGATAGGAAAGGGTGGATAAGAGACAGGACAGCAAGGTTTAGGAGGTTAGTCCAGGCACAATGGATATTGCAATCACTACTCTATCCCTGAGTAGGTTCAGCTCACCCGGATAGTCTCCTACAAGTGGATCCTATCAGCTGAAGTGATGCTCGGACGTTTAATCAGATTCTTTTCCTAGATGCGATCGGGAGACTCTCTGCCACAGAATCTATCGGACCCCGAACCTCTCAGCTTCTGGATACTTAAAGTGGTTGTAAACCCACTTTTGCAACTTGCACCTACAGGTAAGCCTAGATTAAGGCTTACCTGTAGGTGCAAGAAATATCTCCTAAACCTACACGGTTTAGGAGATATTTACTAAAATCACAGGCGCCGCTGTCTACGGCGCATGCGCGCCGTAGACAACGGCGCATTCATGGGGTTAATCCCATTCACAAATTCGGATAAGTCCCAGCAATGCTTGGGCTTAGCCGAATTTGACGGCTCCCGCGCCCATGCGCGGAGTCACGTCTTCGCCGCTCCGGCCAATCACAGCGCAGGAGCGGCTCTGAGATTGGCTGGAGCGGCGATACCCGGAAGTAACATTCCGGCTATCGCCGCAGCGATGGCTGCGGCTGGAGAGAGGGACACGGACGGCTTCGGGGGCCCCGATCTAAGGTGAGTGGTACATAATGAGCTAGTATGCTAGTCATACTAGCTCATTATAGCTTTGTCTTGCAGGTGGGCTAGAAAAAAAATAAAAACATTTATATGGGTTTACAACCACTTTAAGGACAGATGCCAGCAGCAGCACATCACTAGGCTCTTGGTGGATAGATGAATCCCTCCGGAGAGTTACCGGGCCCCTTCCTTGACCGTGAACTCTCACCGGTCCGTCAGAAAGGTCCTTGCCCGGCCTCCTCTTAGAAGTGGGCTCCCTCGCGAGGGACACTCTAGGACTTCTTCTCCTCGAAGCGGGCTCCAGCTAAAGGTGCTGGGCCCAATGTTGAAGTTGCAGCCCCAGGACTAAAGGTGCCTGGGGACTGATGCACACGTGGCCCCATGGCCTGGAGTGCCATGCGCCACGCACCAGGACTCAGACTCTGGAACGAAGACCCCTCCCAGGCGGCGTCCTGCCCCTTATGTATCCCCTCACGGCATGCACAGCAGGTCGACCACACCCCCACCGTACCGCTGCCTGAGAGAGGACACCCAAGGCACAGCACTAATACCAAGTGGTTCAACCCTGACCCATTATGGCAGTGCCACCTACAGGCTACAGGGAACTGCACACCAGTATACCATCCTGGAAATAAAACAGCACAACCTATAAATTGAGAACGGTCTGAGCCCAACTACTATCTCAGACCAGCCCCTAAATTTGGGTATATAGCACCCCTAAATGGGGTGGGCGCTACATATAAATAAAATCAGTGGTTCTCAACTTGGGGGTCGAATGACGATTTGCCAGGGGTCACCATATCCTGGGCTGTTCCTGAAGCCTACACTGCTATCCCAGCCTTTTTTGCGGGCCGCCCAGCAGGACTGTCCCTGGAGCCGCCCACTCGGCCTCTTCGCAGCTGCCCAATTGGTTCACGGCATGGCTGGGCGGCAGAGACTAGAGGTCAGCTGACTGGTGAGGAATGTGAAGTGGGAGGGGCTGGAGGAGACCCTATCTTCTGATTTCAGCATAGGTGTCACTGCTACGAGACGCCAGTAAGTCAGGTAACACTACCTGTGATTAGAGTTGCCATTAAAAGTCACAACTACAGTTCTCAGATCAGCAGATGACCTTGATCAAGAGCACCCAAGTTGGCTAAGAACTCCCCCCAGCACTGCCACTCATCCCATCCCCCACCAAGGAGTAGAAGGAATAAAAATAGAGAATACATGGAAGGGAGAGGAAAAGAGGGGAAGGAGCAAAGAAAAAGGGGGGAGAAAGAATAAGAGAACAAGAAAGACAGCTAGAGAGAGGGATGGGGGGAAAAAAACAAGAAATTAGGATAGAGAGAGATAAAAGGGAAAGAAGGGAGAACAAAGAGAGGTACATAAAATGCACCATAAGGGGTTTTAATATTGTTCGAGTGGAAGGGACTCGGGGGAGCGCTAAATGTCCGTGGGTTAGGGGCGCAAATTACTTGTCTTGCCTTGGGTGCTGACAACCCCCGCTATGAAAATAATTTTACTGTTGGGGGTCCCCACAACTTGGGAAATTTTATCAAGGGGTCATGGCACTAGAAAGGCTGAGAATCACTGATGCATATATAAAAAAGTGTGTGTGTGTATATGTGTGTGTATATATATGTATGTATATATATATATATATATATATATATATATATATATATATATATATATATATATATATATATATTTGATATTTTTAAAAGATATTTTATACATTTTTGTTTCTTTTATAAATTTGTTTCTTTTATATTTTATAAATTTTTTTTTTTTTTTTTATATATTTTTTTTTTATATATTTTTTTTTTCGGCAGAGGCCCTAGAGAATAAAATGGCGATCATTGCATTTAATGTCGCAGCATTTGTGCAGTGGTCTTTCAAAAGCAATTTTCTTTACACTTTAAAGATTTTTGTAAAAAAAAAAAAAAATGTTACGCCGAGTAAATAGATGCCCAACATGTCATGCTTTAAAATTGCACATGCAAAAAATCTCCATAGGCGACTTTTTTTTTTTTTATTTTTATTTTTTACAGGTTACCAGTTTAGTGCTAAAATTATTGCTCTCGCGCTAACGATTGCAGCGATACCTCTCGTGTGTGTGGTTTTGAACGCCGTTTACATATGCAGGTGCGACTTGCGTATCTGTTCGCTTCAGGGATTGGGCACTCGTAATAAAAGATGAGAATTTTTTATTATTTTTCTTTTTGTTTTTTCTTTTTTTTTTTTTTTTCTTCTTTTTTTTTTTTTAAATCGCTTTTATTCCTATTACTAGGAATGTAAACCTCGCCTTTATAATAGAAATAAGGATGACCGGTCCTCTTTATTGAGAGATCTGGGGGTCAAAAAGACCACAAATCTCCCATTTACCTTGGTAAATAAAATACAAATTTGTAAGGTAAATGAGAACTTTTGGGTCTTTTTGGCTCCAGGATCTCTCAATAAAGAGGACCGGTCATCCATCCTTATTTCTATTATAAAGGGATGTTTACATTCCTTGTAATAGGAATAAAAGTGATTAAAAAAAAAAAAAAAAAAGGCACAGCATAAAAAATAAAAAGTGAACTTTCGCTTTTTAAAAAAATAGATTTTATTTTTTACTGTGGTCCGATAAACGGAAGTGGCGCCAGACGTCACTCTGGTCCTCCCAAGGCCATAGAGAGGAGTTGGGGGTCATCTTGGCCTCACTTTTCTCTACACCCAGCGAACGGCCACATCAGATCGCTCCTGGGCTTTACCGATCCGTTGGGTAAGCCCGGGAGGGGGAGGGGCAGCTTCCACGTTTTTATTGTCAAAGCGTCATTAAGAAGCTGAAGTTGGAAGCTGATTGGCTGCCATGCACAGCTGCCCCGGCTTGCCCTAAATGCAATGCAGCTGAACGTTCGCCCCGTGCAGCGTTGCACCTGCGTAGCCTAAGAACAGCTAGAGGAAAAAGCCTGCAAAAAGAATTCTATTCCAGTAACTGACTGGAGCGAATACCCATCTCTCTATTCCGCAATCGCAGGACAAAACGCTGGATGCGTTTGCGATGCCATCATTTTTTATTGGCACCCCAATCAAATAAATGGCGGCAAAATCGCAATGCGTGAAGCTTGGTGCTCAAAAAGGAGCAGGAGCTTCTTTTTGGGTCTACAGCGTCGAGCATTACGGCGGGTTGATCGCTCAACTGCGGCAAAAAACCGCACAGCGATTTGGGGGGGGGGGGGTGCCGTTAAGAAGTAACGGCGTCGCACACGCGTCCCGTGTTTCTGAAATCCGACTCTGCCTGCGATTCCTGAACGCGCCCCGGTGTCCGTTGAAAACGACACGTCCATCTATGACAACTCTGTCCACAGGGTGACAACGCTGCTGTGTGATTTCACTGCAGAGTAAGCGGCGTTGTCACCCTGTTACAGGAAGTGGCAAAATGGTGGATCCACTGGCAGGATCAACAGGACTTTTAAGGTGGTCATCACTGAGCCAGTTGTGCCCACGGTCAGGTGAGCATTCATCTGGGAGGAGGGGGGGTGGCAGCACTACAGAAGGATCATGATGGGCAAGTCGCATCAGCAATTGAGGTTCTAATACTAAAAAAAGTGAGCATGCGCTGCCCGTTCCCGCCTGTGGCCTTGATGTACTGGGAGTGAGCGAGGAGGCTCCAGGATTTGGCCTGATTTGTAAAAGAGGGGGGGGGGCAACAATGACGACAATCTAATTTTTTATAGTCATCGCCCCCTCGGCTCACTCATCAGCTGTGCCCTCCCCCGCCATCCTTCATGCCTCTCTGCTGATTATCCAACCCCCCCTCCCCCCCCCCTCCTGTCTTCAGGCCTTGGGAAAAAAAAATGTAATTAAACTTACAAACAATCAAAATTCCTTAAATATCCCCCCAGGTAACCCTTTACTGGCTGGGCCGGCGCAGCGCTGAGAAGTGGCGCTTCAGGGTTCTGATTAAAGCCATAAACACTCGTCGCATTAATTGCGCTGTGATTAAAAATGAAGTATGACGCGGGGGGGGGGGGGGACTTGTGGATGAAATCTCCGCGGGCCGTACGGGATTCGGGGATATTCGGAGCGATCGCGGCGCTAGGATTGGTGGTTCCTCATTATTAGAGGGGAGGTGACGTCACCGCGCCGATCACTGATGTGTCCTTTCTGTTTGTATTTCTTTTGTGTTCTTATTTGTTTATATTTATTTGTTTTTTATATTTATTTGTTTATATTTATTTGTGTTTTTATATTTATTTGTTTATATTTATTTGTGTTTTTATATTTATTTGTTTATATTTATTTGTGTTTTTATATTTATTTGTTTATATTTGTGTTTTTATATTTATTTTTTTATATTTATTTGTTTATATTTATTTGTATTTTTATATTTATTTGTTTATATTTGTGTTTTTATATTTATTTGTTTATATTTATTTGTGTTTTTATATTTAGGTTTATGACTTTTATTAATAGTCGGCATTAAGCAGCAGCGTCCTCTACTGGACTGTCTGAGAACATCTTGTGTGTCAGGAAAATTAC
The DNA here is from genome assembly GCA_029206835.1 of Rana muscosa. Taxonomy (NCBI): domain Eukaryota; kingdom Metazoa; phylum Chordata; class Amphibia; order Anura; family Ranidae; genus Rana; species Rana muscosa. The sequence goes on along the minus strand of CM055128.1, from coordinate 22,881,254 downwards.
ACCCCCCCCCCCCTTCTTAAAGGACCTGTCAGTAACTAAGTCGGCATGAATTATTTCCTGACTTGTCACAATATACAGAACAAGATCTTTCTTCAGAAAAGTTCCACCTTTTATCATTAAAAATAAGCTCCAGTCATTGTATTTTGCTAGATTATTAGTGTGCTGCAGGCAAGAGGAAACATTTCTTCAGTCTCCCCTCCCCCCGGTGACTGCCTAGGCTGTAATGATGTCATCAGTGTGCTGCAGGCAGGAGGAAGCATTTTTTCGGTCTCCCCTCCCCCGGTGACTTTGCCTAGGCTGTAATGATGTCATCAGTCTGCTGCAGGCAGGTTGAAGCATTTCCTCAGTCTCCCCTCCAATGACTTTGCTTATACCGAGATGTCATCAGTCTGCTGCAGGCAAGTGGAAACATTTCTTCAGTCTCCCCTCCCCCCCCCCCCTGTGACTGCCTAGGCTGTAGTGATGTCATCAGTCTGCTGCAGGCAGGTTGAAGTATTTCCTCAGTCTCCCCTCCAATGACTTTGCTTATACCGAGATGTCATCAGTCTGCTGCAGGCAAGTGGAAACATTTCTTCAGTCTCCCCTCCCCCCCCCCCTGTGACTGCCTAGGCTGTAGTGATGTCATCAGTCTGCTGCAGGCAGGGGGAAGCATTTCTTCAGTCTCCTATCTTAAAGGTAAATGAATAAAAAATAACAAACATGTCTATACTTAACCCGCAATGGAATCGCACAGAGCGGCCGCAAACCTCCTCCTTTTTTCGGGTCCCCTGCCGGCACTTCTGGCCCCTCCTCTCTGTCCGGTGCCCCCCATGGGGAGACGCTTCACATGGGGGCACTCGTGCATGCTCGCACCCAGGTCCTGCTCCATCCATTGACCCAGACAGAGGGAAGTTGTCAGGACGCTGTGTACAGCCCCTGGCTGGCCCCTCCCACCAGCCATGATCTGGCTGCATTGTATAGAGAAGCACAGAGACCCAGTGATGTCACTGGATCTAAAATAAGGTTTGTAATCCAAAAAGCTGATGAGGGAGGAACCAGGGGAGGCAAAATATAAGCAAATTAAACTTCAGACTGTGTGGACTATTCCTTTAAGCGGAGCCGTTGTGCATTGTCTCTTGCTGTCCTCCCCACCTCCACAATGGTGGGTTGTGTGCCTGGCCTTGAACGGAGCCGCCTCGGCCCCTGGCTGGGGCTCCAAGCTTCAAAGTGGCTGTACATGGTGTACCCGGGCATCAATGCCCCCTCTCACCCTGGCAACACTTGGTGCAGAGCTGCGCGGCCCTGCGTCCGGGCGCCTCTCCCGCCACTCTTCCTGGGAAGGAATGACGACAAACTCTGAGCTGCTTTTTCTTTATTTTCTTCATTTTAAGGCGCAGCTGTAACCCTTCATTCACATCCCCAGCGCTCCCTTCAGTGCTGCCACCTTAATTCAAAGGGCCCTTCTAGGAGGGGGGGGGGGGGGGTGGTGGCTTAAAGAGAACCCGTCATGACTGAGCTCATCCGAGATAGTCCTATATGTACAACAGTGACGCCTTTCCTGTGACCCTCAGAGGGCCCATTCACACCATTGTATTAGAATGTGCATGGACAGTCCTTCTCCTATCGCATAATACGCTTTCCACAATTTTGGGGGCCAGTTCACACCACATGCAGTCCAGTGCGGGGTATATTTTAAAAAAATGTCTGCATCAAAAACGCATGGAAAGTAGGTTTATATGGTTTTCAATGGCCTTGTTCACACCAGTGCTTGCAGTTTCAGTTCCAGAAAAAAAAAGTACAGCATGCTGCACTGGACTGTACTGGAATGCTGTAAAACGCACCGGATCACACACATGTCCTTAAGGTTAAGAAAAAAGAGGGGGGGGGGGGAGGATAAGTACTGGACTGCATCAAAAACACGCATGCAGAAAAGCATCTGGCGCGCATCTGGGCTGTGTTTCTATGGTGTGAACTGGCCCTTAATCTTTTGCTTTGCAATGCAACATTTTACATTATATGTGAAGAAAGGAATTTTATATATATATATACACACACACACACACACACCACACACACACACACACACACACACACACATACATACATATACACACACACACACACACACACACACACACACACACCCCAAGCGGGAATTGCAAAAATGCAACGCATGGTCTTCGAAAGGGCCAGTTTTGACCAATTTGTTGTCGGGCAGATTAAAAAACACAAGTTGCCGCAAAAATGCATTGCATGCTTTTCTGCAGGTTCTCCGTTGAAGTATATTGAACCAAAAAAACTAAATGGCACCGTTTTGCGTTAAAAAAAAAAAAGTCCTCAACCTTTCCAAATACGCTACAGCTGAAAAAATCCTGGATGTGAACATGTCCCGTAGGAATCCATGTAAATGAACTGTAGTGTGTTTCTGCAAAAAGCACCAAAAAACGGAGGTGTGACCCGGGCCTGAGATGTTTACTAACATAATGGGGTTAAACTAAAATTAGTACAAAAAGAGCAAATAAGGGGTTAATTATTTTTTACTTTGGGACAGTGAAAGTAATATTTACAGCAGCGATTTGCTCTTTTTGTACTATAAAGGGCTAATTTCAGTTTTTTTAACCCTATTATGTTACTGGCCGATTAATCTATTATGAAAATGGTAATCGATTAATTTCGGATATATATATATATATATATATATATATATATATATATATATAATAGTGTGTGTGTGTGTGTGTGTGTATATGTATGTATGTATGTATGTATGTATATAAAAAAAATATTTTATATATTTTTTTAATGGTTGTTTACTTCTCTAATATTCTACTTGCAAGAATTATACCCTATTGTTTTATAACCCTGATGAAGTGGTATTTTTCCCGAAATGTGTTGGCATGTAATATAGCTAAGAAACCAAAATATTTTAGACTTTCTCAGCCATCCTGGTTGGCTCTCTTTTGTGTTTTTGCTCTTTGGCTTATTGGGTCCCCATTGGAGGAAGTCCTTGCTTGGTGTCGGCAGTGGTTCTCCACCATCGGACTACTGTGCTGTTGCCTTCCTCCTCTTGGGGTTCCAGCCCGCTGCAGATCCCATAAGCTTACTACACTTCCTCCCTGTGCCCTCAACTTCCAATAACCACCTGCAGTGCCCCTCAACCCACCGCAGTGCCCCACTAAAAGACTTCAGTTCCTGCACCTTGGTGTCCATGGCGGGTGCCCCCCTTTGGTGTCCATGGCTGGTGCCCCCCTTTGGTGTCTTTCAGCCTCCCATAGTGCCCCTGCAGGCCCATGGAAGGACCCCCAACTCCTCTCAGAAACCTCTTCCTCCACGGGGGCAACCAAGTCTGCTACAAAGTCCCCTAACCCCCCTAGAACACCCTCCCCCCCCCCCCCCCCACACACACACACACACACACACACACACACACACACACACACACACACACACACACACACACACACACACACACACACACACACACACACATTATTCCCAATGAATAAGCATTCAGGTCAGTCCCAGATCCTTTTTGATTTGTTAGCTTGAACGGTTCAGGGAGTGTCTGCAAGGAAATGCCAACTATCACTAGAGGTTGAATCTGCGGAGCACAGAAATATGGGACAGCAAGAATGTAAAAATGTTAATGTGACATTGAAAACGACTTTATGGTAAATGTTCCTGGAGATTGTTCTGATGGGGGGGTGGTGGAGGTCTCCCTCTATGGCCGCATTGGTCCAGATGTATCTGCGGATGGCCTTGCCCCTCGAGTCTTTCCATGTGTGTCCAATGACTTCTGCACGATCGGAATTTATCGCAGCCAGACATTAAATATTGCTGTTCACGCCGACTGTACATTTTATAAGTCTGCTTATTGATCCTGCGGAATAATTGCAGAGAGATCGAGTGTAAGCGTCTCCTAAGATATGCACGCCGCGTTTCACCGGGAGATATTGGATCAGCAGCGCGGCGGGCGCTCGGGGACTGACGCTTAGCAACGGCTCCGCCGCTCCGAGACCTTTTAAAGGGCAAGCGCGCTTTCTGCAGCAGTTTATTTTAAATTCCACTCCTATTCTGTTTTTTTTTTTGTTTTTTTGTTTTTTTGCTTTTGCTGAGCGCCCCCTAGCAGCCCGTTAACCATTCGTTGAGTGATCTGTACGGAAATTAGGGGCTGTGTGCCGGTAGTGCACAGTGCAGCTCACAGCAACCTCGGGGTGAAATCCTGTACTATGTATGTCATTTAAAGGGTTACTCCCTTTTTAACAGTGATATTTTCCTTTTTATAGGTGGAACCTGGTGGGTGGAGTCAGCTCCTTGCTTCTTAAACATCTGGGATCCTCCAATAGTGATCCTTTTACATCATTCATATGTTCCCGCCCATGTTTCTGTTCCAGCGCCTCCTGGTACATGCTGTAATAAAAATCAACAGGGATGGTGGGAACCCCTCATTATGGGCACAGCGGGTGTACAGACCCAGGAACAGAGCACAGGGATGGTAGGAACTCCTCATTATGGGCACAGCGGGTGTACAGACCCGGGAACTCAGCACAGGGATGGTGGGAACCTCTCATAATGGGCACAGTTGGGGTAAAGACCCAGGAACTCGGCACAGGGATCGTGGGAACCCCTTATAATGGGCACAGCGGGTGTACAGACCCGGGAACTCGGTACAGGGATCGTGGGAACCCCTCATAATGGGCACAGCGGGTGTACAGACCCGGGAACTTGGCACAGGGATTGTGGGAACCCCTCATAATGGGCACAGCAGGTGTACAGACACGGGAACTTGGCACAGGGATGGTGGGAACCCCTCATAATGGGCACAGCGGGTGTACAGACCCGGGAACTCGGCACAGGGATCGTGGGAACCCCTCATAATGGGCACAGCGGGTGTACAGACCCGCGAACTTGGCACATGGATGGTGGGAACCCCTCATAATGGGCACAGCAGGTGTATAGACCCGGGAACTCGGCACAGGGATGGTGGGAACCCCTCATAATGGGCACAGCAGTTGTATAGACCCGGGAACTCGGCACAGGGATGGTGGGAACCCCTCATAATGGGCACAGCGGGTATACAGACCCGGGAACTTGGCACAGGGATGGTGGGAACCCCTCATAATGGGCACAGCGGGTGTACAGACCCGGGAACTCGGCACAGGGATGGTGGGAACCCCTCATAATGGGCACAGCGGGTGTACAGACCCGGGAACTTGGCACAGGGATGGTGGGAACCCCTCATAATGGGCACAGCGGGTGTACAGACCCGGGAACTCGGCACAGGGATCGTGGGAACCCCTCATAATGGGCACAGCAGGTGTACAGACCCGGGAACTCAGCACAGGGATGGTGGGAACCCCTCATAATTGGCACAGCAGGTTACAGACCTGAGATCTCTGAAGACAAGAGAAGTCCAGGTGGTTTATCTCCTCATCATTCTTGGCTGGACTGGCCCTTTAATATTAGAATGGTCTCCTGTTGCCCTGGTTAATGACCATTGTCTGGGTAGGAGTCTCTCCATGTGGTGGGGGGGGGGGGGGGGAGAGAGAATCTCCTTGACCCGAGCCGCAAATATTTGTCTGTTGGAGGAGGAGTGGGAAAGGAGCAGATCTGGTAAATTCTTCCAGCTGTCTCTCTCCTTTTTTAATTGCTTCTTGTTAAAAGACTTTTACTAGCTTTTGATTTAAGTAAACATCATTCAGTAAATTCCGGCCCCCTTCCCACGTGTAACCTTCTACTGACCCCCGGGGGGGGGCTCCTCCACCGCTGTGCTGGCCTTGCATGGACCCTTTATAGGTGAACAAGGCCCCCAGCCTAGAATCCTCCTAGCCAGTTAGATCAAAGCATTGGACAGGGATTTTTATTTTTTTGGGGGGGGGGGGGGGGGGGGGAGAGTGTGATTTGGGATTTAATGAAAAATCCCAAACTTCTCCTTCCATTGAATCGGCGCAGCACCTTGGATTTGGCTGAAAGGGTTAAAGGAAAACGTTTACTGGCTGCCATTTCTGCCCTCCTTTGGAGAATGCCATTTGCCTGGCTGTTTATAGTTTCAGCGCTTTCTGAGCAGCGTGGGTCAGGGACTTCTCTTTGAGCATTTCTTGCACATCGGACCGTCCCACTGAAATGTAAAAGCTGCTGTACACGAAAAACGCACAAGAACGCACATGTGCTCTCAATCGCACCCGAGCCTTAAGAACGTATTAACAATTTTCGATGGATAATTATAACTATGTAACTATTATTATGTTTCAGTTTAGATGTGGGGGGAGTGGCTAAATACTAATGACCAGATTTATTGGAGCAGAACCTGAATATATTCTACCAGGCCCCGCCCATATCACTGACCGAGGAGGCGTGGCCGCACCCTGGTCCTGAAATTCTAACTCTTCCTTGTGTAGGAGTAATGAACAAAATGATGAGAGCTCCACAAATCAAAAAGTCCATCCAATGGAAAAAAAAAAATTCTCACATTAAGAAGATAAAGCCAACACGTTTCAGGGGCTCACTCCCCCCCCCCCCCCTTCATCAGGGCAAAAAAATGAGCAGTAGAGCCAAATAACATTGTGTGGTATGATTGGCTGTCATTTATATCAAGGAATTTTCTATGACATTCTTATTAAATTACGAAAAAAAAACATCGTTCCTAACGTTTGTCTCTTTGTGTTCCAGGTTATCCCCGGTTCTCCACTTTCCTACCCATGAGCCACTTGGACCACGGGAACGGCAATGTTCTGTACGGACAGCACCGCTTCTACGAATCCCAAAAAGGCAAGTCCTGTGGGGAAAGGCATTGGAGGGGCGCGGGGCGGTTGCATTTTATCGAACAGGAGAGAGACCCTAGTGGTGGGTTTAGTCCTTTTTTCTAGTTTTTCATAAAAGGGGTTTGCAAAATTTTGTTTGTTTTTGTTGTATTTGTTCCTTTTTTGTTTTCTGTCCCGTTTTTTGTTTTTGGTTGTGTGTGTGTTTGGTTGTGTGTGTTTGGTTGTGTGTGTTTGGTTGTGTGTGTTTGGTTGTGTGTGTTTGGTTGTGTGTGGTTGTGTGTGTGTGTGGTTGTGTGTGTGTGTGGTTGTGTGTGTGTGTGGTTGTGTGTGTGTGGTTGTGTGTGGTTGTGTGTGTGTGGTTGTGTGTGTGTGGTTGTGTGTGTGTGGTTGTGTGTGTGTGGTTGTGTGTGTGTGTGGTTGTGTGTGTGTGTGTGTGGTTGTGTGTGTGTGGTTGTGTGTGTGTGTGGTTGTGTGTGTGTGTGGTTGTGTGTGTGTGTGGTTGTGTGTGTGTGTGGTTGTGTGTGTGTGTGGTTGTGTGTGTGTGGTTGTGTGTGTGTGGTTGTGTGTGTGTGTGGTTGTGTGTGTGTGTGTGGTTGTGTGTGTGTGGTTGTGTGTGTGTGGTTGTGTGTGTGTGGTTGTGTGTGTGTGGTTGTGTGTGTGTGGTTGTGTGTGTGTGTGTGTGTGTGGTTGTGTGTGTGTGTGGGTGTGGTTGTGGTTGTGTGTGGTTGTGGTTGTGTGGTTGTGGTTGTGTGGTTGTGTGTGTGTGGTTGTGTGTGTGTGGTTGTGTGGTTGGTTGTGTGTGTGGTTGTTGTGTGTGTGTTTTTTGTTTTCTGTCTTCTTCTTTTATTTTTTTTTAGATCAGGGAGGAAATTCTTGATGTGCAAAATTAGTGGTAGCTATTGTAGTAAGACTAGTGAAGAGGAATATTTTTCTCAACCTTGGGATGATCTTTAAACGCAACCCCCTCTTGTCCGCCACCCCACCATTATCCAGACCACGATGGGGTTTGGTAGTGCAGATGCTGCACTGATTTGCACCCGCATTGGTATTTAGAAGCAAGGTGTTGGCATTACCCCCTATTGCCTCTAGATGGCACCACCTAAGAAAAACTCATCAGCAGGAAAAATGCTTTGGGTTGCAGGGGATTTCTCCACTTGGTCCCATGCTCTTTGCCTTTTTGCAATAAAGCTGAAAACTGGTTGACACACCCGGGGGCCCCTTTCACCCGGGGGCCCCTTTCACCCGTTTTTAGCGCCTAAAATAATCCTGCCCCAGCATTCTCAATGTGAAAGCCCTGAAGGGTTTTCACACTGAGGCGTTTTCTGGCTGTACGTTGAAAAAAATCCTGCAAACAGCTTTTTTTGGAGCATCTTTGGGGCGCATAAAATAGCGCTGTAAAAACGCCTATCCCCATTAAAATGAGTACCGCGGTAAAAACGCCCAGAAGCTGTGGGAAGGTCACATGACCGCGGTAGGGCGGAGGATTGTGGGATACCAAATGATACCAAATAATCCTTTTTACCGTAAAAACGCGGTAATAACGCTAATCATTTTTAGCGCGTTTTTGCAACGCCTCAGTGTGAAAGGGGCCTTAATGCAGCACTGATTTCCCATACTGCCATTCACACTGCCGATCTCTTGACAGGGGCCCAACTGTCTAAAGCTGGTCATACACCATTAGATTATCTGCAGATTTTCTATGGTTAGGTGAAAAAAGTGCAACAGATTTCTCCATGTATATTAACTGTGTGGATGGAGGAATCTCCCACTTTTTCCATCTAACCATAGAAAATCTGCAGATAATCTAATGGTGTATGGCCAGCTTTATTCATCTTTTCTTCTTGGAGTCATTGACCCAGAACAATCTTGGTGACCTTCGTCACGGTGACAGAAAATTCTGAAAAAATAAATAAAAATAAATAACTCTTTCCTTTTTCTCTTCTTTGCATACTGTATTGTAGATCTGGTGAAGTCCTCACTGGGTATCTGTGATTCTCTAGGCAATGCAGGCAGATCATGGCTGATGGGAGGGGCCAGCAGGGGGCTGTACATAGCTTTCTGAAAACATCACAGCACCCGGCCTCAGTTCTCCTCTCACAAGGCTGACGCAAGCAGTGGGGCTAGCTTTTGGGAGGAGTTAAGCAAATATCAAAAATACCTTGAAGGGGGTGGTTGACAGTTTGGAGGAGTGGCTGTTCCTAGGTAGTTGAATTTGCATAGGTAACGCCCACCATATGATGCTGAGCCTCCATGATTGCAAAAACAGGAATCCATTGAATGAAAGGGGCGGGGCCAGGGACAGTCAGTCTGGGGAGGAAAGCTCTAAATGATGCTGGATGTCCTCCAGCCAGGAAATGGGACCGGCTCCATCTGAGAGGTTTTCCTTCCTCGTACAGTAAAAGTTCCCCTTGTGATTGGATGCTGATGATGTCACCTCTCCCCCTCCCCCCACCGCACAGTCCTGACAGTTATCTCTTATCTCAGTCTTGGGTTATTTTCTATCTTTTTTTATTATCTCCCTGCATTCCCCCCTTTTTTTTCTTCTTTGAAATTCATCAAAAAAATAAATTTTATATATATATATATATATATATATATATATTTTAATAATATAATTTTTTTTTTTGACCTGTTCTGCCATCCGAAAAAAAACACATCCTGGCAGCTTCTGTGCAAAATCTATGGAGGCGGCAGAAAAATTTGACACCGCGAGGCGTTTTTTGGTCTTTAAATAAATGAAGAAGAAAAAGTGTGAAAGTGCGAAAAACAACTCAGAATAACCCGGGAACGGCACCGGGCGGGTGAGGGGGGGCGCTGACATCAGCAGTTCTGGGAGGATCGGCAAAGCCCAACTCTCCTCGTTTTTAAACCCTTGATGTCTGCGTAGTACGTATGTGCGGTGGTAAAAGGGGCGGGCTTTAACCACACATCCGGGCCAATCCTGGCATTTCTCTCCTACATATAAAAATCCTCTTATTTGCTAAAAAAAATTACTCGGAACCCCCAAACTTTTTTTATTTAATTTCTTTTATTTAATTTCTTTTATTTAGTTTTCATTTAATTTCTTTTTCATTTTATTTAATTTCTTTTTCATTTTCATTTTCGGAGTGAAATCCAAGCAGTGCCCCCCCAGGCGGCTGGTTTCTGGGAGACACTGGGCTAACTCCGCCCCCTGCGCTGCTGCACTGACAGAGACCTCCGCTAATGGCCTCTCAGCTTTCACAATATTGTGGCTTTGATCTAATCCGTGGAAGTGGCAAAGTGTTCCGCCGCGCTCTGCGCTCTGCGCACCCTTCCCGAGTCGGAGAGAACGCCCCCCCTTCATGTGTGACAAACAGATCCACAGAGGAAATGGAAAAAACAATCACAAAGAAGCAGATTTTTTTTTTTTTTTTTTTTTTTTAAACATTCCCCCTCAGTTTTGGGGAATTTGCCTCCTAAATCTTCCAATAGGGACATTAGTTCTGTTCACAACCAGGGATTCCTCCACCATGTCACTAAATAAATACAGTTTATCCCTTTTTCTATCATTTCTAGGTCCCTGTGTTTTTTTTTTTTTTTTTTTTTTTTTTTTTTTTATAATGGGTCACATTACTAAATAAAAGATTTATTAAAAAAAAAAAAAAAATCTTTTATTTAGTAATGTGACCCATTATAAAAAAAAAAAAAAAAAAACTTGATAAAATATAATAAAATTAATAGTAATAAAATAAAAATGTGGCTATCTGTATGGAATATAACTTAAAGCAATGCAGAGCAGGAAGGGATAAGTTGATTACATTTTTGGATAAATAAATAATTCTCAGGATTCCATTCAGCATCACACGGTCTCTGCTGATGAAGACGATACAATGTTTCAGCTGATCAATCTCCTTCCCTTCCGCAGATCTCCTCTGACCGAATCTCTCAGATAAAGAGGGGCCGCTATCCTAATTTTGGCTTCACCGCCTAGATGGTAGTGATGAGCCGAACACCCCCGGGTTCGGTTCGCACCAGAACCCGCGAACGGACCGGAAGTTCGAACGAACATTAGAACCCTATTAAATACAATGGATGCGAACGTTCGAATTCTAAAGTGCTAATTATAACAACTATTATGCATGTTATTGTCCTAAAAAGGGTTTGGGAACCCGGGTTCTGCACCAGGGGACATGTATCAATGCAAAAAGAAGTTTTAAAAACGGTCGTTTTTCGGGAGCAGTCATTTTAATGATGCATAAAGTGAAAAAAAAAAAGTCAAATATTCCTTTAAATATCGTACCTGGGGGGTGTCTAAAGTATGCCTGTGAAGTGCCACGTGTTTCCCGTGTTTAGAACTGTCCCTGCACAAAATGACACTTCTAAAGGAAAAAAAAGCCATTTAAAACTGCTTGCGGCTTTAATGTAATGTCTGGTCCCGGTAATATGGATGAAATTCTTTAAGAAAAATGGCATAGCTACCCCATGACCCCCCCCCCCCTACCCCAGCCCATTACCAGCCCCTTTGGGTCTTGTATGGATATTAAGGGGAACCCCGCACATAAAATAAAAAAGGCCCTATATACTCTGAACAGCCGTATACAGGCGGTGCATACAAGACAGGGACTGTAGGTTTGTTCTTATGTAGAATCTGTTTGTAATTTTGAACAGGTACATTGTTGAAGTGTAGCTCCAGCCCAAAAATCTATTTTTAAACTTTTTGGAAAACATAGGTAAGGGTTATCACCCCTGTAACATTTGTTTTGCTGTCTGTGCCCCTGTTCAGAACATTTCACCTCACTTTCCGTCCCAATGACAACTGTTTTTGAAATGTGGTGTTTTTCTTGAAACAAGGATTGCTGATAAAGCATCAGTACAGAGGAGACACCTTTCTCCCATATTAATTCTTACAGGAGAGAATTTTCCTTCCTAGTGGTAGATTTCCTCTCACTTCCTGTTGTCTTCTTGCGTTTGCAAGTAGGAGTCGTTTGTAAGTTGGATGTTTGAAAGTAGGGACCTGCCGTATATACTCTGCAGAAATAGGCCCCTTAGTTGTTGGTGTTGGCACAACACTGTAAGCACTCACAGTTACTCTTGGTTGGTGCTGGAACGCCCTGCTGTCAACTATTATATCAGGAATTTTAATTACATATAATTGTTGAACAGTGGTAGTAAAAATTGGGCCTTTGATGGTGGTGCTGGTGCCACAACACTGTAAGCCCTGACAGTTACTCTTGGTGGGTGCAGCAATGGGCCCTGCTGTGAATTATTAGATCAAGAATTGTAATTACATGCCCCTGTTGAACAGGGGCTGAAAAATTGGGCCTTAGGCACTGGTGGCACAACACTGCAACCCCTCACAGATACTGTACTTGGAGCACAGCAATGAGCCCTGTTGCAAAGTATTGCTTCAAAAATTGTAATGACACGCCCCTGTTAAACAGGGGCTGAAAAATTGGGCGTTAGGCACTGGTGGCGGCACCCATAAACAAAAATGATCTTCCAAGCTATCATCATCAATCGTATCATTGAGGACTCGGAGGAGGAGGATAGCCAGTCAACATAACAGCACAGGCACTCAGCATCAGCATCAGTCTTGAAGGGATGTGACATTTTAAAATCAATTAGTCTGTTATATCAGCATCAGGTGTGTGGTAGCTGGTGGTGATCCAAGACTGGTTCATCTTGATGAAAGTCAGTCGATCAACCGAGTCGGTGGACAGGCGCACCCTGTGATCCGTGACAAATCCTCCAGCAGCACTGAATGTGCGTTCCGAAAGAACGCTGGATGCAGGACAGGCCAGTAGCTCAATTGCATACTGTGCAAGCTCTGGCCAGTGATCCATCCTCAAGACCCAGTAAGCCAGAGGATTTTCGGTGGGGAAGGTGTCCAAGTCTGACCTTGCCCCTAGATATTCCTGCACCATGTTTATCAGACGCTGGCGATGGTTGCTGGAACCAATCATACTTTGGGGCTGCGGACTAAAGAATTGTCTGAACGCATCGGTCAGACGGCCACCTTCCCCACCGCTCCTTCTTTGACTGGCCGAAGCCTCAGCAACTCGTTGTCCAGGACCAGGAGTTTGCAACCTCCCAGTCTCTGGGAACGCGTTGCACAGACCTTTCTGCAAGGCCTCCCGGAGTTGTCTCATCCTCTGCTCCCTCTGCGACGGTAACATAAGGTCCGCAACCTTACCCTTGTACCGTGGATCAAGGAGAGTGGCCAGCCAGTAATGGTCCCTCTCCTTGATCCGAAGAATACGAGGATCCTTCCGCAGACTTTGCAGGATCAGGGAGGCCATGCAGCGTAGGTTTGCTGAGGCATTCGCTCCGGAGTCCTCTGGGTCACTAAGGACGACATGATCCGCAGCCACCTCCTCCCAGCCACGTACAAGTCCACTGGTTTCTTGGGACTGTAAATCATCCCTAAAAGACTGCTGCTGATGATGCTGAGTGCCAGCCTCCACCTCCATGCTGACACAATCCTCCTCCTCCTCCTCCTCCTCTTCCTGTGCGATGGGTGGGACAGAAGGAACACTGTCTGGGTAAAGGGGGCCTTGAGAGGCAAGGAAGTCCTCCTCTTCCTGCCTCTGTTCTGCCTCAAGTGCCCTGTCCATTATTCCACGCAGCGTGTGCTCCAACAGGTGGACAAGAGGTACAGTGTCACTGATGCATGCACTGTCACTGCTCACCATCCTCGTGGCCTCCTCAAATGGTGCCAGGACAGTGCATGCATCCCTGATCATGCCCCACTGGCGTGGAGAAAAAAAACCAAGCTCCCCTGACCCTGTCCTGGTGCCGTAGTCGCACAGGTACTCATTGATGGCCCTCTGCTGCGTGTGCAGCCGCTGCAGCATGGCCAACGTTGAGTTCCACCTGGTGGGCATGTCACATATAAGGCGGTTCTTGGGCAGGTTCAACTCCTTTTGCAGCTCAGCCAGGCGAGCACTGGCATTATAAGATCTGCGGAAATGCACACAGACTTTCCTGGCCTGCCTCAGGACATCCTGTAAGCCCGGGTACCTGCCCAAGAACCGCTGCACCACCAGGTTAAGGACGTGAGCCACACAGGGCACATGGGTCAGTTGTCCCTGTCGGAGGGCGGAGAGGAGGTTGGTGCCATTGTCGCAAACCACCATTCCTGGCTTAAGCTGGCGTGGCGTCAACCACCTCTCGGCCTGGCCCTGCAGAGCAGACAGGACCTCTGCCCCAGTGTGGCTTCTGTCCCCCAAACACACCAGCGCAAGCACGGCATGGCATCTTTTTGCCTGCGTACTTGCGTAGCCCCGTGAACGGCTACGGAGCACCGCTGGTTCATAGGACAAACCACAGGAAGAGGCCATGGAGGAAGAAGAAGAGGAGGGGGTGGAGGAGAGAGGTGTGTCACAACCAGTAGTAGCATTTTGGAGGCGTGGCGGTGGGACAACCTCCAACACTACTGCACCTTGTCCTGAATCCTTCCCAGCTGCCAAAAGAGTGACCCAATGGGCCGTGAAAGAAAGGTAACGTCCCTGTCCATGCCTGCTGGACCATGAGTCAGCGGTAATATGCACCTTACCGCTGACCGCCCTGTCCAGCGAGGCCAAGACATTGCCTTCCACATGCCGGTAGAGAGCCGGAATAGCCTTCCGTGAGAAAAAGTGGCGTTTGGGAACCTGCCACTGAGGAACCGCACATTGCACAAACTCACGGAAGGGGGCCGAGTCTACCAACTGAAAAGGCAGCAGTTGAAGCGCTAGCAATTTAGCCAAGCTAGCATTCAACCGCTGGGCATGTGGATGGCTGGGAGTGAACTTCTTTCGACGGTCCAGCAGCTGGGGCAGGGAAATTTGCCTGCTAGAATCGGACGTCGGTGTACTGCTAGCAGAGTGGGCGCAAGTACTTGGCTGTGACACACCTAATTCTACACCTTCATTCCTCTCAGTGCATGTTTCAGAGAGGACTGAAGTTATAGTGGGGTTGGAGATCCCAGCTGATGCGGTGCAAGGAGAGGTCCGCTTTGTTCTTTGGTGTGGGTCTTTGAGGTAGGCTTGCCAACGAGCTGCATGGCAGGTCAACATATGTCTGGTCAGGCATGTGGTACCCAAGCGGCTGATGTTTTGGCCACGCGATATACGCTTGAGACATATGTTGCAAACAGCAGCTGTGCGATCTGATGCACTAGCCTCAAAAAAGGCCCACACCAAAGAACTTTTTGAATGACGGGCAGAGGCAGCGCCCTGCACAGGCGGAGCTCTGCGGTGTGATTCCGTCGGTGTACTGCCCTTACGCTGGCCACCAAAGGGCATCCTGCCTCGTTGGAGATGTGCCTCCTCCTCATCCTCCTCCTCCTCCTCTCTCCTATTAGGCACCCACGTGGAGTCATTGACCTCATCATCCCCTCCCTCCTCATCACTGGAGCCAATCTGGCAGTATGCTGCAGCTGCTGGAACATGACTGCCAGATTGGTGTCCTTCTTGAGCATCCCCTCTGTCTGCTCTCACGCTACTGCCTTCCTCTAGCTGGGTTTCATCATCAGACCCTTCGAAACGCTGGGCATCCTCCTGGAGCATGTACCCAACACTGTGCTGAAACAGTTCGGGGGACTCCTCAGGAGGAGGACATGGTGGGTCTAGGGAAGGAGTGACTGATGATTTGTCTGACATTGATACCAGGGAAGACGACGCTTTGGCAGCTGCTTTTCCAGTACCCTGAGCCTGGGTGAGAGAGGATGAGGAGGAGGAGGAGGGCTTGGTCATCCACTCTACCAAGTCTTCGGCATGATGTGGCTCAACATGTCCAGCTGCCGAAAAGAAGGACAAGCGTGTCCCATGGCCATGTGCTGATGACAATGCACCGCGTCCACGACCAGCACTGTTGCCCCCAGACACAGAGCCTGCTTGCCCTCTTTTATTGCCTCCTGACTGTCTGCCTCTCCTTGTTTGCCTTCCAGACATTCTAATAGATGGCCTGCAGGGAGATGGGAAAAAAGCAATAAGGGCTACCTTCAGGTGTCCTTCTCTGTCCCTGGAAACAAGGACTTGCAGAGTGAAAGAAAAAAAACACTCTCCCTACCTACAGTTTTCTGTCCCTAGAAAAAATGTTTTTTTTAATCACAATATAGCACAAGGAAAATTAACTCACTGTCCTTACAGGTCCCTGGAAACAAGGACTTGCAGAGTGAAAGAAAAAAAACACTCTCCCTACCTACAGTTTTCTGTCCCTAGAAAAAAATGTTTTTTTTAATCACAATATAGCAAAAGGACAATTCACTCACTGTCCTTCCAGGTCCCTGGAAACAAGGACTTGCAGAGTGAAAGAAACTGACACTGTCCCTACCTAGAGTTTTCTGTCCCTAGAATAAATGTTTTTTTTAATCACAATATAGCAAAAGGACAATTCACTCACTGTTCTTCCAGGTCCCTGGAAACAAGGACTTGCAGAGTGAAAGAAACTGACACTGTCCCTACCTAGAGTTTTCTGTCCCTAGAATAAATGTTTTTTTTAATCACAATATAGCACAAGGAAAATTAACTCACTGTCCTTACAGGTCCCTGGAAACAAGGACTTGCAGAGTGAAAGAAAAAAAACACTCTCCCTACCTACAGTTTTCTGTCCCTAGAAAAAAATGTTTTTTTTAATCACAATATAGCAAAAGGACAATTCACTCACTGTCCTTCCAGGTCCCTGGAAACAAGGACTTGCAGAGTGAAAGAAACTGACACTGTCCCTACCTAGAGTTTTCTGTCCCTAGAATAAATGTTTTTTTTAATCACAATATAGCAAAAGGACAATTCACTCACTGTCCTTCCAGGTCCCTGGAAACAAGGACTTGCAGAGTGAAAGAAACTGACACTGTCCCTACCTAGAGTTTTCTGTCCCTAGAATAAATGTTTTTTTTAATCACAATATAGCAAAAGGACAATTCACTCACTGTCCTTCCAGGTCCCTGGAAACAAGGACTTGCAGAGTGAAAGAAACTGACACTGTCCCTACCTAGAGTTTTCTGTCCCTAGAATAAATGTTTTTTTTAATCACAATATAGCAAAAGGACAATTCACTCACTGTCCTTCCAGGTCCCTGGAAACAAGGACTTGCAGAGTGAAAGAAACTGACACTGTCCCTACCTAGAGTTTTCTGTCCCTAGAATAAATGTTTTTTTTAATCACAATATAGCAAAAGGACAATTCACTCACTGTCCTTCCAGGTCCCTGGAAACAAGGACTTGCAGAGTGAAAGAAACTGACACTGTCCCTACCTAGAGTTTTCTGTCCCTAGAATAAATGTTTTTTTTAATCACAATATAGCAAAAGGACAATTCACTCACTGTCCTTCCAGGTCCCTGGAAACAAGGACTTGCAGAGTGAAAGAAACTGACACTGTCCCTACCTAGAGTTTTCTGTCCCTAGAATAAATGTTTTTTTTAATCACAATATAGCAAAAGGACAATTCACTCACTGTCCTTCCAGGTCCCTGGAAACAAGGACTTGCAGAGTGAAAGAAACTGACACTGTCCCTACCTAGAGTTTTCTGTCCCTAGAATAAATGTTTTTTTTAATCACAATATAGCAAAAGGACAATTCACTCACTGTCCTTCCAGGTCCCTGGAAACAAGGACTTGCAGAGTGAAAGAAACTGACACTGTCCCTACCTAGAGTTTTCTGTCCCTAGAATAAATGTTTTTTTTAATCACAATATAGCAAAAGGACAATTCACTCACTGTCCTTCCAGGTCCCTGGAAACAAGGACTTGCAGAGTGAAAGAAACTGACACTGTCCCTACCTAGAGTTTTCTGTCCCTAGAATAAATGTTTTTTTTAATCACAATATAGCAAAAGGACAATTCACTCACTGTCCTTCCAGGTCCCTGGAAACAAGGACTTGCAGAGTGAAAGAAACTGACACTGTCCCTACCTAGAGTTTTCTGTCCCTAGAATAAATGTTTTTTTTAATCACAATATAGCAAAAGGACAATTCACTCACTGTCCTTCCAGGTCCCTGGAAACAAGGACTTGCAGAGTGAAAGAAACTGACACTGTCCCTACCTAGAGTTTTCTGTCCCTAGAATAAATGTTTTTTTTAATCACAATATAGCAAAAGGACAATTCACTCACTGTCCTTCCAGGTCCCTGGAAACAAGGACTTGCAGAGTGAAAGAAACTGACACTGTCCCTACCTAGAGTTTTCTGTCCCTAGAATAAATGTTTTTTTTAATCACAATATAGCAAAAGGACAATTCACTCACTGTCCTTCCAGGTCCCTGGAAACAAGGACTTGCAGAGTGAAAGAAACTGACACTGTCCCTACCTAGAGTTTTCTGTCCCTAGAATAAATGTTTTTTTTAATCACAATATAGCAAAAGGACAATTCACTCACTGTCCTTCCAGGTCCCTGGAAACAAGGACTTGCAGAGTGAAAGAAACTGACACTGTCCCTACCTAGAGTTTTCTGTCCCTAGAATAAATGTTTTTTTTAATCACAATATAGCAAAAGGACAATTCACTCACTGTCCTTCCAGGTCCCTGGAAACAAGGACTTGCAGAGTGAAAGAAACTGACACTGTCCCTACCTAGAGTTTTCTGTCCCTAGAATAAATGTTTTTTTTAATCACAATATAGCAAAAGGACAATTCACTCACTGTCCTTCCAGGTCCCTGGAAACAAGGACTTGCAGAGTGAAAGAAACTGACACTGTCCCTACCTAGAGTTTTCTGTCCCTAGAATAAATGTTTTTTTTTAATCACAATATAGCAAAAGGACAATTCACTCACTGTCCTTCCAGGTCCCTGGAAACAAGGACTTGCAGAGTGAAAGAAACTGACACTGTCCCTACCTAGAGTTTTCTGTCCCTAGAATAAATGTTTTTTTTAATCACAATATAGCAAAAGGACAATTCACTCACTGTCCTTCCAGGTCCCTGGAAACAAGGACTTGCAGAGTGAAAGAAACTGACACTGTCCCTACCTAGAGTTTTCTGTCCCTAGAATAAATGTTTTTTTTTAATCACAATATAGCAAAAGGACAATTCACTCACTGTCCTTCCAGGTCCCTGGAAACAAGGACTTGCAGAGTGAAAGAAACTGACACTGTCCCTACCTAGAGTTTTCTGTCCCTAGAATAAATGTTTTTTTTAATCACAATATAGCAAAAGGACAATTCACTCACTGTCCTTCCAGGTCCCTGGAAACAAGGACTTGCAGAGTGAAAGAAACTGACACTGTCCCTACCTAGAGTTTTCTGTCCCTAGAATAAATGTTTTTTTTAATCACAATATAGCAAAAGGACAATTCACTCACTGTCCTTCCAGGTCCCTGGAAACAAGGACTTGCAGAGTGAAAGAAACTGACACTGTCCCTACCTAGAGTTTTCTGTCCCTAGAATAAATGTTTTTTTTAATCACAATATAGCAAAAGGACAATTCACTCACTGTCCTTCCAGGTCCCTGGAAACAAGGACTTGCAGAGTGAAAGAAACTGACACTGTCCCTACCTAGAGTTTTCTGTCCCTAGAATAAATGTTTTTTTTAATCACAATATAGCAAAAGGACAATTCACTCACTGTCCTTCCAGGTCCCTGGAAACAAGGACTTGCAGAGTGAAAGAAACTGACACTGTCCCTACCTAGAGTTTTCTGTCCCTAGAATAAATGTTTTTTTTAATCACAATATAGCAAAAGGACAATTCACTCACTGTCCTTCCAGGTCCCTGGAAACAAGGACTTGCAGAGTGAAAGAAACTGACACTGTCCCTACCTAGAGTTTTCTGTCCCTAGAATAAATGTTTTTTTTAATCACAATATAGCAAAAGGACAATTCACTCACTGTCCTTCCAGGTCCCTGGAAACAAGGACTTGCAGAGTGAAAGAAACTGACACTGTCCCTACCTAGAGTTTTCTGTCCCTAGAATAAATGTTTTTTTTAATCACAATATAGCAAAAGGACAATTCACTCACTGTCCTTCCAGGTCCCTGGAAACAAGGACTTGCAGAGTGAAAGAAACTGACACTGTCCCTACCTAGAGTTTTCTGTCCCTAGAATAAATGTTTTTTTTAATCACAATATAGCAAAAGGACAATTCACTCACTGTCCTTCCAGGTCCCTGGAAACAAGGACTTGCAGAGTGAAAGAAACTGACACTGTCCCTACCTAGAGTTTTCTGTCCCTAGAATAAATGTTTTTTTTAATCACAATATAGCAAAAGGACAATTCACTCACTGTCCTTCCAGGTCCCTGGAAACAAGGACTTGCAGAGTGAAAGAAACTGACACTGTCCCTACCTAGAGTTTTCTGTCCCTAGAATAAATGTTTTTTTTAATCACAATATAGCAAAAGGACAATTCACTCACTGTCCTTCCAGGTCCCTGGAAACAAGGACTTGCAGAGTGAAAGAAACTGACACTGTCCCTACCTAGAGTTTTCTGTCCCTAGAATAAATGTTTTTTTTAATCACAATATAGCAAAAGGACAATTCACTCACTGTCCTTCCAGGTCCCTGGAAACAAGGACTTGCAGAGTGAAAGAAACTGACACTGTCCCTACCTAGAGTTTTCTGTCCCTAGAATAAATGTTTTTTTTAATCACAATATAGCAAAAGGACAATTCACTCACTGTCCTTCCAGGTCCCTGGAAACAAGGACTTGCAGAGTGAAAGAAACTGACACTGTCCCTACCTAGAGTTTTCTGTCCCTAGAATAAATGTTTTTTTTAATCACAATATAGCAAAAGGACAATTCACTCACTGTCCTTCCAGGTCCCTGGAAACAAGGACTTGCAGAGTGAAAGAAACTGACACTGTCCCTACCTAGAGTTTTCTGTCCCTAGAATAAATGTTTTTTTTAATCACAATATAGCAAAAGGACAATTCACTCACTGTCCTTCCAGGTCCCTGGAAACAAGGACTTGCAGAGTGAAAGAAACTGACACTGTCCCTACCTAGAGTTTTCTGTCCCTAGAATAAATGTTTTTTTTAATCACAATATAGCAAAAGGACAATTCACTCACTGTCCTTCCAGGTCCCTGGAAACAAGGACTTGCAGAGTGAAAGAAACTGACACTGTCCCTACCTAGAGTTTTCTGTCCCTAGAATAAATGTTTTTTTTAATCACAATATAGCAAAAGGACAATTCACTCACTGTCCTTCCAGGTCCCTGGAAACAAGGACTTGCAGAGTGAAAGAAACTGACACTGTCCCTACCTAGAGTTTTCTGTCCCTAGAATAAATGTTTTTTTTAATCACAATATAGCAAAAGGACAATTCACTCACTGTCCTTCCAGGTCCCTGGAAACAAGGACTTGCAGAGTGAAAGAAACTGACACTGTCCCTACCTAGAGTTTTCTGTCCCTAGAATAAATGTTTTTTTTTAAGCACACTATAGCAGAAGCACAAAACACACTGACACTCTCCCTACCTATCCTTCTCTTTCCCTAAACTAAAGGAATCCAGGTTAAGCAAGAAAGAAATAACAGTCACTGTCCCTGCCTATGCTACTCTATCCCTGCTCCGGAACACACTACACTAGGCCGCCGTGCTGGCGGCCTTTTATAGTGTGGGGCGTGTACTAAACACCCTCAGCAATAATTGGCCACAGGCATCCTGCCTGTGGCCAATCATTGCTCTCCTCGCTGCCGGCGCTGTGATTGGCCAAGCATGCGGGGTCACAGTGCATGCTTGGCCAATCACAGCGCCTGGATGACACTGCGATGGCGTAGTGCATTGTGGGCCGTTCGCGTCACTCGAATTTGGCGCGAACGGCCCAAATCGTTCGATCTTCGTCGAACGATCGAACAGCCAATGTTCGAGTCGAACGTATGTTCGACTCGAACACGAAGCTCATCCCTACTAGATGGTCATTGACCTGGAAAAAAAGCATGCTGTCAGCAAAGTCCTTCCTGCTTAGTGCAGAGATGGAGAGAGCGGCCTTCACTGGCAGCTCCCAGAATTCTGCTCTCCAAGCAGAGATGTCTTCTGAATGGAGGAGGGGGGGGGGGGGGTCTGTGTGCAAAAGCACGACTGGTAATGGCAGTAAGGGTAACCGCTCACCTACACCATCCTCCATAAACAATGACCCCCCCCCCCTACACCATCCTCCATAAACAATGATCTCCCCCCTACACCAACCTCCATAAACAATGACCTCCCCCCCTTACACCATCTATAAACAATTACCCCCCCCTACACCATCCTCCATAAACAATGACCTCCCCCCTACACCATCCTCCATAAACAATGACCTCCCCCCTACACCATCCTCCATAAACAATGACCCCCCCCTACACCATCCTCCATAAACAATGACCCCCCCCTACACCATCCTCCATAAACAATGACCCCCCTCACACCATCCATAAACAATGATCTCCCCCCCTACACCATCCTCCATAAACAATGATCTCCCCCCCTACACCATCCTCCATAAACAATGACCTCCCCCCTACACCATCCTCCATAAACAATGACCTCCCCCCCTACACCATCCTCCATAAACAATGACCTCCCCCCCTACACCATCCTCCATAAACAATGACCTCCCCCCCTACACCATCCTCCATAAACAATGACCTCCCCCCCTACACCATCCTCCATAAACAATGACCTCCCCACTACACCATCCTCCATAAACAATGACCTCCCCCCCTACACCATCCTCCATAAACAATGACCTCCCCCCCTACACCATCCTCCATAAACAATGACCTCCCCCCCTACACCATCCTCCATAAACAATGACCTCCCCCCCTACACCATCCTCCATAAACAATGACCTCCCCCCCCCCCCTACACCATCCTCCATAAACAATGACTTCACCCCCCTACACCATCATCTATAAACAATGACTTCACCCCCCTACACCATCATCTATAAACAATGATCTCCTCCCCCCTACACCATCTATAAACAATGATCTCCCCCCCCCACACCATCCTCCATAAACAATGACTTCACCCCCCTACACCATCTATAAACAGTGATCCCCCCCCTACACCATCATCCATAAACAATGACCTCCCCCCCCTACACTATCCTCCATAATCAATGACCCCCCCCCCTTCCCCACACCATCATCCATAAACAATGACCCCCCTACACCATTATCCATAAACAATGACCTCCCCTCCCCCCCCTACACCATCCTACATAAACAATGACCCCCCCAATATCCTCCAGCATTGGTCAGCCTTGTCAGGGGCTCCCCACTCCCTGGAAAGTCCTGGGTGGGTGTGTCCTGCCTGATGCCACGCCCACCAGGAAGAAATCGGAGACCAATAAAATACTCTACATGCAGTCACCACTGCGGTAGGAGGGGCAATAGGCAGGGAGTGGGAGGCAGTACGAGCTCCGACATGTGCCATACAGACCGGCACCCAACGTCCAAATTGCGCCTCTCTAGCGCTTAGTTAACGCCTATTTGTTGCCCAGTTTGCACCTCTCTAATACACACTTTATGCCTATCTGGCGCCCACCTAATGCCAGTGGCTGCTGGTGGTCTATTTTTTTTGAGGGGGGGCATCAAACGGCCCAAAGCCACCCCCCCTCCTGTCAGTCAGGACGGTCACGGGCACCCTGCTCTGCGCCCCGAGCCCACCCTTTTTTTGAAGCCTATTAGAGCCTCTGGCCTAATGCCTTGTGGGCAAACCCAACAGTCTAACAGATCCTGGCTTGCACTGACCAGCATACACAGAGAGGAGTTTGCTGCGTGCTGTGATTGGTCAGACATTTGAAGTGGACCCGCCCCTGCTTATCACAGTGGCACTGCAAGGCTACCGGCGGTCCTGGAATTGGCAGTCGCGTTGGGTTCATGGATGACGCAGTGCAGGCAGATGACTGGAATCCTTAATGTGTGGGAGCACAGAGGGCCCCAACCAATCTTCTTTTTTTTTTTTCTCTAATTCAAACTTCAGAAGAGAATAAAAGAGAATAGAAACACAAATGGAATAGAAAAAAATAAAATATAACCACCTTCCTGAATTCAAATTTCAAATGGAAATAAATTTGAATTCGAATAGAAAAGAATAGTTTAGAATAGAAAATAAAATGATAGAATAGAAAAAATAGAATAATTATCTTCCGAAATTCAAATTTCGAATAGAATTAATTCAAATAGAATACATTTTGAATAGAAAATAATAGAATTGAAAAAACAGAATAGAATGAAATGGAGCATATTACCATCTTTCAAAATTCGATTTGCAAATAGAATATATTCGATATCGAATTGAACTTGAATAGATTCAAATTAAACTACTTCCGCAAACAAATTAAGCAAATTTATGTAAACACATTTTTTTTCATTCTGCACATGTCTAAGTGTAACCCCGCCCACTTTTGGTGATCATGTAGAAAAGGTCAGTCATTGTTCTATCTAATGTTCTATCTAATGTTCCAATAATTTCCTGTATGTAATCATTTTCTTTCTTCGTTCCAGATAACTTCTATTTGCGGAACCTTCCCCCACAACCCACGCTCCTATCGGCCAACCACAATTTCCCCAGCATCGCCCGGGCTGCCCCGGGCCACCCCATTGGCTCTTGCAGTCGGGACAGAGAGAACAGCCACCTCCAGAAGGGTGCAAAGGACAATGAGCGATATATGGGGGGCTCGGACATGAACAAAGAGAAGGTGGGCAAAGGGGACCTGAAAGATCGGCACCTGGAGGAGGAAGGCAAGGAAAGGCATAAGGCGGTGATGCCCATGACCATGGACAGCCACTGCAAGGAGGACATGCATCAGAGGGGATCATGTGACAACAGGACCAAGCATTTAAACTCTTGCCTGATGACCTCAAAGGTGCTAAACGGGGACCCCAGCAAAGCGTTGTTGTCGAGCTGCACTGTTGGGGCGGGGATGCCTCGCCAAGGTAGCCAGAATCGATGTGCCAAAGAAGTTATGAGGTCCGACCGGTCGTATCCCCAACACGAGCCTCAGCAACCTTACAGCGAGTGCCTAGAGAGGAGGCAAATGCTTCACCATTCTGTGTCCTACACTGTCCCATCCAGTCTCCCCAGCATTCCTGCCCCGCTGAACACCTCCACCAGCTCCTTCCCCTGTCTGCAGCTTCATTCCAACTCGGACGTTGTGTGCTCCCTGCAGGATAAGTCCGGCAGGGAGCTCAAGATGGGCAGGCCCACGTTCGTGCCTTCCGTGGGGCACTTCACCGACAAAAGCCGGCCTTTTCAGGTGACCCCGGAGGGCTGCCATTTAGACAGAGGAGGGGAGGGAAAGGACAAGGGCCATGAAATGAACACTGACCACCACCACCCCCCCTCTTCCGGGTCTTACACAAACACGTTCTCCCACCTTAAAGCTGAGGTGGCCAAAGGGGAGAGGAGGCCGGAGTGGCCGCAGAACACAGCCGTCAGGATCAAAAATTTTGAGTTCCTAAATAGCGGAGGTTCAGAGGCCGCTATGCAGAGGAGCATTGAGAAGGCTGCGTACTTGGAGATGCCGGCTTCACAAGACTGTCCTCGCCCCAATAACCAGGATTCCCACTGCATAAAAACTAGCCAGTCCTTCTGCACTTTAGACCGGCCCACCAAGGACTCCCAGGTGCACGGCCACCAAAAAGTGGCCCGAATCCGGCACCAGCAGCACCGGCCGTCCGATGGGGAGCAGCAGGGAGGCAACCAAGAGGGAAAGAGGAAAACCATCGACCTCGCCTCCTTGGGCTACAACGGACCTCACCTGTCCCCGTGGACGGAGCCATCAATTTCCATCGGTGAAGACCGAAAGAACTCTTACCTGGATCCCTTCAGCACAAGTTTACAGCAAGCTGCGCTAATGACTCCCGGTCCCTCTCTGGCCCAGGAGATGCAGGGGCCCACAGACGAGGTGTCTGCCATGAAAAACCTGCTGAAATACAGCAACCAAGCACTTATCGTGGGGCAGCGGACCCCTTTTGTGGGTTTGGGGAACATGAAGACTAGCTGCTCTCATCAAGAAAACAAGTTCCACGGAAACAACAAGTGCCAGCCCGAGCAAGAAAGGATGGATTGTGCAAGGAGTCGGGAGAACGAGAACTCTCACGGGGAAGGAGAAGTTCGGCAGCCGCCAGTTGGCATCGCTGTGGCTGTAGCACGGCAGAAAGACACCAGTGGCCGTCATGAGTCGGCTTATGGCACGGGGTCAAGTCGACAAAACAGGAATAACATGGGACAGAAAGGTGTGTATTTGAATACTCATGATTTCCTTCTTTTTTTGGGGGGGTTGAAATCCCAAGAATGTTTGTAGTAACCTCAGTAACCTTGTATCAGAGTCTCAAACTATTAAACACAACACGCGCTTGGTTTCTCCACTAGATGACATGGACAACACATGTGCAGATACAGTCACTGTATGTGGTGTTGGACCTGGAACTATCTAGGCACCATCATGTGTGAAGTCACTCGGCCACAGCTCATGGAACCCCTAGAAACCTCAGAAGGAACCCTGGGTGAGAATTGCTGGTTCAAGTTGGGGGGGAAAAGGTCACATTTGATGGTCATCCTGTACCAGTGTCTTTCTGCTGCTGCTGCCGCCTGAACCAGCATTTCTCAATTATGGTACCATGTCACCCTGGGGTGCCGTTTGGGCTTGTTATGGGTGCCACGCTGTGCCCTGTCATCCACAGCATCATGCGTTTCTGTTGTGCAGGCGGGTTGGCCACCAGTACCATGTAAATGCATGAAGCTAATCCAGGGTGGGCGATGTTAAGGGCTGCCCCAGCATTTAGGAGGGGTGTGCAAGTCTGCTTCCATCTACAGCCATTTAGCCTACTGCCATAGCCACTCTCTGGTGAAGATTGGAAGGGAGGTCCTGGAGGTAAAGGGGCTGAGGACTTTAATGTTATTGGAGGGACTGTGAGGACTCTGATTTAACAAGGGGGTACTGAGAACACTGATGAGAAGGGGGGACTGAGGACTGTAATGTGAAAGGATGGGGCTTATAATGAGACGGGGTACCTCCATTTTAAATGGTGGTGCCTCAAGATTTTATATGGGATTTATAGGGTACCAGGACTGTATAAAGTTTGGAAAACGCTGGCCTGGACCTCCTGGTGATTCCAAAATATGTAACTGGGCAATGCACAGTTTTGTTAAAACTTTCTGAAATATATTTATATTTTGCATTGTTGCATTTGAAAAGAAAGTAATCTGCAGCTAAAGAAGCAAAGAGCTGTAATTCATTGTGGTCTTCACTGATTCCAGATGGTTGCCAAAGAGTCTGTTGACATAACCAAGGCTGAGACCCAACCGATCTGTGCCATAGACATTGATCCATTATAAACAATATACAGTATAGCTAAGACTGCCTCATATGACCTGCCTGTCTGAACCTACCGCCATCAGTTGGCATTGGCAAGTGCACAAACATGATAGCTTGGCATGACCTTTTTGGAAGAGGAGGTGGTAGACATGAGTGGTGCCAGCAGATATTACCAGTGGGACCTCCTTTGGTCAGGAAGCATAGACATAATAAGCAACTTTAATCCTCCATCTCCAAAAACTTGTGTACATCAATTCTTTATTCAGGGACCCTTTCTCAGTATTCTGAAGGCAGCTCCACTAGTATGTAATGCATGTGTCAGGTGGATGATGCTTCGGTTGGCACATGGAAGTTTGGACCGCCAACCGTTTCGGGAGCCAGGGTGCCATGGCTACGTAGAGAAACCTGTTAAATCAGAATTTGCAGAGTGGATTTCATCTGCAGGAAGCATTGTGCGAGTGCGAGGAGGCGTGAGCGCTTCCCGTCTGATGTGTGAAGAGAGTGATGTCACCATGTGGTTTGGGGGAGCTGCAGGAGGGGGGAGGACGGGGGGGGTGTAGAAGTTGGCAAGGTAACCATATCCGGGGTTACCAGAAGCCGTTGGCTCACTTATAACACATGGCTTTCATTAGCAAACCTCTGGGCCGCTCTCCCAGTGAGACACGGCTTCCATCTGAAGGCTTCCTAGTCTAGCTGGCTGGTGAGACCTCTGAGTCAAAATATTAACCCTGTGGTGACCTCTGGGGGGGGGATTTAGTGGGTCTGATTTGATATAAAAAAAATTGAGTGTATCATGTTATCTTCAGCAAGCAGAGCCCCGCTACTCATCATGGGAGGTTAGAATGAATGGCTATATCTGGTTTTCATAGGTAGAAAATTAAAAATCCTCTTTTGGTGTTTATATAAAACATAGTTGGTTCAATTTCTGGGCTGACGCCATTGTATCTCGCCAGTAGGTTCTGGCCGACCCATGCATGTCATCGACCTGGATGCTGAAGAAGAACGGAGCCGATTATGCGATGAGAGGCTGGGTATCCCGGGAAGAGACCTCCTAATGCAGTAAGTGTTCTGGGATACGAAGATTGATGGTTTCCAGGAGCAGCGGTGATGAATTCTGATTGGCTGTAATAGGTTGCTGGTCACAAAGGTTGCCTGCTTGCCCTGCTGTTGCCCAAAACCTGCAGCTCAGTTGGCAAGTGTGATGGAGAGCAGTGGGTGGTGAGAGGGGCTACATACCCTTGTCCAAGCTGCAGGACATCTGCCCATGGCACAGATGCATGAATGGAATTGCTACTCTGTTACTAGGATAGCCGAGGATCCTAAATCCTCGTTATGACTTCCTGTCTTGTCGGGTCTTCACTGTTGCTGATTAAAGACTTTTTCTGCTTGGTTATGGTCAACACTCATACTGGTTGCATGGCTTCCAAATATTAGCTCTTACCAAAGTGTGGCTATAGTCCTGACTACCTACCTTGTTTGTGCGGCACTCATTTTGTCTCCTTCGTTTTAGGGAAAACAAGGACCTGGTGGAATTTGCCAGGATTCATCCTTCTGGTGGCTGTCCGGGAGACCTAACACCTCATCTTATGATAGCGGGAGGTGCAAGCCAACTAGGAGCCGATCCCACACAACACACGCATCCCACCCACCCGCACTGGCTGCCCAGAACAAGGAGCCCCTCTATCTGGATGGGTGGACATTCTTATGGTAAGCATGGTTTGTCTTCAGAATGATGGTGGGGTCTTGCAAAGCTTCTTTACCTTAATGACGGCCCAGGATTCCTTCCTTTTAAAAACGCTGCCCTTGTGGGGTGTTATTTATTTATTATTTTCATGTTTTAGTGTGATGTTTCTATAAACGTTGCCAAAATTAAAAAATGTAATTGATTATTGGTGTGACTTGTGGCCTAAGACATCCACCTAACGACACTTCAGTATCGGTTATCCTACTCCCTTCATTCCTCCTGCTTCTCACAAAGCTACCTCCTCCTTGCTGCAAACCTTAAGATACACTTGGTTTCCTCACTCTTCCCTGCCTGACATCACTTGGAGAACCTGTACTACTACTTGTAGAAGTCTTGCCCAAGAGTAATCATGACAAGATGGTGGTTACCTTCATTAGCTGCTTCTGTGCCATTCTATGACTTTGTTACTGGGGCTTGACTATCCCTGACATCATAATCAAGCTTTGCCAACTGCCATTTTCTTTTTCTTACTGGGGCCTGACTATCCCTGACGACATGATCAAGCTTTGCCAACTGCCATTTCCGTGTTTCTTTTTCTTACTGGGGCCTGACTATCCCTGACATCATCAAGCTTTGCCAACTGCCATTTCCATTTTCTTTCTCTTACTGGGGCCTGACTATCCCTGACATTGTGACCAGGCTGTGGTGCATCTTGTGGTGCTCGGCTCCTGGGTAGGACTTTTACGTTTTTAATGTTTAAAATAAAGTACAGGTTGACTTTAACTTTTTGCTCAATCTTATCCATCCTGACATCGCTCAATTGACTGCAAGGGGAAAGGTCCTCTTTAAAAGCCGGTTCACACTGGGGCAACACAACTTCCAGCGCGACTTTACGAGGCAACTTCGAGTCGCCTCCAGGACAGGCGACTTTGCCAGTGGCCAATCAAACAATAATCCGCTCTGTGGGAGGGAAGGTGGAGGGATGGGTTTGCCTGAGAACTATTTTCTCTTGTAAAGTTGCTTAAGTTAAGATACTGATCCGACTTTGGAGGCGACTTCCATTGAAATCAATGGGTACAAGTCGCCTAGAAGTCGCCTTGAAGTAGTACAGGAACCTTTTCTGAAGTCGGAGCGACTTCAGTAGCGTACATTAAGACGGCTCTCATTCACTTCAATGGAATTTGTCATGTCACGCGACAAGTCGGATCCCAAGTCGCGGTAGTGTGAACCGGCTCTAAAGGGATTTATCAGGCAGAATGTATGTTTTTGAAGCCATGATTTTATCTGTTCCCAGAATGCTAGAAGTAGATGGGGGGATACTTGGCATAGTATATATGCTGTATTTTACTGATCCCCTCTGCCTCTCATCTATTGGCTGGATTCTATGCCCCTCCCGCCGGCTTCATTGTGTCCCTGTAGCTTCATAATCCTACACCTTGCTTCTGTTAATTGTATCGTTTTCCAAGATGGAGCTGGTGGGGGGGGGGGGGGGAAAGCCATTGACTGGCAGGCATGAAGAGCTATGGACACATTTTAGGAACACTGCTGGGAAGCGCACATAGCTCTGCCCTAATCATTCATGCTCCATGCCGTAGACTGCCTGCATGAGTCCTTTTAAAGACTACCAGGTCATTGGACAGCATGGTCCCATGGTCTCCAAGGCTCCTTGCCATTGATTTGCTGAACATCGTTAGCCACTCTTGTTTGCAAGGCCTGTAAATAAATAGTATTTGTATAGTCTTAGTATTTTGAAACTGTAATTGCTGTACCCCCCCCAGGTATTAGTCACCCTGCTCTGCACCAGAATCTGCCCCCCGGATTCCCCCCTTCCATGTCTAGTGCCATGCAACCAGTGTTCCCCCTATCGCAAGAACCTCCCGCCCAGCTGGTAATACTACCTCCAGAGCCCTCTCCCCATCCTGCTCCGCACTCCCTTGGTAAGTGGCAGCACCTTTTCATCATTATTCTTAAGAGTATGTATAATGTATTTTGGTATTTTTCTATGAAAGCGTATCTAAACCAAAAATACTGTATAATATACTGACATTTACTGGTCTTTGGATGTGGTGGCTGCATTTGTTTTTTTTTTTCTTTTTTTGTTTTTTTTTCTCTTTATATGTACCTGGTGATCCTGCACAGAAAACACTTTCTAATCCTTAGTGGCTACACTCCTTTCCCTATGCTTTCTATGGAGGGGAGCCATGGCTGGACTGCAAACAGGTCTTCCTTTGTTCTTCTCCATTACACGGGGTATTGATGGGACCTGTAGTTTACAAAAGACATTGTGCATGCTGTCTATTCTGCATTTCTGGCAGGATCAACAGATTATTGCTAAAAATGTTCATAGCCTGAAAAAAAGAGGGAGAATGCAGCCAACACATCTAAGGAGTGGTAAGCTGGAATATATGCGGGTTCTTCGAAAAGTTTTTTTCCTTCTTTTTTATTTTTTATTTTTTTAACTCAATTTTAACCCATTTGCGATCTTCACAAAGCTTTATTGCCTAAGCCCAATTTTGAAACTTTGACGTGTGTTGGTAAACCTGTACATATCATCACAACTACTTGTGCATCCAGGTGGGTTATACCTCGTTTCTCTCAGGACAAATTGGGCTTTCATTTGGTGGTAAATGGTAATGGATATCTCCCTGATTTATTTATTTTTATCATCTAAGGAAAACTGTCCCAAAATGGTAAAAAAAAATATATATATATATATATATATATATATATATATATATATATATATATATATATATATTTTTTTTTAAATGTAACTGTATATTTATTGCTTCTATCATAACCTACCACCAAAGAACAACCCCCAAAAATGTCTCCTGCTACTGATGATCGCAGCGATACCACATATGTAGTTGTTGTTTGTACCCGTAGTACGGCCCAGAAACAATAGTGTGCATTTTATTTATTTTTTTATCCTGCCCAGTGGCGGCTGGTGCTCCTATTTTTTACGGGGCGGTAAAACAAATCTGCGCCCCCAAGCCCAACCTTTTTTGAAGCCAATTGGAGCCTAAAGCCTCGTACACACGACCGGTTTTCTCAGCAAGAAAACTGCTGGGTGAGCTTTTTGCCGTGAAAACCGTTCGTGTGTGGTTTTCTCGACAGGAAAACTGCTGGGAATCTCGCCGACAAAAATAGAGAGCCTGCTCTCTATTTTTCTCGTCTGGATTCTCGGCAGAGTTTTTCCTGCCGAGAAAACCGGTCTTCTGTATGCTTGCCTGTCCAGGGAAACCCGCGCATGCTCGAAAAGACTGACGCATGCGCGGTAGCATACAAGGTTAGTGTGGGGGTGTAGCAAGATGGCGGCGACGGCATTGAATGTGACGAGCGCCGGCTCGTCGTAGTCGATGACGTCCCTGCATTCTTGCCATTCAAAAGAACAGCGTTTTTTTGGAGTGGCCGTGTGTACACAGGGCTTGGCAAGACCAGCTTGCCAGGAATCCCGTCGAGAAAAAACAAAACTTTTTTTTTTTTTGTTTTTTTTTCCAACGGGATTTCCCGCCCGTGTGTACAGGGCTTTAGGCTCTAACCATGTGCTTCTATAAAAAAAACTTGTACAAATCTATGCGTCCGGCGCCCCGCATAGAGATTAGGGTGGGAGGGCGCCCCTTATGGACCGGCCGCTGCTGAGCCTGCCTAAAACACACTGATGCTAATTTATAAATAAAATAAAAAATCCTGTCCAAAAATTACTGGCCTTGACCTTTTTGAGCTTTATTTTTATTTTAGTTTTTTCTACACGCACACTTTTTTTTTTATATCTTTGCAAGCACATCGAAAGATATATGTATCGGTCTTGTCCATTCCTCAGCTTTAGAAAACACGGGGGTGGGCTTTAGAGTGACTGATCACTGTAATAGCCAATCAGAGGCTATTGCATCGTTCAGATGACTTGTTATCGGACGTTTTTGGTCCCGGCCATTAGAACGGGGCTCGTGGTGAGATCCCCGTTCTCTGTGCTGGGAGTGCGCCGTGTTGAGATGCTCCCAGCACAAAGGGAGATGCACAAATTTGTGACCCCCAAAACCCCCCCCCCCCCCCCCCAGAAAAAAAAAACAGTCTTGTGGGGCCGCATATTTGCATACGGTCAGCAGCATTTAGGAGTTAATATAAAGAAGTGTGGAAACTTTTTTTGAAGACCCTTCATATATAAGGTTTTCTTTGGGGGGGTTTAGATGCACTTTAGTATAAATGTATTATTCATGATCTTTCCAGTTTTACATTTTGTCAGGATAATTCTTCCTGCTTGTGTTAAATTTATATATATATTTTAAATTAAAAAGTGTGTGTGTGTGTGTGAGAGATGTATATCTATATATACACACACACATTCCACATATATATTACACATAGAGAGAGATAAAGTATATCCATCTCTCTCTATGTGTAATGTGTGTGTATATAGAGATGTATCTATATATTCTCAAGACCTGAAATGTGCTGAAATAACAGGATACGCCTCCTAAAGTTTGTATATAGAGGGGCATAAAAAAAAGAGGAAAATGTAACAAGAAATAGTCGTCTTCACACCTCGGCTTCTGGAATCTATTTGTAGGTGAGGGTGACATCACTGAACCGTCTTCTGGGCTCCTGGGAAAGCTGAGATCACACGAGGAGTTGCTCTAGTACCGCGTGGGAGGGACTTCTCTAAGCATTTGGACTCTCCAGCTTTTCCTGGATCCACGGGAGTTCATTTGATTGGCTGCAGTCAATGCTTGGCTTGGAATTTTCCACTCGGGCTACTTCGATTTGAGCCGTGTATGGCCAGCATAAGAAAAGTCCCATTTGATGTCATCCTTGCCTTGGTGAAGCTGAGGTTGTAAGTTGATTTTTTTTTTTGTTTTTTCTTTTGTTTTTTTGTTTTAATGGTTTTAATTTTTTTGCTTTGCCAGCTTCTAATATTGGTGGTGTTGGGGCCACCGAAGAACTGATCCTTGCTTTGTCTAAAATAAGCTGATTGTGTTAAAAAAAAGTGTCCAATTTTATTACAAGTCATCTGCAGCAAAATTTTCAGTATAATAGAAATTAAATCTAAAGACGTACTGGTAAAAAAAAATCCTCAAGTAGCAAATGTGTGTTTTTTTTTGTATTTGGTTGTCCACAGCTGATGTCATGGATCAGGCATCTCTATGGCCACCTATGTACCCTGGCCGAGCACCCACCTCACACCTCCAGCACCCCGGACAACTCCCGGTCTACTCGCGATCGCAGTTTTTAAGGCAACAGGAGCTGTACGCCCTGCAACAACAGAGGGCAGCGCAGGCTCTAGAACTTCAGAGGCAAACCCACCTTCAGGTAGGTCAAGTTGAGGGTCATTGACTTGAGCCCCCTTTGAGTTGATGGGAGACTGTTCCAACTTCTGTTCTTCTTCTCCCTTAGCGGAAGCCCGAGGACCACCTACCAGAAACTGAAGACCCTCCAGAAAAGGCCATGAAGCCACACAGTAAAGCAGACGCCTTAAATGCTTCAAAGATGCCACCC
Organism: Rana muscosa; assembly: GCA_029206835.1. NCBI lineage: Eukaryota > Metazoa > Chordata > Amphibia > Anura > Ranidae > Rana > Rana muscosa. The sequence goes on along the minus strand of CM055128.1, from coordinate 22,847,161 downwards.
AGCCTGCTACTGCCACCCCCTTCTGCACCCGCACCACCCAAACTGTCCCCTTGCTCCCACTCGCCCATCCTACGGCCTCCGTCCAAATGCCCGACGCCCCGGCCACTGGCCCAATGCACTTTACCGGCCTGCCCAGACGGCAGCTCCGCCTTGGTGCCCAGCTCTCCGGCTGTCAGTCCTGTGCCCGTTCAAAGCTCCAAAGGGAAAGAAGGAGACGACAGGAGGGGAGAGGGGCAACCCCCCAGAGACTATCCCAAATCACTGGAACCAGGTAGGTACCCAATATTTTATGTGTTGGGGATAATAAAGCAAAAATCAAGCCAAAAGGATTTAATTTTGGATTGGGTGGGAAAAGGTGGGAGGTTCTGGTGATCCTTACTGAAGAGAAGACTGGCTGTGTGAAAGTCTAAACCCTTATCTGATATCCATCACACCAAGCATGGCTGTCAGAAGAGGGGCCTGCCACCAGTAGCTACCTAAAGAATATCTCTATACAGGGACTGTTCAGTAATGTACAGCCTTTCAGCCCATTTACCTCCATTGTTGGGGTGAGGGCTATGTTAAAGTCTAAACCCTTATCTGATACCAGCTACATCAATCTGGCTGTTAGAAGAGGGGTCTGCTACATGTAATTACTTAAGCTCTATGTATGCTCGTACTGTGCTTCATTATTTAGGTAGTTACTTATGAAAGGCTCTTCTTCTAACAGCCTCAGTGTGTGTGTGTGTGTGATATCAGATCAGGATCTAGACTTTTACACAGCCCTCACTCTGATGGAGGTTAATAGAATGAAGGGCTATGTTTAAGACTTTCCATCTATATCCAGTGGCTTGTAAGTGATTTGCAGACCCTCTGCCTTTTAACCTCCATTGGAGGAGTGAGGGCTATGTAATGGTTTAATCCCTTATCTGATATCAGCCAGAACAATCTGGCTGTTAGAAGCGGGGTCTTCCACAAGTAGCTAACTAAACCAAAAATGTATCTCCATTTATAACAGTCAATCCATGTCGGCCGTGCTCATTCCATTTATGGACTCAGCCCGGACAAAGCCCTCAGTTCTCCTGATTTGTAGAGTAAGCGGAATAAAATAGAATCTGTTACTGGAAAGATGTGAACGGCTCCTTGGCTGCGCGGCTGAAGCCCAATTTGTAGCCTTCTGCAGTAAAGAGGTTAACAGTGGCTTCAAAGAAAAAAAAAAAAAAGGGAAAACTTCACAGGCGAGCCGGGAGGAGGAGGGTGGGGCAAGAACCCGCCACCCATTAAACGGATTGCACAGTGCCATTGATTGCCTTTTAAATTAAAAACATATTTGCATGCCGCAAGGCCAATTTGTCACCACGTCTCCTCTGCGCGTATGCTTGGAAATCTGTTCTGTTCCTCTGTAGGTCCTGCCAGCTCTCGGCTGAATCATTGCAGCCGCTTTCTAGCGCCATCAAACACTTCTGGCGTTAAAATTAGACTTCCACAGTCCCGCCGTCCGTATTCTGGGAAGCGGCATGACTGGGTGTTTTCAGGGTTAATTTCGGCGGCTGTGGCCACGCTGTGTTGGACTGGGATCACAGAACGGGACTTTTTCCCTCATAAAGAGAATGGACCCTCCTGGGTAAAATGGGCTTTTTATACATAAGCGTCAAAGGCCAACCAATCAGATTCTCACTTTCTTGGTTCCGGTGTGGCATGAAGGGGCAACAAGACCTTAAAGTGGATGTAAAGCCACTCTCATCCTTTCTAAACTACTGCCATAGTGCTGATCTATAAGGATAGAGATGCCTCCTGCATGTATCCTTATCTGTCAAATGTCTCCCCTCTGTCTGTTATGAGACCTGAAAAACTGCAGATTCTGTGGGTGGATCTGTTGTCTGGAGCTCGGTGGGTGGAGTCGTGATGTCAGTAGACTGCATTTTCTCCTATGTATTCCTTCTGTTATGATCACTAACATCCAGTCAAAATCCAGAAAAGTAACCACATGACTTCACAAAAGGGGTGGGAATTAAAAAATAATGCCTGTCTAAAGCTAGTGCACGAGATATGTAAATAACCTGTCACTCAAAGCAAGGGGGCGGAACGGACAAAGGTTTTTCTCTGTTTGTCCATTTTATCTCACTGAACAATAAAAGAGGATTGCTCAGAGCTGGATTAACTCTTTGTGGCAAGACCTGGCACAAATGATAGGAAATCTTATACTCTACATTGTGACAGCAAAAAAATAAATACATTTTTGGGTTTACATCCACTTTAAGCATTTTAAAGACACATAGGGCCTTGTTCAGAAGTCTGAGGGCTCAAAGCAATCAGTCTTGTTGCCTCTAGCAACCAGTGAATGCCTCATTCCCATTCCTAATCCAACACCAAGAATCCTAAATGGCCAACAAAACCTAGTCTTGTTGCCCCTAGCAATCAGTGAGAGTACGTCACTCACATTCCTAGTCCAACACCAAAAACCTTAAATGGCCAACAAAACCTTTCTTTGACGTTGGGTCACATGACTGACGCAATAATTGTTCTTGCGCCTCTAGCAGCCAGCGCATAGAATGCAGTGTAAGGTTGAGAGTGGAAAGTAGGTAAAACCATTTTTACCTCAGACACTTGCCCATTGTGGTTAATTTGTGAAACCTAAAGGTCAATTAGAACCCGATACCCCAAGTAACTGGCCACAGCTGCATTAGGTCAACCGCTGCTTTTGGTTTTTGTAGATCAGACCAATAAAAAGATAGAACTTTTAATGTCTATTGTCAATGGTCCTTTACTCCATTGTAATGGGCAATGACGGGAGTACCCTCCCTCGTTGGTGCTGTTGTAAGTCAGTGTGGCATTCTGGAGCAGGCATTACACAGGGCTTGGCCCAAAGGTGGATATGATCTTCAATTGGCCATGTTGTCAAGATGGTGGAAGAAGGTAGGACTTTTAATGTCTACCCTAGATAATCATGTACTTAACTGGAAGCATAGATAGTAGTAGAAAGCCTAAGGTTATAAGTCAACGTTATGTCCTTAAGTAGCCCTTGCATGGGGCTAGGCCCCAAGGACAGAGATACTCTTCATTTGGCCATGCTGTCAAGATGGTGGAGGAAAATAGGACTTTTAATGTCTACCCTCGATGGTCCTGTAGTCCACTGGGAACAGGGAGAGCTGTTTTTGAATTGGTTGCTATGGGCAACAACAAGTAATCTTTCCCTTGTTGGAGCCAAAGTTATAAGTCATTAAGATGTCTGAGTAGTCCATGCATGGGGCTAGGCCCCAAGGATAGAGATGCCCCTTATTTGGCCATATTGTCAAGAGGGTGGAGGAAGATGGGACTAATAACATCTACCGTCAATTCTTCTGGAAACATGGAAAACCATTTTTCGATTGGTTGATATGGGTGACAAAGGATGTCTCTCTTGTAGGTGCTGTGGGCATCCAAGGTTCTAAGTAAATGTGGTCTGCTTAAGCAGTTCTTTCCCAGGGGTAGGCATGAGGAACAGATATGCTCTTTGGCCATAGTGACAAGAGGGTGGAAGAAGATAGGACTTTAATGTCTACCCTCAGTCGTCCTGTACTCATTTTTTGGATTGGTTGCTATTGGCAACAATAAGAGACCTTTCCTTTTGTTGGAGCCCAAGTTTGTAAGTCAACGCATTGTCCTTGAGTAGTCCTTGCACGGGGGCTAGGCCCCAAGGACGGAGATGCTCTTCATGTGGCCATGCTGAGAAGAGGGTGGAAGAAGAGATGGGAATTTTAACATCTACGGTCAATCATCCTGCACTCTACTGAAAACATGGAGAGCAGTTTTTGGATTGGTTACTATGGGCAACAACACGGGCTCTTTAACTTGTTAATGCTGTTGGTGCCCAAGGTTATAAGTCAATGTGGTCTCCTTGAGCAGTCCTTGCACGGGCCTGAGGACGGATATGCTCTTCATTTGGCCATGCTGTCAAGAGGGTGAAAGAAGGCCATTAATAACCGTCTGACGGGTGGATTGGGGTGGGGGGGGTGCTGGCTATGCGGGGCACCTTCAGAGCCTTTTACGAAAGCGAGATGCCATTTATTTCCCGCTCCTTAGTCTGTGTCAGCTGCATAAACACCCAGAAAACAGCCAGGGTAATGAATCCCGCAGCCGGCATCCATCTTCACAACTTGTCTAATCCATCCAGCCCCCTTCTGTCCATCCATCTTCCCCCATCTTCAATCACTCGCCCTCCCTTTCATGCAGTCTTCAGTTCATTTATCTAAGGCTTCCACAGATCTGCTCTCCTTTTATCATTCTCTTTTCTCCAACTGCATTCCTCATTGTCTGTCCTTCCTGTGTTACAGTCCCCCCCCCCCCACCGGGGATTGCATGCTTGTCGCCTGGTCAAGCCGGAGGCCTGGTCGCGGTGGAGAATGCTGGATGGTTCTAAAACGGGCTTCGGCCTTCGTAGTCGTGAAAATGAAACCCTGGCTAAGATTTCTAGGCTGCCAACCCTGACCTCTGTCCCAGAATACCATGGCAATCCATGGCTTTGGTGTTCTCCCAAGTCATTGACCCTGGGATGTAATTGCAGGGGTCAGCAACTGATTATATTGAAGCCAATGATGGGCCTCTGCAGTTGTTAAGAGAGGAGCTAAAGGTTTAAATTGGCCAATTTAGTGATTTTAACAACTGCAGTGGCCTATGAAAAATTTAAATATCCTTGCTGTCATTGGCTTCAATATAATCAGTTGACCTTTTACTGCTGCAATTACGTCGCGTGGTCAATGGCTTGGAGGACACCAAAGCCATGGATTTTCATGGCATTCTGGGACAGAGTTCAAGGTTGGCGGCCTAGACGTCTTTTTGCCTGGTTTTTATTTTCATGACTACGAAGACCCAAGGTCCAGAACTGTGCAGAGTTCTCCACCACAGCAAGGCCACCTCCTTGACCAGGGAAGGAGCAACAAGAGAGGGAGTTGGTCACCTACACATAAATTCTAAGGGCACTCAATACTGGAGAGGAGCTAAAGGTTTAAATTGGCCAATTCTGTTATTTTGAGTGGCCCTAGAAATTATGTGTAAGTGACCAATTCCCTCTCTTGTTGATCCTTTCCTGGTCCAGGTGGTGGCCTGGCTGTGGTGAACTCTTTGTGGTTCTGGGGCTGACTTTTGGCATTCATGAAAAATTTAATCCTGGCTAAAAGACGTCCAGGCCGCCAACCCTGACCTCTGTCCCAGAATGCTATGTTTAAAGTGGAAGTAAACCCATCCATAAAACCAGTTTCATTTCTGGCACGTGCCGGAAATGGAACACTCCCATTGGTTGTGCTCTCAACCAAACTGTCAAACCATCCAATGGCTTGCGTCATAACTGATCACATGTGCAGCATCATATCAGTTGTAGATTAAACAGAGGCAAAGATGGCAGCTTCCTTGACTGAAAACGATAGGGGGGTTTACTTCCACTTCAATCCATGGCTTTGGTTTCTTCCAAGCTGCTGACCCCAAAATGTAGCTGCGGCTCTCAAGTCTTTGGTTTTGGGTCAGTGACTGAAAGTTTTCAAAACAATGACAGCCAGGAAACTAGCATTGTCTGGCCTCTGCAGATGTTCAGATCATTAGACTTGGCCGATTTTTAAATCTTTAGTTCCTCTCCAATGTTGAGCTCCCTTACAAATGACATGTTCATGACCAACGTTGGCACAGGTAGGTGTGAAGCCAGGCAGAAGGAGCAGCTCCTATTTTGACTTGACAAAGATTATTTTTTTTTTCTCTGTTCCTAACCTGCTTATGGCTTTGAACAATATTGAGATTTGTGCACAGGCACCTGACTGGGGTAGATCACCAGTTTCTACCCACCGCATGCCTCTATCCCAATACAATACTGGAGTTAGACCAGTGTTTCTCAACGCCAGTCCTCAAGGCGCCCCAACAGGTCATGTTTTCAGGATTTCTCTCAGATGAAACGGCTGTGGTAATTCTAAGGCAGTGAAACTGATCAAATCACCTGTGCAAAATAATGGAAAGCCTGAAAACATGACCTGTTGGGGCGCCTTGAGGATTGGAGTTGAGAAACACTGAGTTAGACTATCTTCTTCAAAGAAACATTTTAACGTTTTCTTAAAGAACTCCAGTTTAACTGAAAATCCAAAGATGGGGGAGCACTTTGAAAATGGGGTCCCCCCGTGTCCCTGAAACATCTTTTTTTGCCATACCAAAATTTTTGCATGATCATAAAAACAGTATTGAAGGGGAAATCAAATGGGGGCATCTGAGAGAAAACTGTCCCACTTTGGAGAGATAAAGGCCCCTTTCACACGGGCGGACCGTCAGTTTTTTAGGGGGACCTGAACGGACGCTCCGTGCACCTCTATGGAGACACGGATGTCAGCGATGACGTGCCCGCTGACTTACGACCCGCTCCGATCCGCCAAAGTGTAACGGAGGAAAACCCTATTTTCCATCCGTCTATCGGATCGGATGACAATGGGCTCTACGGTCCGTCGTCATCCGAACCCCCATAGAGGAGAGCGGCGCTCTGACAGGTCGGTCCCTGCACAGTCAGTGGAGACAGACCTGTCGTCTGCCTGCTCAGCGGGGATCGACAGAGCGATCCCCGCTGAGCAAAGCGGAGCCCGCACACGTCCGCGTGAAAGAGCCCTTAGGTTTACTAACTGTAGTTTTTCCCCACTCAGGAAGTGAAGGGAAAACACGGCAATGGGGACACAGCCAGCCAAAAAAGTAAGGCTTAATCTAATCCCCGGGATAATAAATTTATCAGTCATGTGTTGTCTTCTGGAATCTCGGTGCGCTTCGTCCATTTCTTCCAGATCTGTGCAGTAATCCAGTGTGAGACTTCCTGTAATAAAGACCGCTCACTGCTGCCCTCTGACTGGTCAGGTCTCCGCCTCTCCTGTAGTGGGTGGAGCCTGATGGGTCCCTCCCACAGCCTTGCCCTCTCCTTGTGCAGGGTGACTTGTCTGGTCTCCACCTTCTCCTATAGTGTGTGGAGCTTGATGGGTCCCTCCCACAGCTCTGCTCTCTGTCCTTGTGCAGTGTGACTGGTCTTGTCTCCGCCCATCCTGTAGTAGGTGGAGCCTGATAAGCCCCCTCCCACAGCTTTGCGCTCTCACCTTGTGCAGTGTGACTGGTCTTGTCTCCGCCCCTCCTGTAGTAGGTGGAGCCTGATAAGCCCCCTCCCACAGCTCTGCGCTCTCTCCTTGTGCAGTGTGACTGGTCTTGTCTCCGCCCCTCCTGTAGTAGGTGGAGCCTAATAAGCCCCCTCCCATAGCTCTGCTCTCTCTCCTTGTGCAGTGACTGGTCTTTCTCCGCCCCTCCTTTAGTAGGTGGAGTCTCATGGCCCCTCCCAGAGTTCTGTTCTCTCTATGTGCAGGTCTTCTGTCCACCCCCCTCCTGTAGTTTTCTATAGTGGGTAGAGCCTGTTGGAGCCCCACCCACAGCTCTTCTCTCTGCACAGGTTATGTACAGCACACAGTGATGATGTCACTGCTTCTTTTACAAGGTAATATCTGGGTATGTAAAGGCATTTGGTGCACACGGAGTAGATTTACGTCCTTTTACGGCTGTTGAGGAAAATATTTAGATCACGTTTTTGTTGTACATGGGTGTAAAATAAATAAAATACGAAATGTAAAAAAGTAATATTTTATTCTTATGAGAATCTTATTGACTTCCTCCCTTTTTTTTTTTTTTTTTTTTTTTTTTTCTGCAGATCTGCCTCCTGGATACACATATCCAGATGTCGTCCAGTCCTATACCTCTCCGTCTCCCCACCACGTGCACTCCGCGGACCCCGCTGACACCGAAACTATGCAAACGGCATCCACGGCGGCGGAACCCGAGCAGTCCAGGACGTTTACACCCTCTAAAAAATCCCCATGCAGCACCCCCGCCGCGAGGAGCCGCTGGAGGCCAGCGAAGAGCTGCCTCGTTTAGGGGAGACTGACTTGAGCGAGTTATGTAGCCAAGAAGCCCCCAAGTCCCCGGACTGCGGCGAAGCCGCTATTGGCGAGAGCCTTGACCAGCCTAAGGAGGACGCACAGGTGGAGGAAGAAGCAGAACCTGAGAACACCTTGGTGGAGGAGGCGAGGGGGCCCGACAATGGTTGTGGTTTTCAGGACCTGTCGGCGGAACAGTTGCCAAATATTTTGGATGGTTCACCCGCTGACCCCATCGCCACCCCTATTGCTGCTGCTGCTGCTGCGGAGGAGGAGGAGAAGTTAGAGGAGGATGAGGTGAAGCAGGATGAGGTGGATCAGGCTTTGTTGCAGGACGTGGCGGAACATTTGGAGGCGGGAGAACCTCAGGTGGAAGAGGAGGAGCTGTTCACATCTTCTGCACCTTGTTCGCCGGAGGTCACCGACCACCAGGAGGCCCTCTACAGCCTGGAAACCCTCATAGCGGCCAGTATCTCCCTGGGGGATCTGCCCTCCGAGGAGGACATGGGCTCCTTCCTTCCGGCCCAAACGTCGTCCTCACCCTCCAGCTCAGGGATCCATGGGATTGCTTTACTCAGCGAGCTTGCAGACCTGGCTCTACAGGGCCAGATGAAAGATACGAAAGGTAAGACCCTCGCCCCTAGCTTTTTTTTTTTTTTTAAATGATTTTGCATGCTAATCACACAGCAGCTGAAACTCCTCGGAAATGTTAAATGGAGTTAGATACAGGCATGGGCAGCAGGCAAGAGAATGGTCAGGATACAGGCAGAGGTCAGCAACACTGGAGCAGGCAGGCGAGCAGAGAACAAGCTGAGTCCACCCCAGAGACAAGCTGAGGTCAGAGCAGGTAGCGTTCAGGTGGTGGGCAGGACAAGCCGGGTCACAGCTGTAGATCAGACAACTGCTGCATTTAGTCCATTTGGCTCCAGTATCAGCGATGGGTGCACGCAGCCATGTGCAGGGCCGCCATCGGGGGGATACAGGCAGTACACCTGTAAGGGGCCCGGATGGCAAGCCCCCCTTTTTTGTGTTTTTGTTTTGTGTTTTATGTTTGTTTTGTGTTTTTTGTTTTGTGTTTTTTGTTTTGTGTTTTTTGTTTTGTGTTTTTTGTTTTGTGTTTTTTGTTTTGTGTTTTTGTTTTGTGTTTTTTGTTTTGTGTTTTTGTTTTGTGTTTTTTGTTTTGTGTTTTTGTTTTGTGTTTTTTGTTTTGTGTTTTTTGTTTTGTGTTTTTTGTTTTGTGTTTTTTGTTTTGTGTTTTTTGTTTTGTGTTTTTTGTTTTGTGTTTTTTGTTTTGTGTTTTTTGTTTTGTGTTTTGTGTTTTTTGTTTTGTGTTTTTTGTTTTGTGTTTTTTGTTTTGTGTTTTTTGTTTTGTGTTTTTTGTTTTGTGTTTTTTGTTTTGTGTTTTTTGTTTTGTGTTTTTTGTTTTGTGTTTTTTGTTTTGTGTTTTGTGTGTTTTGTTTTATAAAATTCTTTAAAAATATATATATATATATATATATATATATATATATATATATATATATATATATATATATATATATATATATATATATATTTGTAAGGGGCCCAGAGGCCCCGGATGGCGAGCTCCTTTTTTTTATTTATTTTTTTATGTTCGTTGGCACCCAAAGCCCCCCCCCGACCTCAACAATTCTCGGCGACAGCACCCCCTGCTTCTCAATTCGCGGCAGCCCCCCCATTGCGCATTTGTATGAGCCTTCAGCTACGATATGCCCAGTGTTCTCCTGACACAAGGGAACTGGCACTGGACTTTTAGCTATGCAGTTTGCCCATCAGTTGCTTGAGTATCAGACCTTCTTCTGGAACAGTAGTCAAGCAACTGATCAGCACGGCTTCGTTCTGCACCGTTCAGGGACCAACATGCACATCTAAAGGGATGCCAGGGACGTGTTCTTTCATTTTGGGCTTATCACTTGTAGGCGGAGGCATAAAGAAAATGAATGAAGACGGGGATCTCTGGAACGATTCTAAAGTATCTATGGGGATTAAATGGATGCAGAAATAGGATGAAACAATTGAGATTTTGAAACGGGAACCATGAATCTTTTTTTTTTTCTTATGATTTATTTTTAATTTTTGTTCATTACCTGGGGGTGGGGCTAAAGATCTGTAAAGTGTTACATATGCTGCTGTGGGGGGGGGGGCTAAAGATCTGTAAAGTGTTACATATGCTGCTGTGGGGGGGGGGGGGCTAAAGATCTGTAAAGTGTTACATATGCTGCTGTGGGGGGGGGGGGCTAAAGATCTGTAAAGTGTTACATATGCT
>CM055128.1:22595148-22832648 GCA_029206835.1 Rana muscosa | reverse complement strand
TATGCAGTCTCTCATACAATCTCAGTGCATGGAATATCCCAATTAGGACTTTTTTTTTTATAACATTAATACAAAAAACACACAAATCACACTACACGTACCCCCCCCCCCCCCACACACACACACACAACCATTACAATGCTCTCGCTATATATCATATGCAGTCTCTCCATGCAATCCCATGGAATATCCTAATTAGGACATTTTTTATAACACACACAAGTCACACACCCCAATACAAAAACACACAAGTCACCACACACACACACACACACCAAGTTCTCTCTATAGATTATATGCTGTATGTCACTCCATACAACCTATTGCATTAAATATCCTAATGAAGACAATATTTTTTTATAACACGTATAAGTATACAAAACACACAAACAAGTCACACAACACAGATCACACACTCTGTTTCCATAGCACATGCAAAATGTCCTCCCCCATGTATTTTATGCATCCATGCCATATAATATCCTAAGACTTTTTTTTTTTTAAGCACATAACACACAACCACATAAAAATCACACACACAAAACATAATAAAAATGCTCCTCTCTATGCAGCCACTCCATACAGCCCACTGCATGCACTCCTCCTAGTCTAATTATTAAAACAATATTTTCCAATCACCAAATTGTTTTCCATGATAGAACCCTGGAAGCCATTGCTTTAGATAACACAATAGGGGAGGAGGGTTAGGTAAAAAAAAAGAAAAAAAAAGGGGGGGTCTAATAAGGAACCCCCCCCCCCCCCCATTCTTATTACAAGCCAGCACCCACCTTGCTAAAAACAGAGCAGAAGGGTAGAAAATGAGGCCGTTTTCTTTTTCTTCTTTGATCTAAAACACTAATTTTAAACACAACACGCCCCCATCCTGTCTACCCAGGGGCCACACTAAGAAAGTCCTATTTTTAATATTATGCTGGGATAAAAAAAAAAAAAGAAAACAAAACCGGTTAAAAAAAGACCATTTGAAAAAATGTCTAATTGATACAGCAGCTGTAAATCCAGATTAAAATTTGGGGGTGGCATTTAAAAAAAAAAAAATATGTTGGTTCCCAAACACGACAAAGCAGCTGTAAATGTTGGGATTACCTATATATGCACACGTGTATGGCTTAAAAATAAATAATAATAATAATTGGGTTGCAAAAACATGACAAAGCAGCTATATAGAACCCCCCCCCCCCCCTCAAAGTAAATAAATCGTATGGATATTTTGAGATATATTATAAAAATAGAGATATATTATATATATATAAAAATATATCTATATATAAAAATATAAGAGATATATATTTTTATTATTTTTTTTATGTAGCATGTGAGGCCAGCAATAAATAAATATTGGTTCCCAAAATATGACAAAGCAGCTGTAATGCTGGAATTATCTATAGGCACGTGTATGGGTTTAAAAAGTAAAAAACAAAATGGGGTTCCAAATACGTTTAAAAAAAACCACTACAAAAGCAGCTGTAACTGTTGGGCTCATCTATAGGCACACGTGTATAGCTTTTAAAAAATAAAATACAAAAAAAATTTGTGCTCCAAAAAAGGTAAAAAAAAAAAAAAAAAAAAACCCCACACACAACAACACTACAAAAGCAGCTGTAAACCGTTGGGCTTATCTACAGGCACACGTGTATAGCTTTCCCAAAAAATAAAATGGGGTTCCAAACACATTTAAAACATGACAAGGCCGCTGTACAATGTTGGGATTATCTGCAGGCACACGTGTATGACTTTAAAAAATAAAAATAAAATAGGGGTTTTGTTAAAATAAAATCATGACAAGGCAGCTGTAAAATCTGAATAAAATTCTGATTATATCGTAGTCAGGCATGTATGGGATTAAAACAAAAATAAAAAATAAAATTGGGGTTCCAAAAATCAGCCTGACAAAAGCAGATGATGGAAAATAGATTATTTTAAGCCACACATGTATGGAATAAAAAAAATAATAATAATAAAAAAGTGGGTTTCAAGGTTCCTTAAAAAAGGTCAGACTGATAAATCAGATACAAATTCTAAATAAATAAAATCGGAATATTCTTCGAACTTTAAAAAATAATAAACAAAAACAAATAGGAGTTCAAAAACAAAAAAGCAGCTGCACATTCAGGCACACATCCACATGTATGGAATAAAAATAAAAAAGTAAATTAAACGTGGGTTCCAAAATTCCTTAAAAATGGAGGCGAGATGGATAGATCAGATATAAAAATCGGGGTTTATTCTATTCACATCTGGATGGCAAAAACAAAAATCAGCAGCACATTCAGATTAGGAAGCCACACATGTATGGAATTATTCAAAATAAATAAAAATTGGCTACAAAAACCCTTTAAAAAATGTCAGATGTAAATTCCGGATTTTTTTTTTTTTTTTTATACCTACACGTGTACGGAATTAAAAATAAAAACAAATTGTTTTGCACAAAAAAAAAACCTTCAGTTTGATAAATTCAGATTAAAAATCCGGATTGTTTTCCCGGCGCACACACACAAGATCCGGATTGTTTTTGTGAGATCGGCGATTGGTAAACATTCTATGGAAGGTTGGGAAACAATGTAACAAATTTCATTTCCTGCCCTGGAATCGCCACCTCCTCGTCTCTTTCGCTTTTTATATTTATTACAAATTTCCACCTTCTTACTTTAATTAATTGTTTTTTTTGAACGATTATATTTTTTTTTGTACCTTCTTGAACGATCCTTTCCCCGACCGCTCGCTTTGTGATTTATCAAAAAAACACGATGACAAAAGATAAAATAAAATAAAAATAACCCCCCCCCCCCCTTTAACCGAAAAATAAAATAAAATAGTATTTTTTTTGATGGGTATTTTTTCCCTTTAATGGGAATTTTTCCTCTTTCTTGGGGATTTTTTCCCTTTATTTGGGGATTTTCGTGGTTCCGGATTGGTGGATGAGAGAAATTTAGGAGTTGTTGTTGTTTTTCTGCTTTCACCGGAGACTTCCTTTTTTAGAAATATTATCTGGGATAATAAAGCGATTTTTATTTTTAGAGAAAAGGATTTTTTTTATTTTTATAAGTGGGGTGTGAAGGATTTTTTTTTTTTTAGGGGGATGGGGGTGGAATATTTTTTATTATTTTATAAATTGGGGGGGGGGGGTATTAATAAAAGGCCTATATGGGGGGGAAGGGATCGGTGGGGGGGGGGGGGTACTTACTGTGAGTGCAGGGGGGTGCTGGGCGCAGTGCTCTCCCCGGGCTCTGCATGCAGTGACTGGACTCGGCTCTTCCGGCCTGAGCCTCTCTGCAGCCCCCACCTCTCTCTTCCTTCCCCCCCTCCCCCTGGCAGCCCCCCTCTTTCGCATACTAATGAGCCGCTGCCAGTCAGCCAACCTCGCCCGACGCGCTGATTGGGCCGCCCGGCGGGGAGCTCGTGCCGTTCTCCGGGAGTAAACAGGCGCGCTGATTGGCTGCCGCCGTCGCACAGAGCTGTCCGTCAGAGGCTGGGGGGGCGGGGCGCCGCCCAATCATTCCGACTGGAAGAGAAGGGAGGGGCGGGCTGTGGAAAGGGAAGAGGGCGGGGCCGCCGCTGCCAATCACAGGCGCCGGGAGGGCGTGTCGGCGGCTCAGCACAAAGGCGCCGAATTCAAGTGTGCGGGGGCGTGTCCGTGGGGGGATCTGAGCGGGGGAGGGGGAGCGGAGGGGAAAGGGTCAGGGGATGGGGTTATATGGGGGTGAGGGGAAGGATCAAACACTGGGGGGGGAGGGGCAGAGGGAGCCCAGGAGACTCTCATAACACAGACTCCGATGGATGAGTGTCATTCAGCGGGGGGAGGGGGAGCTCTGGGCAGTGTCAGAATGGATGGGGGGTCAAATGTCTGATCATTAGGAGGGATAATGGATGGATCACACATCACTACAACTCCCCAGCAGGCTGCTGTGCAAGGAGAGGATGGAGAACTACAACTCCCAGCAGGTTATAGTACAGAGCTCCAAAGTGGGTGAGTGGCCCATGCAATGCTGGGACTTGTAGTCCCTTACCTAAGAGAATTGCATGACTCTGAGTCTTAGGATGGAGAAAATGAAGAACTACAACTCCCAGCAGGTCTGTGTGCAATGAAAGGATGGAGAACTACAACTCCCAGCAGGCTACTGTGCAATGAGTGGATGGAAAACTACAACTCCCAGCAGGCTACTGTGCAAGGAGAGGATGGAAAACTACAACTCCAGCAGGTCTGTGTGCAATGAAAGGATGGAGAACTACAACTCCCAGCAGGTCTGTGTGCAATGAAAGGATGGAGAACTACAACTCCCAGCAGGTCTGTGTGCAGTGGATTAACCAAATCTCCCTAGGAGAGGACGGAGAACTACAACTCCCAGCAGGCTACTGTGCAAGGAGAGGATGGAAAACTACAACTCCCAGCAGGCTACTGTGCAATGAGTGGACGGAGAACTACAACTCCCAGCAGGCTACTGTGCAAGGAGAGGATGGAAAACTACAAGTCCCTGCAGGCTACTGTGCAAGGAGAGGATGGAGAACTACAAATCCCAACAGGCTGCTGTGCAATGAAAGGATAGAAAACTACAACTCCCAGCAGGCTGCTGTGCAATGAAAGGATGGAGAACTACAACTCCCAGCAGGCTACTGTGCAATGAGTGGACAGAGAACCACAACTCACAGCAGGCTGCTGTGCAATGAGTGGATAGAGAACTAAAACTCCCAGCAGGCTGCTGTGCAATGAGAGGATAGAGAACTACAACTCCCAGCAGGCTGCTGTGCAATGAAAAGATGGAGAACTACAACTCCCAGCAGGCTACTGTGCAATGAGTGGACGGAGAACTACAACTCCCAGCAGGCTGCTGTGCAATGAAAGGATGGGGAACTACAACTCCCAGCAGGCTGCTGTGCAATGAGAGGATGGAGAACTTCAACTCCCAGCAGGCTGCTGTGCAATGAAACGATGGAGAACTACAACTCCCAGCAGACTGCTGTGCAATGAGAGGATGAGAACTACAACTCCCAGCAGGCTGCTGTGCAATGGGATAACCTGATCTCCCAGGAGAGGGTGGAGAACTACAAATCCCAGCAGGCTGCTGTGCAATGGGTTAACCTGATCTCCCAGGAGAGCGTGGAGAACTACAAATCCCAGCAGGCTGGTGTGCAATGGGTTAACCTGATCTCCCAGGAGAGGGTGGAGAACTACAAATCCCAGCAGGCTGGTGTGCAATGGGATAACCTGATCTCCCAGGAGAGGGTGGAGAACTACAAATCCCAGCAGGCTGGTGTGCAATGGGTTAACCTGATCTCACAGGAGAGGGTGGAGAACTACAAATCCCAGCAGGCTGGTGTGCAATGGGGTTAACCTGATCTCCCAGGAGAGGGTGGAGAACTACAAATCCCAGCAGGCTGGTGTGCAATGGGATAACCTGATCTCCCAGGAGAGGGTGGAGAACTACAAATCCCAGCAGGCTGGTGTGCAATGGGATAACCTGATCTCCCAGGAGAGGGTGGAGAACTACAAATCCCAGCAGGCTGGTGTGCAATGGGGTTAACCTGATCTCCCAGGAGAGGGTGGAGAACTACAAATCCCAGCAGGTTATAGTAT
Organism: Rana muscosa; assembly: GCA_029206835.1. NCBI lineage: Eukaryota > Metazoa > Chordata > Amphibia > Anura > Ranidae > Rana > Rana muscosa. Next base: position 22,827,058 of record CM055128.1, on the reverse strand, counting down.
ATAGCTCCAAGGAGGATGGGTACCCCTAGCAAAGCTGGGACTTGTAGTCCTATACCTGGAAGATTGCATGAACCTGAGGTCTTGGAGAGGGTGGAGAACTACAAGTCCCATGTGATGCTGGGACATGTAGTCCCATACATGGGGAATTGCCTGAACCTGTGTCCCAGGAGAAGATGGGGAACTACAAGTCCCAGCAGGTTATAGCATAAGGCACCAAGGAGGATTGGTGTCCATGGGATGCTGGAACTTGTAGTCCCATACATAGGGGATTGCATGCACCAGAGTCCTGAGAGAGTATGGAGAACTACAAGTCCCAGCAGGCTGGTGTGCAACAGATTAACCTGATCTCTCCATGAGAGGGTGAAGAACTGCAAGTCCCAGCAGGTTATAGTGTGTGTGTGTATATATATATATATATATATATATATATATATGTACTGTGTATGCCTATGTGGGGTTGGAACTTTGAGTTCCATAATGGGAGATTGTGCGAAGTGGGTTCTAGGAGAGGCTGTAGAACTACAAGTCTCAGCAGGCTGGCTTGCAATTGGCTAACCCAATCTCGCCAGGAGAGCATGAAGAACTACAAGTCCCAGCAGATTAGAGTATAAGGCCCCAAGAAGAACTTGTAATCCTATACATGGGAGACTGCACGAAGAGCTTTAAGGAGGATTTGTGACCTTGTGATGCTGGGACTTGTAGTCCCACACATACATAGGGAACTAAATCAGCCGGGGACCCAGCAGATTATAACTTAAGGCTCCATGGAGGATGAGTGGTCATGCCTTTTTTTTTTCTTTCAATGCTGGGACTTGTAGTCCCCAATCATGGGGAATTGCATCAACCCGAGTCCTAGCAGATAATGTAGAACTACAAGTCCCAGCAGACTATATCGATTAAGCTTTAAGGAGGATTAGTGCCCATATACTGCTGACACTTGTAGTCCCACACATGCACAAGGACTTCAACCTGAGCCCCACCAGATGATAAAACTCTTTTTTTTTATTAAACTTGGAGCAGTTGCCTATAGCAACCAAAAAGCAAAGGGCATCAGCCCCAACTTTTCCAAGCAGGACAACCAATTAGATCCCCTCTTTCTGTACTAGTTTTATTTTTTTTGGTGGGGCTCTAGGATCCCTTTAATTATGGTGATGATACAATTAATCCCCAATAAAGGGGGGGGGGGGGGATTTCCCTTTTTTTTTTGAGAAACTGGCATTGCCTGCTGGGACTTGTAGTCCTCAGACTGTCTTGCCTATCTGCAGTTCTCTAGCTAAATATTCATTGAGTGCCACCATCCAGGGCCGGGACAAGGGGTGGGCAGGAGGAGCAGCTGCCCCTGGCGCAATGGTTTATTGCAGGGATGGGGGGAGCACCCAGACCCTAAAGGAAAGGGGGGCGCAGTTTGGCATCTTTGCCCTGGGCGCTTGATGACCTTGTCCCGGCACTGCCACCATCCACTGCAGGACTACAACTCCTAACTGCCTATGCTGGGACACTAAACTCACTGAGCTTTACTTATTAAGCCCCAGATAGGGGGAGTTGTCACCCTAAACCTGCTGGGACTTGTAGTTCCTCATTGGGGATGGGTGGGTCGCTGCGTGCCGCATACATGCCCCATGATCTGTATCTAGGTGGATCTATCTATAGCTGAGAGATGAATAATAGATGGTGTATAGATATTAGCCTGGGGGGATATTAGTGCTGGGGGGGGGGGGGGTATTATTCAGTTGTTGTTTTTTTCTTGTATTCTCCTCCAGTGACACACCGAGGTGTTTATTGATAAATGTCAGTGCGGATTAGGGAATGAGAAGTGCAGATCGCAGACCCTGGGGAGTCCTGGGGGGGTCAGAGAGAGAGCTGCAATATTCAAGTGCATCAGGGAAGAAGCAAGGATCCCAATTATTCTAATGGCTACATTTGTTTCCTTTTTCTCTTTTTAATGTACATAAATTCCTCTTTGAAGCTAACTGCTTCACTTAAATACATATAATTATATGTTATAATATCAAATTGTCATATTACTATAAACTAAAAATAAAATGTTTGGTTGGCAGAAAAAAAAAAACAGAGGCTTTTTTTTTTTTTTTTTTTTTTAAATAAAATATATATTATATTATAAAATCATTACATAAATATAATTTATTTAGGTAGTAGGTAAAAAAAACAAAAATCAACAGAATTTTCCTTTTTTATACATTTTTATAGTGAATTTTATATATTTTATAATTAAATAATATTTTAAAAAGAGGATTTGGTGGGACTTTAAATGAGGTAATGACACAGTCATTTACCTCCATCCCTGTATTTATTATTATAATAAAATATTACTATGAATAGAATTCTATAGGTAGCAGCAAAAAATGTAAAGCTTTATTTTTTTGTAAAAGTAAAATTTGTTTAATAGTATTACATTCTATATTACCTGAAAAGTCCAATTTTATTATTATTATTATTATACAAGATTTATATAGCACCAACAGTTTGAGCAGCGCTGTACAACATGTACAGTACAGTTAAATTACAAATACAGAATACTTTATTAATCCCAAAGGGAAATACAGGACAGGAGGAACATGGGAGTATGCACAGGGCGGTGCCAAGGCACACCCTAATCGCCCCATGTGGCGCGGATTCCCCCTGTTTAGACCCCTGATATTTCACCAAAGCCCCTTAACGGAGCTCCTAAAAAAATGTGTAGAAAAAAAAAAAATTAAAACTACTGGCATCACCAAAGCCCCCTAACGGAGCTCCTAAAAAATTTGTAAAAAAAAAAAAAAAAAAATTAAAACTACTGACACCAATCTCTGCCCTACTGACACCAATCTCTGCCCTACTGACACCATCAGTATATATACACACATGTAAACACACATACATGTGTTTGAGGTGCACACCCTAATGCAATAGGCTGTGCACACCTATGAAGAGGAATCAGAGGGCCCTGCTCCTTAGAGCTTACAATCTAGAGCCCCCCCCCCCCCCATTTGCCTCTTGTTCTAACTTCTATATAAAGGGATGTTGGTGATTTTGTGTAAACTGGTCTTGCCCATACAATTTCCATAGTACATTTTATATCACTGTATCCATCTAATCCTTTTTATTTTTCCAATACAATATTTTACAAAAATCAAGGCTGCACTTTGGGTGGATTTTCACAGTTGCTGAAAAAATATAGGAGAGTTGCCTTTCATTAAAAAAAAAAAAAAAAGAGGAGCAGAGAAAAAAAAATTCATGTGTGGATCTAGAAAACTTGAAAATGATTATAATACTATTTATTTCATATGCAAAGGCAAATGTACAGCTCTCATTCTTATTCATATATTTCCGAAATCATTGTAAAAAAAATAAAAAAAATAAAAGAATTTATGCCAGGGGTAAATTCTCAGACTCAGTACAGGCATTGCCTTTCATAAAAAAAAAATTAAATGAAAAAAAAAAATATATATATATATTTTTGATAACTTGTGTATAATATGCCAGCGTGTCTTGGGTGGATAAAAGCTGAATTTTTATTTTATTTTTTTGTAAAAAAAAGCACAAATGCAAATGTACAGCTCTCAATGGGAAAGGTGAAAAATTCTAACTCATATATTTTCAAAGTCATTGTAAAAAAAAAATCAAGAGTTTATGCTAGGGGTAAATACTCAGAATCACTGCCAAGTGCAGGGATTGTCTGTCAAAATCCAAAACAAAAAATAAAATAAATATAAACAAATTATATATTTTTTGATAGCTTGTGACCTGTAATATGCCAGTGTGTTTTGGGTGTAGAAAAGCAGAATTTTTATTAATTTTTTTTCTAAAAAAGCACACATAATAGAAAGTGTCCTACTTCTCTGGAAGAAGGGCAAATTCTGTATAATGCAGATCAGCTGCAGACAGGAATATTTACTATTTCCAAGCTGAACAGGCCTTTCACACCCAAAAAAAAAAAAAAAAAAAGGGAATTTCCATGATCAAGTGGTTGTTCTGTTCTTGGTGTTGCTGGTGGCAGAATGTCAGATTGTCAGGAAATGCTGTAATTAAATGTAAAATTTATATATATATATCTTGTTTTATCCCTAAAAAAAAAAAAAAAAAAAAAAAAAAACCATGTAAAAAAAAAAAAAAAAAACGAATTAGAGCATGAAGAGTTAATGCCCAGTCTGTCTCAGCCTCCCCCTCTCCTTTCTCCTATAAAAAAAAGAAAAGAAAAAACCCACAGCCCCCCCAGCTGTCTGTGATTGGATGGCAAGGTGCCAGCCAGCTGTCAATCACCGATTGTAAACAAGGCGCTGATTGGCTGCTGGCCAGTCCGCACTGGGCTGCCTGAAAAAAGCAATTACTAGGCCTGGCGGTTTCCAGGCTCCCCCCGGCTGCTCGATGAAAGGAGATAAGCTGGCGACGGTTTCCAGGCTCCCCTCCCCCCCTCCATAGGCAGACCCCCAATGGCCCCAGAGCAAAGAAGAGAGCAAAGTGTGAGGGCTTCAAAGGGAAACGATGCATTTACTATTAGTGGAGGCTAAAAATAATGCAGGGCAGGCTAGGGGGGCTTGTGTGGATCTCCTGTGCATAGGAAGCATGGGGAAAGCTCTTTACAACAATAGATTTGATTGGGGGCAGGATTAGGGGCTGCAGCCCCCCCAGGCCCCCCCTAAATAAAGTGTGCAGTGGACTTGTTCGTGTGCAGAGACCTAGCTGGGATCTAAGGCAAGGACTGAGCCTTCAGCTACAACCGCCTCTTCCCTGCTTCCAGAGGAGCACAATCAAGGAATCACACCCAGGTATGGAAAATTGAGGACAGTAGCCTAGCTGACAGTATTAAAAAAAAAAAAAAAAAAAAGTAGAAATTTCCCTGGGATACTTTGATGACCAGCCAGGATATCTGAGCTTCTTCATCCCAGAGGACCCAGGAACACTACAGAGATGGCTGCAATGTATTTATCACACTGGGATATGCATGCTGATCTATGCTTTTCAATGCATTTTTGTATGTAAAGGGCCTAGGAGGGATGGGGAAATTGTTAATTTTTAAAAAAAATATATAAAATAAAAAAAAGGCAAGAAAAGGGACAGCTAAGGGTTTGTTTTGAAATTTAGAGATATTTTTGTGAGTATTTAAAAAATTAGATTTTTTTTTTTTTTTTTTTTTTGCGTAACAGCTTAAGGGGAGGGGGGTGTTATGTAGGAGCCAACATCCAGCGGTCTATTTTTTTTTATGTGACTCCCCAGGGCTGGTGTATGGAGTTTATAGCTATAGAATGGATGGAATATGAGATTGGAAGGGAGAGTGAGAGCTGCCTGCAAACTATATCATTTTTCCAGTAGCCTACACATAAGGGTTAAAAAATGTGGAGTGTAGAATTTTAAATTATGAAGAAATACGTAAAAAAAAAAAAAAAAAAAAAAAGAGAAAAATTTACAGAGAGAGTGTAAAATATTGTTAGAGGGAGGAAAGCGTTAAATATTACTTGCATGGAGAAAAAAAAAATACATAGGAGTGTATAGTAAATTGTTTGAATAAATGATGGCTTATGTAGGTCTAAATTATGTAACTTTTTTTTTTTTTTTTTTTTTTTTAAATGTATGCACTTTGTAATTCCAATAAAGAATGAATTTGAAAAAAAAAAAAAAAAAGTCTTGCGTAAGGGTAAAATATTGTTGGAGGGAGGAAAGAGTTAATTTTCCTTGCAAGGAGAAAAAAAAAGGGGGGGGGGAGGTGTATACAGGTCTCGTAAATTGTTTGCATAAATTATGGCTTATGTAGGTCTAATTATGTAACTGAATTTTTTATTTTTATTTTAATATATGCACTTTTTGTAATTCTAATAAAGAATGGATTTGAAAGAAAAAAGTGTCTTGTTTTTATTATGTTGGAATAGATGGAATGAAAATGTTTTTATTATTATTATTGTGTGTTGAGATAAATGGAATTAAAATGTTTTCATTATTTTTGTGTGCTGCAAAAGATGGAATTAAAATGTTTTTTTATTATTTTTGTGTGCTGCAAAAGATGGAATTAAAATGTTTTATTATTTTTGTGTGCTGCAAAAGATGAAATTAAAATGTTTTTATTATTTTTGTGTGCTGCAAAAGATGGAATTCAAATGTTCTTATTATTTTTGTGTGCTGGGAAAAAAAAATTATATTATTTTTGTGTGTAGGAATAGATGGAATGAAAATGCTTTTATTATTTTTGTGTGTTGGAATAAATGGAATGGACAATGGAAGGAAAAAAAATACTTTTAAGGTTTGCTGAGAACAAAAGGAGAGAATTTGAACATTTAAACCAATTATAACTAAATGCAGATTACATTTTTAAAAATTACTTTTATTATTTCAAAAATAAAAAATAAAAAAATTGAATGTAGTTGGGGGGTGGGTGGGGGTAACAAAATTACTAATAATATTGCTACTACTTTTATTAATATAATAATGGTACTTTATTAATGCATTGCCATATTATTCAAGGGTGTCTGTATTAATTTAACAGTGTTGCACACATGCTTGTTCTGAATGGGTTGGCACTGATAATTTGCTAAGTGTAATATATATACGTGAATGTGATATATTACTGGAATGATCTATGCCTTGCTCCTGCGAGAGGGAGTCCTTGGGGACTTAATACAATGTTAAAATGAGCAGATTAGTCCATAATGTCGCTCGCTTCAAGGGAAAAACCAGATGTTTAATGTGCAAGCATCAAGGCTTGTTTGATTTCACAAACATGCGTGTATATATAACATGTGTGTATGTGTACACGAGATGTCTGAAATTAGGACACGTCCCTGGGAGGTAAAAGCAGAGGTGCTATGTGGAGCCTTCAAATCCCAAATCTGGGCCTTTGCCCTTCAGTGCACAAAGACCAACATCAAATTTTTGAAGTGAAATTTCCTATTTTTTTTTTTTTTTTGTGCAACATAAACCAAAGAAGCATGCTTATTTCACACTGGGGGTTTGCAGATGGATAATACATGAAAAATACCACTGCATTATGTATGTATGCCTTTTTATCTGGAACATGGGAGCTGGGGATGAAAAATGGACCTGCAGAACATAAACAGATGATATATATATTTTTTTAAATATTAACATTTAATTTATTCTATTTGAATTTTTCATGTCGTGCTTAACACTCACTGCTAACCTATAAAATTAAATAAACGTATTTGTATTTTTTTTTTGGGCAAAGTGTGGGCCAAGGTGTAGAAATGTGGGGCAGAACACTAATTTTAAGACCCATATTACCCAAAGCAATGTCCTACTGGGGCAGGCCGCCCCCACCAGTACGCCCAGACACACAGGGTATCCAAATGTAATAATAAAAAAAAAATATATATATATATATATTTTTTTTTTTTATCTGGAACATGGGAGCTGGGGATGAAAAATGGACTTGCAGAACATAAACAAATGATATTTTTTAAATATATTAACATTTAATTTATTCTATGTGTATATTTCACGTTGTTCGGTACTGTTCACGCTCACTGCTAACATATAAAGTTAAATAAACGTTGTTGTATTTTTTTGGAAAGTGTAGTCTAAGGTGCAGAGATGTGGGTCAGAACACTAATTAAAGACCCATAATACCCAAAGCCTGCCACCTCCACCAGTATACCCAGACACAGGATATCCAAAGTAATACCAAATTTTTAATACAATAATAAAAAAAAAAATCTGTAACATGGGAGCTGGGGATGAAAAATAGACCTGCAGAACATACACAGATGATATTGTTTAAATAAATTAAGTAATTAACATTTAATTTAATTCTATGGATATTTAATGTCGTCCTGAACTGTTATCGCTCACGGCTAACATATAAAAGTTAAATAAACTTTGTTGTATTTTTTGGGAAAGTGTGGGCCAAGGTGTAGAGATGTGGGTCAGAACAATAATTTAAGACCCATATTACCCAAAGCACCCCACATCCTCCTGGGGTAGGCCGCCCCGACACAAGTGGACGCAGGATATGCAAAAGTAATACAATTTTTTTTTAAATTGTATTAAAAAAATCTTTAATTTAAAAAAAAGAAAATTACTAAATTAAAAACTACTTTGATCTTATCTAAATCAGATTTTCTTTACAATTTAAGGTTATTTGAAGGCTACGGAATCCATTTTAGTTGTATCAGATTCATGGTCAGAGCCCACCCAACAACCCCCTGGAAGGTTTGATGGACAGCATGAAAGCAACCTGGATATAAATTGTAAAATAGATTTTAAAAAATTACAAAACTTACAAAAAATGTCTTAAAATTCATCTTATTCCTAAATCAGATTTTTTTTTCCAATTTAAGATTATTTGAAAGCTGTTGTATCAGACTCATGGTCAGAGCCCCTGGAAGGTTTGATGGACAGCATGAAACCAACCTGGATATAAATTGTAAAATAGATTTAAAAAAATCTTAAAATTTACAAAAAAAAATAATCTTAAAATTACATTCATCTCATTCCTAAATCAGATTTTTTTTTTTTCCAATTTAAGATTATTTGAAGGCTGTTGTATCAGACTCATGGTCAGAGCCCACCCAACAACCCCCTGGGATGGACAGCATGAAAGCAACCTGGATATAAATTTTAAAATAAATTACTAAAATTTAAATCTAAAAAAAATTACAAAAAAACAATCTTACTTCTAAATCTGATTTTTTTTTTTTTTTTTTTTCAATTTAAGATTATTTGAAGACTAGTGAATACATTTTAGTTGTATCAGACTCATGGTCAGAGCCCACCCAACAACCCCTTGGAAAGTTTGATGGACAGCATGAAAGCAACCTGGATATAAATTGTAAAATAGATTTAATACACATGATGACTTCATAGAATAATATCTTCCTAGGGTCTCAAAACAATGGCGGGCTGGCAGCTATGAGGTCCAGAAAAACATAGGCCTTTGGATAGAAGTTTTAGCCTTGACCATACAACCAGAACACAATACTGGAAATCGACCCACCTACGTTTAGCCGAAGTCTTCCATTAGTGCCTGTTTCAGGGCCAAAGCAGCTCAGTCTAAGCTATTATAGAATTCCCATTACCGACCCCCACCCCCCCACCCCCCCTTCCTTTCTCACAACTCCAAGTCTTCCATCCTAAATTACTCAGTTTATTGTTACCATGTACAAGTTTAAACCACAGATATTTAAGAGGAAAAAACTTTGGCTACAGCAGAGGGTCTGACTTTGAAGGTATTGACAGCCTGACCTACTGTAGTAGTCTCACTCCTTTTTTTTATTTTTTTTTATTTTTTTTTATTTTTTTTTGGCTAAACGTCATAAATCTCAGAGTCTATCTTCTCAACGGGTTAATATGATTTATTTACAAATACTGCTGACATTTTAAAGGAATTAATTCCCAAGCAGTTGCAGCTGAATAACTCTGGTGAAGTTCAGGATTATGAGAATAATCCCCTGGACGCTTTTTTTTTTTTTGGAGCAGCCAAGAGTAAGATAGGAAATACATGTCACCTATGCAGTAGTGTAAGTGACAGTACAGTAGTGGAAATAGGCGTGAAATAAAAATGACTATTTTCCTAGTGTGTGTACACAAAATATAAATTTATAAATATAAAAAACAAAAATCTAAAAATAAAATAAACAAATAAAATGTTTATTATCTCTCTCTAACCTATATGTATATGTATATATGTATGTGTATATGTATATATATATATATATATATATGTATGTGTATATGTATATATATATATATATATACACACACACACACACAGTGGGTACGGAAAGTATTCAGACCCCCTTAAATTTTTCACTCTGTTATATTGCAGCCATTTGCTAAAATCATTTAAGTTAATATTTTTCCTCATTAATGTACACACAGCACCCCATATTGACTTAAAAACACAGAATTGTTGACATTTTTGCAGATTTATTAAAAAAGAAAAACTGAAATATCACATGGTCCTAAGTATTCAGACCCTTTGCTTCTGATCATCCTTGAGATGGTTCTACACCTTCATTTGAGTCCAGCTGTGTTTGATTATATTGATTGGACTTGATTAGGAAAGCCACACACCTGTCTATATAAGACCTTACAACTCACAGTGCATGTCAGAGCAAATGAGAATCATGAGGTCAAAGGAACTGCCTGAAGAGCTCAGAGACAGAATTGTGGCAAGGCACAGATCTGGCCAGGGTTACAAAAAAAATTCTGCTGCACTTAAGGTTCCTAAGAGCACAGAGGCCTCCATAATCCTTAAATGGAAGACGTTTGGGACGACCAGAACCCTTCCTAGAGCTGGCCGTCCGGCCAAACTGAGCTATCAGGGGGAGAAGAGCCTTGGTGAGAGAGGTAAAGAAGAACCCAAAGATCACTGTGGCTGAGCTCCAGAGATGCAGTCGGGAGATGGGAGATGGTGAGAAATAAGATTCTCTGGTCTGATGAGACCAAGATAGAACTTTTTGGCCTTAATTCTAAGCGGTATGTGTGGAGAAAACCAGGCACTGCTCATCACCTGTCCAATACAGTCCCAACAGTGAAGCATGGTGGTGGCAGCATCATGCTGTGGGGGTGTTTTTCAGCTGCAGGGACAGGACGACTGGTTGCAATCGAGGGAAAGATGAATGCGGCCAAGTACAGGGATATGCTGGACGAAAAACTTCTCCAGAGTGATCAGGACCTCAGACTAGGCCGAAGGTTTACCTCCCAACAAGACAATGACCCTAAGCACACAGCTAAAATAACGAAGGAGTGGCTTCACAACAACTCCGTGACTGTTCTTGAATGGCCCAGCCAGAGCCCTGATTTACACCCAATTGAGCCTCTCTGGAGAGACCTAAAAATGGCCGTCCACCAACGTTTACCATCCAACCTGACAGAACTGGAGAGGATCTGCAAGGAGGAATGGCAGAGGATCCCCAAATCCAGGTGTGAAAAACTTGTTGCATCTTTCCCAAAAAGACTCATCAAAAGGGTGCAAATACTAAATACTGAGCAAAGGGTCTGAATACTTAGGAGCATGTGATATGTCAGTTTTTCTTTTTTAATAAATCTGCAAAAATGTCAACAATTCTGTGTTTTTCTGTCACTATGAGGTGCTGTGTGTACATTAATGAGGAAAAAAAATGAACTTAAATTATTTTAGTAAATGGCTGCAATATAACAAAGAGTGAAAAATGTAGGGGGGCCTGAATACTTTCCGTACCCACTGTATACAGGGCTGCCATCAGAGGGGTACAGGCAGTACACCTGTAAGGGGCCCGGATGCCCCCCTTTTTTTTAATTTATTTTATTTATTTATTTTGTAAGGGGCCCAGAGGTCCCCAGGGGCCTGGAGTTCCCAAGGGCCCTGAATGTCAACCCCCCTTTTTTTTTTTTTTATAATTTTTATTTTTTTAGACATTTTTAAAAAAAAAAATTAAATTTATTTATGTTATTTATTTTTTGTAAGGAGCCCAGAGGTCCCTAGAGGCCCGGAGGTTCCCAGGGCCCCGGATGGCAACCTCCCCTTTTTTTTTATTTTATAAAAATTATTATTATTTTTTTATTTTTATAATTTTTTTGTAAGGGGCCCAGAGTTCCCCAGAGGTCCCCAGGGCCCCGGATGGCAACCTCCCTTTTTTTTAAATAAAAATTATTATTATTTTTTTATGGTTTTTTTTTGTAAGGGGCCCAGAGGTCCCCAGGGCCCCGGATGGCAACCCCGCCCCCTTTTTTTTGCTCTTTTGTTTTTTTTTGTGTTCGTCAGCACCCAAAGCCCCCCCGACCTCAAAAATTTGCGGCGGCAGCTCCCCCCCCCCCCGTTTTTCAATTTGCGGCATTGCGGCAGCCCCCCCGCTTCTCAATCCGCGCCGGCAGCACCCCCCCCCCCCCCCCGGTTCTCCTCTGCTCCAGGGGCCCCAAAATTTCTGATGGTGGCCCTGACCGTGTATATATAGAGAGAGAGAGAGATTATATAGATTCTATATATATATATATATATAGAGAATGAGGGAGAGATTAATATAGATATATAAATATTAATATATATAAAACAATATTTTTATCACTTTATTTTTATCTTTATTTTCTATAAAGAGCATCGGATCATTTACATCTATTCCTCGCCCTTGAGTTTTAGACCACACAGTTGTCATACACACACACACCTTGGAGTCAATATTTTTTTTTTATTTTTTTTGGGGGGGGGGGTATTTTCCCTACCGGTATGTTGTCAGAGTAAAAGTTTACAAGATATGTGCAGAAATGTACTACTATTTTCAGAATATTTAATAAATTAATATAGGAACACAAATACTCTCTGCATTCTGATACATTCTTGCAGCACTGAGGTCCCGAGTTCATCGCCAACCAAATAAATGACCCCTTTGGGGTTTGTGTGTTATCCTTTTGTTTGCATCTACTGCTAAGTTACTGTTTTCTTTTTGTTTTGGGTAAGGTGGGGGAAGGGTTAGACCCCCCCCCCCACCCTCAATTTTTTTATTGCTGTCTGTGTCTCCATTAGGAAGGATTACTCTCTCTTGTTTGGCCACCAGGACTGAAAGTGTGAGAAGATCTGGAGATTTGAGTTGTCACCAGAACAGGATTAGAGAGTCGTTCTTCTTCCAATGGGGACAATCATTCTGGTGACAACAAGAGGCTATTTCCAGCACTTCCTGTTGTGTTATGCATCTGGTGTATGTGGATGACGGCGTTGGACAGATGAAACCAACATTTGGTATGGATGAATATATTTGTGGAGGAGGACTCCCTTCGGGTGGGGGGGGGGGGGGGGGGTTGATACCCAATGGGTTTATTTGAGAAATTCATTAAAGATAACCGGTTTAGGCAACGCGTTTCAGAGAAATCGTCCCCACCCTTCCTCAAATTCGGGATTTATTCAGAACAGCAATGGGGCCAAAAAGGGACTTGTGTAAAGCGGTTGGCTCTACTTACTAGGGGCTATCCTGTGAATGGCATGTGATTGAAGGGCTACTGTTAGAAATCGCGGGGCCCCATTCAGCCCCCCCAACCTTGCCTACCCCCCCCCCCCCGAGGTGCAGTGGAAACAGCGGCACTGACTTTACCCACCCACACCCAGAAAATAAGAAAAAAGATCTTCCTTCTGTTGATGTGATGGGGCCCAGAGAAATTAAATTTAAGCCCTGGTAAGCAAGTGGGGGTGTGGTCTAGTAAAATCAAAATATTCATTTAGGCAGAAATTAATAAAGCTGCCCGGCCCCCCCCTGTTTAGCTGAGGAAGCCTGCCCCCCACGTTTAGTTGAGGAGGTCTGCCCCCCCCACGTTTAGTTGAGTAGGCCTGCCCCCCCCCCACGTTTAGTTGAGGAGGCCTGGCTCCCCTGTTTAGCTGATAACGCCTGCCCCCCCATGTAGCTGATGAGGCCTGCCCCCCTTTTTAGTTGAGGGGGCTTGCCCCCCCTTTAGCTGAGGAGGCCTGCCCCCCCCTTTAGCTAAGGAGGCCTGCCCCCCTGTTTAGCTGATAACGCCTGCCCCCCATGTAGATGATGAGGCCTGCCCCCCTGTTTAGCTGAGGAGGCCTGCCCCACTGTTTAGCTGAGGAGCCCCCCCCCACTGTTTAGCTGAGGAGGCCTGCCCCCCTATTTAGCTGAGGAGGCCTGCCCCCCCGTTTAGCTGATGAGGCCTGGCTCCCCCCTGTTTAGCTGATGAGGCCCCCCCCCCAGTTTAGTTGAGGAGGCCTGGGTCCAGTACAACAGGATTGGTTGTACTGCCTTCTCAGCAGCCCGGTGTGATTGTGTCATACAGGACAGGAAGTGAAGGAAAATCCACTCAATGAGACACGGATGAGATTTTACCCTTCTTTATTCTACCTAAAATAGGGGATTTTTTTTTTTTTGGTGGCTCTGATTGATTCCATTGTATGCATGTAAAATGGTGTTAAGATCATTAGACTATTATCCCTTCGGGGGAGGGGACCGATGTCCGATGCTTCACAGTTTTTCAATAAGTTCTGCAGAATACACTCACCGGCCACTTTATTGGGTACACCTGTTCAATTGCTTGGTAACACAAATTGCTAATCAGCCAATCACATGGCAGCAACTCAATGCATTTAGGCATCTAGATGCGGTGAAGACTTCTTGCTGAGGTTCAAACTGAGCATCAGAATGGGGGAAGAAAGGGGATTGAAGTGACTTTGAACGTGGCATGGTTGTTGGTGCCGGACGGGCCGGTCTGAGTATTTCTGTGATTTTCACACACAGCCATCTCTCGGGTTTACAGAGAATGGTGGGAAAAAGAGAAAATATCCAGTGAGCGGTAGTTGCGTGGAGGAAAATGCCTTGTTGATGTCAGAGGAGAATGGACAGACTGGATCCAGATGATAGAAAGGCGACAGTAACTCAAATAACCACTCGTTACACCCAAGGTATGCAGAATACCATCTCTGAACACGCAACACATCCAACCTTGGAGCAGATGGGCTACAGCAGCAGAAGACCACACCGGGTGCCACTCCTGTCGGCTAAGAACAGGAAACTGAGGCTACAATTGGCACAGGATCACCAAAATTGGACAACAGAAGATTGGAAAAAGGTTGCCGGGTCTGATGAGTCTGGATTTCTGATGAGTCTCGACAATCAGATGGTTGGGTCAGAATTTGGCGCATGGATCCCTCCTGCCTTGTATCTAGGGATGAGCTTCGTGTTCGAGTCGAACATACGTTCGACTCGAACATTGGCTGTTCGATCGTTCGACGAAGATCGAACGATTTGGGCCGTTCGCGCCAAATTCGAGTGACGCGAACGGCCCACAATGCACTACGCCATCGCAGTGTCATCCAGGCGCTGTGATTGGCCAAGCATGCACTGTGACCCCGCATGCTTGGCCAATCACAGCGCCGGCAGCGAGGAGAGCAATGATTGGCCACAGGCAGGATGCCTGTGGCCAATTATTGCTGAGGGTGTTTAGTACACGCCCCACACTATAAAAGGCCGCCAGCACGGCGGCCTAGTGTAGTGTGTTCCGGAGCAGGGATAGAGTAGCATAGGCAGGGACAGTGACTGTTATTTCTTTCTTGCTTAACCTGGATTCCTTTAGTTTAGGGAAAGAGAAGGATAGGTAGGGAGAGTGTCAGTGTGTTTTGTGCTTCTGCTATAGTGTGCTTAAAAAAAAACATTTATTCTAGGGACAGAAAACTCTAGGTAGGGACAGTGTCAGTTTCTTTCACTCTGCAAGTCCTTGTTTCCAGGGACCTGGAAGGACAGTGAGTGAATTGTCCTTTTGCTATATTGTGATTAAAAAAAACATTTATTCTAGGGACAGAAAACTCTAGGTAGGGACAGTGTCAGTTTCTTTCACTCTGCAAGTCCTTGTTTCCAGGGACCTGGAAGGACAGTGAGTGAATTGTCCTTTTGCTATATTGTGATTAAAAAAAACATTTATTCTAGGGACAGAAAACTCTAGGTAGGGACAGTGTCAGTTTCTTTCACTCTGCAAGTCCTTGTTTCCAGGGACCTGGAAGGACAGTGAGTGAATTGTCCTTTTGCTATATTGTGATTAAAAAAAACATTTTTTTCTAGGGACAGAAAACTGTAGGTAGGGAGAGTATTTTTTTTCTTTCACTCTGCAAGTCCTTGTTTCCAGGGACCTGTAAGGACAGTGAGTTAATTGTCCTTGTGCTATATTGTGCTGAAAAAAACATTTATTCCAGGGACAGAAAACTCTAGGTAGGGACAGTGTCAGTTTCTTTCACTCTGCAAGTCCTTGTTTCCAGGGACCTGGAAGGACAGTGAGTGAATTGTCCTTTTGCTATATTGTGATTAAAAAAAACATTTTTTTCTAGGGACAGAAAACTGTAGGTAGGGAGAGTGTTTTTTTTCTTTCACTCTGCAAGTCCTTGTTTCCAGGGACCTGTAAGGACAGTGAGTTAATTTTCCTTGTGCTATATTGTGATTAAAAAAAACATTTATTCTAGGGACAGAAAACTCTAGGTAGGGACAGTGTCAGTTTCTTTCACTCTGCAAGTCCTTGTTTCCAGGGACCTGGAAGGACAGTGAGTGAATTGTCCTTTTGCTATATTGTGATTAAAAAAAACATTTATTCTAGGGACAGAAAACTCTAGGTAGGGACAGTGTCAGTTTCTTTCACTCTGCAAGTCCTTGTTTCCAGGGACCTGGAAGGACAGTGAGTGAATTGTCCTTTTGCTATATTGTGATTAAAAAAAACATTTATTCTAGGGACAGAAAACTCTAGGTAGGGACAGTGTCAGTTTCTTTCACTCTGCAAGTCCTTGTTTCCAGGGACCTGGAAGGACAGTGAGTGAATTGTCCTTTTGCTATATTGTGATTAAAAAAAACATTTATTCTAGGGACAGAAAACTCTAGGTAGGGACAGTGTCAGTTTCTTTCACTCTGCAAGTCCTTGTTTCCAGGGACCTGGAAGGACAGTGAGTGAATTGTCCTTTTGCTATATTGTGATTAAAAAAAACATTTATTCTAGGGACAGAAAACTCTAGGTAGGGACAGTGTCAGTTTCTTTCACTCTGCAAGTCCTTGTTTCCAGGGACCTGGAAGGACAGTGAGTGAATTGTCCTTTTGCTATATTGTGATTAAAAAAAACATTTATTCCAGGGACAGAAAACTCTAGGTAGGGACAGTGTCAGTTTCTTTCACTCTGCAAGTCCTTGTTTCCAGGGACCTGGAAGGACAGTGAGTGAATTGTCCTTTTGCTATATTGTGATTAAAAAAAACATTTTTTTCTAGGGACAGAAAACTGTAGGTAGGGAGAGTATTTTTTTTCTTTCACTCTGCAAGTCCTTGTTTCCAGGGACCTGTAAGGACAGTGAGTTAATTGTCCTTGTGCTATATTGTGCTGAAAAAAACATTTATTCCAGGGACAGAAAACTCTAGGTAGGGACAGTGTCAGTTTCTTTCACTCTGCAAGTCCTTGTTTCCAGGGACCTGGAAGGACAGTGAGTGAATTGTCCTTTTGCTATATTGTGATTAAAAAAAACATTTTTTTCTAGGGACAGAAAACTGTAGGTAGGGAGAGTATTTTTTTTCTTTCACTCTGCAAGTCCTTGTTTCCAGGGACCTGTAAGGACAGTGAGTTAATTTTCCTTGTGCTATATTGTGATTAAAAAAAACATTTATTCTAGGGACAGAAAACTCTAGGTAGGGACAGTGTCAGTTTCTTTCACTCTGCAAGTCCTTGTTTCCAGGGACCTGGAAGGACAGTGAGTGAATTGTCCTTTTGCTATATTGTGATTAAAAAAAACATTTTTTTCTAGGGACAGAAAACTGTAGGTAGGGAGAGTATTTTTTTTCTTTCACTCTGCAAGTCCTTGTTTCCAGGGACCTGTAAGGACAGTGAGTTAATTGTCCTTGTGCTATATTGTGCTGAAAAAAACATTTATTCCAGGGACAGAAAACTCTAGGTAGGGACAGTGTCAGTTTCTTTCACTCTGCAAGTCCTTGTTTCCAGGGACCTGGAAGGACAGTGAGTGAATTGTCCTTTTGCTATATTGTGATTAAAAAAAACATTTTTTTCTAGGGACAGAAAACTGTAGGTAGGGAGAGTGTTTTTTTTCTTTCACTCTGCAAGTCCTTGTTTCCAGGGACCTGGAAGGACAGTGAGTGAATTGTCCTTTTGCTATATTGTGATTAAAAAAAACATTTATTCCAGGGACAGAAAACTCTAGGTAGGGACAGTGTCAGTTTCTTTCACTCTGCAAGTCCTTGTTTCCAGGGACCTGGAAGGACAGTGAGTGAATTGTCCTTTTGCTATATTGTGATTAAAAAAAACATTTTTTTCTAGGGACAGAAAACTGTAGGTAGGGAGAGTATTTTTTTTCTTTCACTCTGCAAGTCCTTGTTTCCAGGGACCTGTAAGGACAGTGAGTTAATTTTCCTTGTGCTATATTGTGATTAAAAAAAACATTTATTCTAGGGACAGAAAACTCTAGGTAGGGACAGTGTCAGTTTCTTTCACTCTGCAAGTCCTTGTTTCCAGGGACCTGGAAGGACAGTGAGTGAATTGTCCTTTTGCTATATTGTGATTAAAAAAAACATTTTTTTCTAGGGACAGAAAACTGTAGGTAGGGAGAGTATTTTTTTTCTTTCACTCTGCAAGTCCTTGTTTCCAGGGACCTGTAAGGACAGTGAGTTAATTGTCCTTGTGCTATATTGTGCTGAAAAAAACATTTATTCCAGGGACAGAAAACTCTAGGTAGGGACAGTGTCAGTTTCTTTCACTCTGCAAGTCCTTGTTTCCAGGGACCTGGAAGGACAGTGAGTGAATTGTCCTTTTGCTATATTGTGATTAAAAAAAACATTTTTTTCTAGGGACAGAAAACTGTAGGTAGGGAGAGTATTTTTTTTCTTTCACTCTGCAAGTCCTTGTTTCCAGGGACCTGTAAGGACAGTGAGTTAATTGTCCTTGTGCTATATTGTGCTGAAAAAAACATTTATTCCAGGGACAGAAAACTCTAGGTAGGGACAGTGTCAGTTTCTTTCACTCTGCAAGTCCTTGTTTCCAGGGACCTGGAAGGACAGTGAGTGAATTGTCCTTTTGCTATATTGTGATTAAAAAAAACATTTTTTTCTAGGGACAGAAAACTGTAGGTAGGGAGAGTATTTTTTTTCTTTCACTCTGCAAGTCCTTGTTTCCAGGGACCTGTAAGGACAGTGAGTTAATTTTCCTTGTGCTATATTGTGATTAAAAAAAACATTTATTCTAGGGACAGAAAACTCTAGGTAGGGACAGTGTCAGTTTCTTTCACTCTGCAAGTCCTTGTTTCCAGGGACCTGGAAGGACAGTGAGTGAATTGTCCTTTTGCTATATTGTGATTAAAAAAAACATTTTTTTCTAGGGACAGAAAACTGTAGGTAGGGAGAGTATTTTTTTTCTTTCACTCTGCAAGTCCTTGTTTCCAGGGACCTGTAAGGACAGTGAGTTAATTGTCCTTGTGCTATATTGTGCTGAAAAAAACATTTATTCCAGGGACAGAAAACTCTAGGTAGGGACAGTGTCAGTTTCTTTCACTCTGCAAGTCCTTGTTTCCAGGGACCTGGAAGGACAGTGAGTGAATTGTCCTTTTGCTATATTGTGATTAAAAAAAAAATTTTTTTCTAGGGACAGAAAACTGTAGGTAGGGAGAGTGTTTTTTTTCTTTCACTCTGCAAGTCCTTGTTTCCAGGGACCTGTAAGGACAGTGAGTTAATTTTCCTTGTGCTATATTGTGATTAAAAAAAACATTTTTTCTAGGGACAGAAAACTGTAGGTAGGGAGAGTGTTTTTTTTCTTTCACTCTGCAAGTCCTTGTTTCCAGGGACAGAGAAGGACACCTGAAGGTAGCCCTTATTGCTTTTTTCCCATCTCCCTGCAGGCCATCTATTAGAATGTCTGGAAGGCAAACAAGGAGAGGCAGACAGTCAGGAGGCAATAAAAGAGGGCAAGCAGGCTCTGTGTCTGGGGGCAACAGTGCTGGTCGTGGACGCGGTGCATTGTCATCAGCACATGGCCATGGGACACGCTTGTCCTTCTTTTCGGCAGCTGGACATGTTGAGCCACATCATGCCGAAGACTTGGTAGAGTGGATGACCAAGCCCTCCTCCTCCTCCTCATCCTCTCTCACCCAGGCTCAGGGTACTGGAAAAGCAGCTGCCAAAGCGTCGTCTTCCCTGGTATCAATGTCAGACAAATCATCAGTCACTCCTTCCCTAGACCCACCATGTCCTCCTCCTGAGGAGTCCCCCGAACTGTTTCAGCACAGTGTTGGGTACATGCTCCAGGAGGATGCCCAGCGTTTCGAAGGGTCTGATGATGAAACCCAGCTAGAGGAAGGCAGTAGCGTGAGAGCAGACAGAGGGGATGCTCAAGAAGGACACCAATCTGGCAGTCATGTTCCAGCAGCTGCAGCATACTGCCAGATTGGCTCCAGTGATGAGGAGGGAGGGGATGATGAGGTCAATGACTCCACGTGGGTGCCTAATAGGAGAGAGGAGGAGGAGGAGGATGAGGAGGAGGCACATCTCCAACGAGGCAGGATGCCCTTTGGTGGCCAGCGTAAGGGCAGTACACCGACGGAATCACACCGCAGAGCTCCGCCTGTGCAGGGCGCTGCCTCTGCCCGTCATTCAAAAAGTTCTTTGGTGTGGGCCTTTTTTGAGGCTAGTGCATCAGATCGCACAGCTGCTGTTTGCAACATATGTCTCAAGCGTATATCGCGTGGCCAAAACATCAGCCGCTTGGGTACCACATGCCTGACCAGACATATGTTGACCTGCCATGCAGCTCGTTGGCAAGCCTACCTCAAAGACCCACACCAAAGAACAAAGCGGACCTCTCCTTGCACCGCATCAGCTGGGATCTCCAACCCCACTATAACTTCAGTCCTCTCTGAAACATGCACTGAGAGGAATGAAGGTGTAGAATTAGGTGTGTCACAGCCAAGTACTTGCGCCCACTCTGCTAGCAGTACACCGACGTCCGATTCTAGCAGGCAAATTTCCCTGCCCCAGCTGCTGGACCGTCGAAAGAAGTTCACTCCCAGCCATCCACATGCCCAGCGGTTGAATGCTAGCTTGGCTAAATTGCTAGCGCTTCAACTGCTGCCTTTTCAGTTGGTAGACTCGGCCCCCTTCCGTGAGTTTGTGCAATGTGCGGTTCCTCAGTGGCAGGTTCCCAAACGCCACTTTTTCTCACGGAAGGCTATTCCGGCTCTCTACCGGCATGTGGAAGGCAATGTCTTGGCCTCGCTGGACAGGGCGGTCAGCGGTAAGGTGCATATTACCGCTGACTCATGGTCCAGCAGGCATGGACAGGGACGTTACCTTTCTTTCACGGCCCATTGGGTCACTCTTTTGGCAGCTGGGAAGGATTCAGGACAAGGTGCAGTAGTGTTGGAGGTTGTCCCACCGCCACGCCTCCAAAATGCTACTACTGGTTGTGACACACCTCTCTCCTCCACCCCCTCCTCTTCTTCTTCCTCCATGGCCTCTTCCTGTGGTTTGTCCTATGAACCAGCGGTGCTCCGTAGCCGTTCACGGGGCTACGCAAGTACGCAGGCAAAAAGATGCCATGCCGTGCTTGCGCTGGTGTGTTTGGGGGACAGAAGCCACACTGGGGCAGAGGTCCTGTCTGCTCTGCAGGGCCAGGCCGAGAGGTGGTTGACGCCACGCCAGCTTAAGCCAGGAATGGTGGTTTGCGACAATGGCACCAACCTCCTCTCCGCCCTCCGACAGGGACAACTGACCCATGTGCCCTGTGTGGCTCACGTCCTTAACCTGGTGGTGCAGCGGTTCTTGGGCAGGTACCCGGGCTTACAGGATGTCCTGAGGCAGGCCAGGAAAGTCTGTGTGCATTTCCGCAGATCTTATAATGCCAGTGCTCGCCTGGCTGAGCTGCAAAAGGAGTTGAACCTGCCCAAGAACCGCCTTATATGTGACATGCCCACCAGGTGGAACTCAACGTTGGCCATGCTGCAGCGGCTGCACACGCAGCAGAGGGCCATCAATGAGTACCTGTGCGACTACGGCACCAGGACAGGGTCAGGGGAGCTTGGTTTTTTTTCTCCACGCCAGTGGGGCATGATCAGGGATGCATGCACTGTCCTGGCACCATTTGAGGAGGCCACGAGGATGGTGAGCAGTGACAGTGCATGCATCAGTGACACTGTACCTCTTGTCCACCTGTTGGAGCACACGCTGCGTGGAATAATGGACAGGGCACTTGAGGCAGAACAGAGGCAGGAAGAGGAGGACTTCCTTGCCTCTCAAGGCCCCCTTTACCCAGACAGTGTTCCTTCTGTCCCACCCATCGCACAGGAAGAGGAGGAGGAGGAGGAGGAGGAGGAGGATTGTGTCAGCATGGAGGTGGAGGCTGGCACTCAGCATCATCAGCAGCAGTCTTTTAGGGATGATTTACAGTCCCAAGAAACCAGTGGACTTGTACGTGGCTGGGAGGAGGTGGCTGCGGATCATGTCGTCCTTAGTGACCCAGAGGACTCCGGAGCGAATGCCTCAGCAAACCTACGCTGCATGGCCTCCCTGATCCTGCAAAGTCTGCGGAAGGATCCTCGTATTCTTCGGATCAAGGAGAGGGACCATTACTGGCTGGCCACTCTCCTTGATCCACGGTACAAGGGTAAGGTTGCGGACCTTATGTTACCGTCGCAGAGGGAGCAGAGGATGAGACAACTCCGGGAGGCCTTGCAGAAAGGTCTGTGCAACGCGTTCCCAGAGACTGGGAGGTTGCAAACTCCTGGTCCTGGACAACGAGTTGCTGAGGCTTCGGCCAGTCAAAGAAGGAGCGGTGGGGAAGGTGGCCGTCTGACCGATGCGTTCAGACAATTCTTTAGTCCGCAGCCCCAAAGTATGATTGGTTCCAGCAACCATCGCCAGCGTCTGATAAACATGGTGCAGGAATATCTAGGGGCAAGGTCAGACTTGGACACCTTCCCCACCGAAAATCCTCTGGCTTACTGGGTCTTGAGGATGGATCACTGGCCAGAGCTTGCACAGTATGCAATTGAGCTACTGGCCTGTCCTGCATCCAGCGTTCTTTCGGAACGCACATTCAGTGCTGCTGGAGGATTTGTCACGGATCACAGGGTGCGCCTGTCCACCGACTCGGTTGATCGACTGACTTTCATCAAGATGAACCAGTCTTGGATCACCACCAGCTACCACACACCTGATGCTGATATAACAGACTAATTGATTTTAAAATGTCACATCCCTTCAAGACTGATGCTGATGCTGAGTGCCTGTGCTGTTATGTTGACTGGCTATCCTCCTCCTCCGAGTCCTCAATGATACGATTGATGATGATAGCTTGGAAGATCATTTTTGTTTATGGGTGCCGCCACCAGTGCCTAACGCCCAATTTTTCAGCCCCTGTTTAACAGGGGCGTGTAATTACAATTTTTGAAGCAATACTTTGCAACAGGGCTCATTGCTGTGCTCCAAGTACAGTATCTGTGAGGAGTTGCAGTGTTGTGCCACCAGTGCCTAAGGCCCAATTTTTCAGCCCCTGTTTAACAGGGGCGTGTCATTACAATTTTTGAAGCAATACTTTGCAACAGGGCTCATTGCTGTGCTCCAAGTACAGTATCTGTGAGGGGTTGCAGTGTTGTGCCACCAGTGCCTAAGGCCCAATTTTTCAGCCCCTGTTCAACAGGGGCATGTAATTACAATTCTTGATCTAATAATTCACAGCAGGGCCCATTGCTGCACCCACCAAGAGTAACTGTCAGGGCTTACAGTGTTGTGGCACCAGCACCACCATCAAAGGCCCAATTTTTACTACCACTGTTCAACAATTATATGTAATTAAAATTCCTGATATAATAGTTGACAGCAGGGCGTTCCAGCACCAACCAAGAGTAACTGTGAGTGCTTACAGTGTTGTGCCAACACCAACAACTAAGGGGCCTATTTCTGCAGAGTATATACGGCAGGTCCCTACTTTCAAACATCCAACTTACAAACGACTCCTACTTGCAAACGCAAGAAGACAACAGGAAGTGAGAGGAAATCTACCACTAGGAAGGAAAATTCTCTCCTGTAAGAATAAATATGGGAGAAAGGTGTCTCCTCTGTACTGATGCTTTATCAGCAATCCTTGTTTCAAGAAAAACACCACATTTCAAAAACAGTTGTCATTGGGACGGAAAGTGAGGTGAAATGTTCTGAACAGGGGCACAGACAGCAAAACAAATGTTACAGGGGTGATAACCCTTACCTATGTTTTCCAAAAAGTTTAAAAATAGATTTTTGGGCTGGAGCTACACTTCAACAATGTACCTGTTCAAAATTACAAACAGATTCTACATAAGAACAAACCTACAGTCCCTGTCTTGTATGCACCGCCTGTATACGGCTGTTCAGAGTATATAGGGCCTTTTTTATTTTATGTGCGGGGTTCCCCTTAATATCCATACAAGACCCAAAGGGGCTGGTAATGGGCTGGGGTAGGGGGGGGGGGTCATGGGGTAGCTATGCCATTTTTCTTAAAGAATTTCATCCATATTACCGGGACCAGACATTACATTAAAGCCGCAAGCAGTTTTAAATGGCTTTTTTTTCCTTTAGAAGTGTCATTTTGTGCAGGGACAGTTCTAAACACGGGAAACACGTGGCACTTCACAGGCATACTTTAGACACCCCCCAGGTACGATATTTAAAGGAATATTTGACTTTTTTTTTTTCACTTTATGCATCATTAAAATGACTGCTCCCGAAAAACGACCGTTTTTAAAACTTCTTTTTGCATTGATACATGTCCCCTGGTGCAGAACCCGGGTTCCCAAACCCTTTTTAGGACAATAACATGCATAATAGTTGTTATAATTAGCACTTTAGAATTCGAACGTTCGCATCCATTGTATTTAATAGGGTTCTAATGTTCGTTCGAACTTCCGGTCCGTTCGCGGGTTCTGGTGCGAACCGAACCCGGGGGTGTTCGGCTCATCACTACTTGTATCACCGGTTCAGGCTGGTGGTGGGGGTGTAATGGTGTGAGGGATATTTTCGTGGCGCACTTTGGGGCCCCTTAGTACCAATTGAGCATGTTATAAAACGCCACGTCCTACTTGAGTATTGTTGCTGATCATGTCCATCCCTTTATGACTACAGTGTCCCCCATCTTCTGATGGCTCCTTCCAGCAAGATAATGTCACCATGTCACAAAGCTCCAATCATCTCACCTCTGGACAATGAGGTCACTGTCCTCCAATGGCCTCCACACTCACCAGTAGGGATGAGCTTCGTGTTCGAGTCGAACATACGTTCGACTCGAACATCGGCTGTTCGATCGTTCGACGAAGATCGAACGATTTGGGCCGTTCGCGCCAAATTCGAGTGACGCGAACGGCCCACAATGCACTACGCCATCGCAGTGTCATCCAGGCGCTGTGATTGGCCAAGCATGCACTGTGACCCCGCATGCTTGGCCAATCACAGCGCCGGCAGCGAGGAGAGCAATGATTGGCCACAGGCAGGATGCCTGTGGCCAATTATTGCTGAGGGTGTTTAGTACACGCCCCACACTATAAAAGGCCGCCAGCACGGCGGTCTAGTGTAGTGTGTTCCGGAGCAGGGATAGAGCAGCATAGGCAGGGACAGTGACTTTTATTTCTTTCTTGCTTAACCTGGATTCCTTTAGTTTAGGGAAAGAGAAGGATAGGTAGGGAGAGTGTCAGTGTGTTTTGTGCTTGTGCTATAGTGTGCTTTAAAAAAACATTTTTTCTAGGGACAGAAAACTCTAGGTAGGGAGAGTGTCAGTTTCTTTCACTGTGCAAGTCCTTGTTTCCAGGGACAGGGAAGGACAGTGAGTGAATTCTCCTTGTGCTCTAGTGTGCTTAAAAAAAACATTTTTTCTAGGGACAGAAAACTCTAGGTAGGGAGAGTGTCAGTTTCTTTCACTGTGCAAGTCCTTGTTTCCAGGGACAGGGAAGGACAGTGAGTGAATTCTCCTTGTGCTCTAGTGTGCTTAAAAAAAACATTTTTTCTAGGGACAGAAAACTCTAGGTAGGGAGAGTGTCAGTTTCTTTCACTGTGCAAGTCCTTGTTTCCAGGGACAGGGAAGGACAGTGAGTGAATTCTCCTTGTGCTACAGTGTGCTTAAAAAAAACATTTTTTCTAGGGACAGAAAACTCTAGGTAGGGAGAGTGTCAGTTTCTTTCACTGTGCAAGTCCTTGTTTCCAGGGACAGGGAAGGACAGTGAGTGAATTCTCCTTGTGCTATAGTGTGCTTAAAAAAAACATTTTTTCTAGGGACAGAAAACTCTAGGTAGGGAGAGTGTCAGTTTCTTTCACTGTGCAAGTCCTTGTTTCCAGGGACAGGGAAGGACAGTGAGTGAATTCTCCTTGTGTTATAGTGTGCTTAAAAAAAACATTTTTTCTAGGGACAGAAAACTCTAGGTAGGGAGAGTGTCAGTTTCTTTCACTGTGCAAGTCCTTGTTTCCAGGGACAGGGAAGGACAGTGAGTGAATTCTCCTTGTGCTATAGTGTGCTTAAAAAAAACATTTTTTTCTAGGGACAGAAAACTCTAGGTAGGGAGAGTGTCAGTTTCTTTCACTGTGCAAGTCCTTGTTTCCAGGGACAGGGAAGGACAGTGAGTGAATTCTCCTTGTGCTCTAGTGTGCTTAAAAAAACATTTTTTCTAGGGACAGAAAACTCTAGGTAGGGAGAGTGTCAGTTTCTTTCACTGTGCAAGTCCTTGTTTCCAGGGACAGGGAAGGACAGTGAGTGAATTCTCCTTGTGCTATAGTGTGCTTAAAAAAAACATTTTTTATAGGGACAGAAAACTCTAGGTAGGGAGAGTGTCAGTTTCTTTCACTGTGCAAGTCCTTGTTTCCAGGGACAGGGAAGGACAGTGAGTGAATTCTCCTTGTGCTATAGTGTGCTTAAAAAAAACATTTTTTCTAGGGACAGAAAACTCTAGGTAGGGAGAGTGTCAGTTTCTTTCACTGTGCAAGTCCTTGTTTCCAGGGACAGGGAAGGACAGTGAGTGAATTCTCCTTGTGCTCTAGTGTGCTTAAAAAAAACATTTTTTCTAGGGACAGAAAACTCTAGGTAGGGAGAGTGTCAGTTTCTTTCACTGTGCAAGTCCTTGTTTCCAGGGACAGGGAAGGACAGTGAGTGAATTCTCCTTGTGCTATAGTGTGCTTAAAAAAAACATTTTTTATAGGGACAGAAAACTCTAGGTAGGGAGAGTGTCAGTTTCTTTCACTGTGCAAGTCCTTGTTTCCAGGGACAGGGAAGGACAGTGAGTGAATTCTCCTTGTGCTATAGTGTGCTTAAAAAAAACATTTTTTCTAGGGACAGAAAACTCTAGGTAGGGAGAGTGTCAGTTTCTTTCACTGTGCAAGTCCTTGTTTCCAGGGACAGGGAAGGACAGTGAGTGAATTCTCCTTGTGCTATAGTGTGCTTAAAAAAAACATTTTTTTCTAGGGACAGAAAACTCTAGGTAGGGAGAGTGTCAGTTTCTTTCACTGTGCAAGTCCTTGTTTCCAGGGACAGGGAAGGACAGTGAGTGAATTCTCCTTGTGCTCTAGTGTGCTTAAAAAAAACATTTTTTCTAGGGACAGAAAACTCTAGGTAGGGAGAGTGTCAGTTTCTTTCACTGTGCAAGTCCTTGTTTCCAGGGACAGGGAAGGACAGTGAGTGAATTCTCCTTGTGCTCTAGTGTGCTTAAAAAAAACATTTTTTCTAGGGACAGAAAACTCTAGGTAGGGAGAGTGTCAGTTTCTTTCACTGTGCAAGTCCTTGTTTCCAGGGACAGGGAAGGATAGTGAGTGAATTCTCCTTGTGCTCTAGTGTGCTTAAAAAAACCATTTTTTCTAGGGACAGAAAACTCTAGGTAGGGAGAGTGTCAGTTTCTTTCACTGTGCGAGTCCTTGTTTCTAGGGACAAAGAAGGAAAGTGAGGGGAATTCTCCTTGTGCTATAGTGTGCTAAAGCATTCCTCATCAACCATCTTTGAAATCCTTGATTTTTGGACAGTCAGGGAAATTGTCGTTGTGCTATTCTGTGCAAAAGCAATCATCCTCAACCATATTTAGAAATCCTTAAGTAAAGGGACAGAGAAGGACACCTGAAGGTAGCCCTTATTGCTTTTTTCCCATCTCCCTGCAGGCCATCTATTAGAATGTCTGGAAGGCAAACAAGGAGAGGCAGACAGTCAGGAGGCAATAAAAGAGGGCAAGCAGGCTCTGTGTCTGGGGGCAACAGTGCTGGTCGTGGACGCGGTGCATTGTCATCAGCACATGGCCATGGGACACGCTTGTCCTTCTTTTCGGCAGCTGGACATGTTGAGCCACATCATGCCGAAGACTTGGTAGAGTGGATGACCAAGCCCTCCTCCTCATCCTCTCTCACCCAGGCTCAGGGTACTGGCAAAGCAGCTGCCAAAGCGTCCTCTTCCCTGGTATCAATGTCAGACTCATCATCAGTCACTCCTTCCCTAGACCCACCATGTCCTCCTCCTGAGGAGTCCCCCGAACTGTTTGAGCACAGTGTTGGGTACATGCTCCAGGAGGATGCCCAGCGTTTCGAAGGGTCTGATGATGAAACCCAGCTACAGGAAGGCAGTAGGGTGAGAGCAGACAGAGGGGATGCTCAAGAAGGACACCAATCTGGCAGTCATGTTCCAGCAGCTGCAGCATACTGCCAGATTGGCTCCAGTGATGAGGAGGGAGGGGATGATGAGGTCACTGACTCCACGTGGGTGCCTAATAGGAGAGAGGAGGAGGAGGATGAGGAGGAGGCACATCTCCAACGAGGCAGGATGCCCTTTGGTGGCCAGCGTAAGGGCAGTACACCGACGGAATCACACCGCAGAGCTCCGCCTGTGCAGGGCGCTGCCTCTGCCCGTCATTCAAAAAGTTCCTTGGTGTGGGCCTTTTTTGAGGCTAGTGCATCAGATCGCACAGCTGCTGTTTGCAACATATGTCTCAAGCGTATATCGCGTGGCCAAAACATCAGCCGCTTGGGTACCACATGCCTGACCAGACATATGTTGACCTGCCATGCAGCTCGTTGGCAAGCCTACCTCAAAGACCCACACCAAAGAACAAAGCGGACCTCTCCTTGCACCGCATCAGCTGGGATCTCCAACCCCACTATAACTTCAGTCCTCTCTGAAACATGCACTGAGAGGAATGAAGGTGTAGAATTAGGTGTGTCACAGCCAAGTACTTGCGGCCACTCTGCTAGCAGTACACCGACGTCCGATTCTAGCAGGCAAATTTCCCTGCCCCAGCTGCTGGACCGTCAAAAGAAGTTCACTCCCAGCCATCCACATGCCCAGCGGTTGAATGCTAGCTTGGCTAAATTGCTAGCGCTTCAACTGCTGCCTTTTCAGTTGGTAGACTCGGCCCCCTTCCGTGAGTTTGTGCAATGTGCGGTTCCTCAGTGGCAGGTTCCCAAACGCCACTTTTTCTCACAGAAGGCTATTCCGGCTCTCTACCGGCATGTGGAAGGCAATGTCTTGGCCTCGCTGGACAGGGCGGTCAGCGGTAAGGTGCATATTACCGCTGACTCATGGTCCAGCAGGCATGGACAGGGACGTTACCTTTCTTTCACGGCCCATTGGGTCACTCTTTTGGCAGCTGGGAAGGATGCAGGACAAGGTGCAGTAGTGTTGGAGGTTGTCCCACCGCCACGCCTCCAAAATGCTACTACTGGTTGTGACACACCTCTCTCCTCCACCCCCTCCTCTTCTTCTTCCTCCATGGCCTCTTCCTGTGGTTTGTCCTATGAACCAGCGGTGCTCCGTAGCCGTTCACGGGGCTACGCAAGTACGCAGGCAAAAAGATGCCATGCCGTGCTTGCGCTGGTGTGTTTGGGGGACAGAAGCCACACTGGGGCAGAGGTCCTGTCTGCTCTGCAGGGCCAGGCCGAGAGGTGGTTGACGCCACGCCAGCTTAAGCCAGGAATGGTGGTTTGCGACAATGGCACCAACCTCCTCTCCGCCCTTCGACAGGGACAACTGACCCATGTGCCCTGTGTGGCTCACGTCCTTAACCTGGTGGTGCAGCGGTTCTTGGGCAGGTACCCGGGCTTACAGGATGTCCTGAGGCAGGCCAGGAAAGTCTGTGTGCATTTCCGCAGATCTTATAATGCCAGTGCTCGCCTGGCTGAGCTGCAAAAGGAGTTGAACCTGCCCAAGAACCGCCTTATATGTGACATGCCCACCAGGTGGAACTCAACGTTGGCCATGCTGCAGAGGCTGCACACGCAGCAGAGGGCCATCAATGAGTACCTGTGCGACTACGGCACCAGGACAGGGTCAGGGGAGCTTGGTTTTTTTTCTCCACGCCAGTGGGGCATGATCAGGGATGCATGCACTGTCCTGGCACCATTTGAGGAGGCCACGAGGATGGTGAGCAGTGACAGTGCATGCATCAGTGACACTGTACCTCTTGTCCACCTGTTGGAGCACACGCTGCGTGGAATAATGGACAGGGCACTTGAGGCAGAACAGAGGCAGGAAGAGGAGGACTTCCTTGCCTCTCAAGGCCCCCTTTACCCAGACAGTGTTCCTTCTGTCCCACCCATCGCACAGGAAGAGGAAGAGGAGGAGGAGGAGGAGGAGGAGGAGGAGGAGGAGGAGGAGGAGGATTGTGTCAGCATGGAGGTGGAGGCTGGCACTCAGCATCATCAGCAGCAGTCTTTTAGGGATGATTTACAGTCCCAAGAAACCAGTGGACTTGTACGTGGCTGGGAGGAGGTGACTGCGGATCATGTCATCCTTAGTGACCCAGAGGACTCCGGAGCGAATGCCTCAGCAAACCTACGCTGCATGGCCTCCCTGATCCTGCAAAGTCTGCGGAAGGATCCTCGTATTCTTCGGATCAAGGAGAGGGACCATTACTGGCTGGCCACTCTCCTTGATCCACGGTACAAGGGTAAGGTTGCGGACCTTATGTTACCGTCGCAGAGGGAGCAGAGGATGAGACAACTCCGGGAGGCCTTGCAGAAAGGTCTGTGCAACGCGTTCCCAGAGACTGGGAGGTTACAAACTCCTGGTCCTGGACAACGAGTTGCTGAGGCTTCGGCCAGTCAAAGAAGGAGCGGTGGGGAAGGTGGCCGTCTGACCGATGCGTTCAGACAATTCTTTAGTCCGCAGCCCCAAAGTATGATCGGTTCCAGCAACCATCGCCAGCGTCTGAAAAACATGGTGCAGGAATATCTAGGGGCAAGGTCAGACTTGGACACCTTCCCCACCGAAAATCCTCTGGCTTACTGGGTCTTGAGGATGGATCACTGGCCAGAGCTTGCACAGTATGCAATTGAGCTACTGGCCTGTCCTGCATCCAGCGTTCTTTCGGAACGCACATTCAGTGCTGCTGGAGGATTTGTCACGGATCACAGGGTGCGCCTGTCCACCGACTTGGTTGATCGACTGACTTTCATCAAGATGAACCAGTCTTGGATCACCACCAGCTACCACACACCTGATGCTGATATAACAGACTAATTGATTTTAACATGTCACATCCCTTCAAGACTGATGCTGATGCTGAGTGCCTGTGCTGTTATGTTGACTGGCTATCCTCCTCCTCCGAGTCCTCAATGATACGATTGATGATGATAGCTTGGAAGATCATTTTTGTTTATGGGTGCCGCCACCAGTGGCTAAGGCCCAATTTTTCAGCCCCTGTTTTACAGGGGCGTGTACTTACAATTTTTTTAGCAATAATTTGCCATAGGGCTCATTGCTGTGCTCCAAGTACAGTATCTGTGAGGGGTTGGAGTGTTGTGGCACCAGTGCCTAAGGCCCAATTTTTCAGCCCCTGTTTAACAGGGGCGTGTCATTACAATTTTTGAAGCAATACTTTGCAACAGGGCTCATTGCTGTGCACCAAGTACAGTATCTGTGAGGGGTTGTAGTGTTGTGCCACCAGTGCCTAAGGCCCAATTTTTCAGCCCCTGTTTAACAGGGGCGTGTCATTACAATTTTTGAAGCAATACTTTGCAACAGGGCTCATTGCTGTGCTTCAAGTACAGTATCTGTGAGGGGTTGTAGTGTTGTGCCACCAGTGCCTAAGGCCCAATTTTTCAGCCCCTGTTCAACAGGGGCATGCAATTACAATTCTTGATGTAATAATTCACAGCAGGGCCCATTCCTGCACCCACCAAGAGTAAGTCTGAGGGCTTACAGTGTTGTGGCAACGCCACCACCACCACCACGAAAGGCCCAATTTTTCAGCCCCTGTTCAAAAGGGGCATGTAATTACAATTCTTGATCTAATAATTCACAGCAGGGCCCATTGCTGCACCCACCAAGAGTAACTGTCAGGGCTTACAGTGTTGTGGCACCAGCACCACCATCAAAGCCCCAATTTTTACTACCACTGTTCAACAATTATATGTAATTAAAATTCCTGATATAATAGTTGACAGCAGGGCGTTCCAGCACCAACCAAGAGTAACTGAGTGCTTACAGTGTTGTGCCAACACCAACAACTAAGGGGCCTATTTCTGCAGAGTATATACGGCAGGTCCCTACTTTCAAACATCCAACTTACAAACGACTCCTACTTGCAAACGCAAGAAGACAACAGGAAGTGAGAGGAAATCTACCCCTAGGAAGGAAAATTCTCTCCTGTAAGAATAAATATGGGAGAAAGGTGTCTCCTCTGTACTGATGCTTTATCAGCAATCCTTGTTTCAAGAAAAACACCACATTTCAAAAACAGTTGTCATTGGGACGGAAAGTGAGGTGAAATGTTCTGAACAGGGGCACAGACAGCAAAACAAATGTTACAGGGGTGATAACCCTTACCTATGTTTTCCAAAAAGTTTAAAAATAGATTTTTGGGCTGGAGCTACACTTCAACAATGTACCTGTTCAAAATTACAAACACATTCTACATAAGAACAAACCTACAGTCCCTGTCTTGTATGCACCGCCTGTATACGGCTGTTCAGAGTATATAGGGCCTTTTTTATTTTATGTGCGGGGTTCCCCTTAATATCCATACAAGACCCAAAGGGGCTGGTAATGGGCTGGGGTAGAGGGGGGGGGGGGGGGTCATGGGGTAGCTATGCCATTTTTCTTAAAGATTTTCATCCATATTACCGGGACCAGACATTACATTAAAGCCGCAAGCAGTTTTAAATGGCTTTTTTTTCCTTTAGAAGTGTCATTTTGTGCAGGGACAGTTCTAAACACGGGAAACATGTGGCACTTCACAGGCATACTTTAGACACCCCCCAGGTACGATATTTAAAGGAATATTTGACTTTTTTTTTTTCACTTTATGCATCATTAAAATGACTGCTCCCGAAAAACGACCGTTTTTAAAACTTCTTTTTGCATTGATACATGTCCCCTGGTGCACAACCCGGGTTCCCAAACCCTTTTTAGGACAATAACATGCATAATAGTTGTTATAATTAGCACTTTAGAATTCGAACGTTCGCATCCATTGTATTTAATAGGGTTCTAATGTTCGTACGAACTTTCGGTCCGTTCGCGGGTTCTGGTGCGAACCGAACCCGGGGGTGTTCGGCTCATCACTACTCACCAGATCTCATCCAATAGAGCACCTTTGGGATGTGGTGGAACTTGAGATCAGCATCATGGGTGTGCAGCCGACAAATCTGCAGCAACTGTGTGATGCCATCATGTCACTATGGAGCAAAATCTCTGAGGAACGTTTCCAACATCTTGTTGTATCTCTGCCACCAAGAATGAGGGCAAAAGGAGGTCCAACCCGGTACTAGCAAGGGGGACCTAATAAAGTGGCCGGTGACTGTGTGTTGTCTCTAACTCTCTATATACATTTATTATCTTCATATATTATGTTGTATAATTTGAGGTTTCATCTCTGAGTATTCGTATTTGAAATATATATTGGAACATTTATTGTGAGACAGTGTTAATTTTGTCGACTAAATGAATACTATTTTAGTCAACTAAAATACGACTAAAACTAGAACAATTGAGATGACTAAAATAAGACTCAAGCCTCGTACACACGGCCGGTTTTCTCGTCAAGAAACGACAAGAAAACTGCCAGGAGAGCTTTCTTGCCAAGAAAACCGGCCGTGTGTACGAGGCTTTCATGTTTCTCGTCAGGAAAACTGCCCAGAATCTCGACGAGAAAAATAGAGAACCTGCTCTCTATTTTCTCGTTGGGATTCTCGTCGGCCTGTTTCCCGACGAGAAACCCGAGAGTGTGTACGGTTACCCGTCGCCGTGGAAACCCGCGCATGCTCGACATGACTTCGATGCATGCGCGGTAGCTTCCTAGGCATAGGTAGGGTGTAGCAAGATGGCGGCGACGGCATCGAATGTGACGAGCGCACGCTCGTCTTAGTCGATGACGTCACCGCGTTCGTTCCATTCAAAAGAACGGCGGTTCTTTTGAATCGAGCGTGTGTACACTCGGCCGGGACAAGATTCTTGTTCAAGAATCTCGTCAGAAAAAACGACGGGTTTTTTCCTGACGAGATTCTTGGCCGTGTGTACGAGGCTTATAACTAAAATGGCATTTTAGTCAAAAGACTAAAACTAAATTGAATTTGACTTTAAAATGAACACTGGTCTGTAGTGCATGCAGTGCTGGGACAAGGTCATCTTGAGCCCAGGGCAAACATGCCAAATTGCGCCCCCCCCCCAAGATGTATGACCATTATGTGTCAGCAAAAATCCCCCCCACAAAAACACTGAGCACTAATCTGCATGCTTACCCTCTAAGTTTAAATCGCCCCTCCTCCCAGTAAACATCTGCCCCCATGCTGAAATCCCCCCTCTCAGCACATATCTTTGCCCCCCCATCCCCCAAATAGCCGCAGCTCAAATGTGGCCCCCCAAAACAAAAAAAAATCATCCCTCCTAGCACAAATCCTCTACCCCTAAAATTTCCCCTCCTTGTACACATCATCTGCCCCCCACTTCAAATCTCCCCTCAGAACAAATTCCCCCAAAATCCCTCCCCATTCCCCCCTCCCAACACAAATTCCCCTAAGTCATCACTCTTATCACCCCCTCCCTCAAATTTCCCCATCCTAGAACAATACTTACCCCCTGCTGCCCCCCAGATTCCCCCTTTCCAACGCAAATCCCCTCCCCCTCAATGTCCTTGTGGTGCCCCCCACCTCACATGGTACCACTGTGTCCAGGGCAGCCGCCCCTCATGCCCACCCCTTGTCCCGCCCCTGAGTGCATGTTCATACCTCAATACCATAAATAATAACATATGAGATTTTTTCACTCCAGCAGTACGGTATATAAATGAGTTTGGAAATTGTAGAGAAATGTTAACTAATGCATTACAAATTAATTACATCCATTCGATTTTAGACGACTAAAATGAGTTTTAGTCGACTAAAATGTACTGGAGATTTAGTCGACTAAATACAACTAAAACAATTGCAGAAGACTAAAATGGGACTAAAACCAAAATGCCATTTTAGTCCTAAGACTAATGCCGCGTACACACGGCCGTTATTCATGTCATGGGAAAAAAAAAAACAACGTTTTTCTCGACGTGGTTTTTCGTGTTTCCTCTCAAGCCTGCCTTGCCTACACACGTTCGTAAAAAAAAAAAACGCTCGACCAAAGCGCGGTGACGTACAACACGTACAACGGCACTATAAAGGGGAAGTTCCATTCGAATGGCGCCACCCCTTTGGGACACTTTTAGTAAAAGTTTGTTGAGAGACGGTTCGCGCTTTTCAGTCTTCGTGCTTTTCAGTCCGTTACAGCGCGACGAATGTGCTATCTCCATTCCGAAGGCTAGTTTTACCAGAACGAGCGCTCCCGTCTCATAACTTGATTCTGAGCATGCGCGGTTTTTCCCCCCTCGTAAAAGCCTACACACGACTGTTTTTCACGACGTTAAAAAGAACGACGTGAAAAAACGACGAGAAAAAATAGAGCAGGTTCTGATTTTTTTTTTTCGGGCATTTTTCGAGAAAAATGCTATGGGGCGTACACACGACCGTTATTTCACGACCATTTTTAAAAATGTCATTTTTGTCGTCATGAAAAACGGTCGTGTGTACGCGGCATGAGAGTAAAACTAGATTGAAATTTGCTGCCAAAATGAACACTGTTGTGAGATATCAGCCCCCCTTTGCCTGTTGAGTGTCCCTCCCTCTGTGTACATTTGTATTATTATGTATTATTGTATTACTATGTCAATATTATAATACAAAATAAACAAGACAAAAAAATTGGAAATTATAATAGTTTGATTTTTAAGAAGAGTTCTTAGAAAACCTCAGCAGCTCCCATTCGGCGTCAATACATTTCCCTACGAGCGATATGAAGAGTCTATCGTTTTTTTAGATGGAGGGTTGGACTGTCTAGGGATCTCCTCGGGATCTTGCTAATCCCAAAATAATCTGCTGGTTTTCTCTTCTGATCCAGGAGAGCTTCAGAACTAGACATGTGCAATTCGTTTAGTTTCTGATTCGTTTTTAATTTTGAGAAATTTGTTATTTCCGAATTTCCGGATTTTCAAAATATCGAATTTCCGAAATATCGAATTTCCGAATTTCGGAAATTCGGATTTTCGAATTTCCGAAAGATTTCCAAAATTCGGAATTCCCGAATTTCGGAAATACTGAATTTCGAATATTGGAAATTTCAAAAATTCGAGATTCGAAATTGCAAAATTCGAAAATCTAAAATTTGAAGATCTAAAATTCGAAAATGGGAAATTTTTGAAAGTTGAACTTTCGAATTCCGAATTTTTAGAATTTCCGAAATTTGCAAATTCGAAAAAAAATGTTTTTCTTTTTTTTGCTTTTTTTGGGAAATTCTGGAAATTCGAAAAAAAATTTTTTTTTTCGTTTTATTATTTTTTTTGCTTTTTCCAGAAATTCGGAATTCGGGAATTTCCGAATTTCCGAATTCCAAATTTCCAGAATTTACGAAAAAGCAAAAAAACGAATAAAACGAAAACGAAATTTTTTTTTTCGAATTTCCAAAAAAAAACAAATAAAACCAAAACCAAAACAACGAATTTTTTCGATTTTCCCCGAATTTCCGAAAAAAGCAAAAAAACAAATAAAACTAAAACGAAAAAAACAAATTTTTCGAATTTCCGAAAAAAGCAAAAAATCTAATGAAATGAAAACGGAAAAAACAAATTTTTCGGCAGAGCACATGTCTATTCAGAACGTTCCTAACCCCAGAATCGGCCTTCGCTATGAGATCTTCATCATTTTTTTTTTTTTTATGTACATATCAGCCGTCCCTGCTGCCAGCCACTATGGATTGCAGGGATGAAGCACCCGCCATCGTCATTAGTGGTGGTGTCATTCCATAGGGGACACAACGGGGCTATGG
Organism: Rana muscosa; assembly: GCA_029206835.1. NCBI lineage: Eukaryota > Metazoa > Chordata > Amphibia > Anura > Ranidae > Rana > Rana muscosa. The sequence continues at coordinate 22,790,341 of CM055128.1, read as the reverse complement.
ATTTTTATTTTTTTCATGCTGTCCTTTTTGTCAAAATAAAGAATAATTTGATTGGGGGTGGGGGGTTCTCAAGGATGATGAAAAACTGACCTGAATGATCAACACAGCAATTGGAACAGAACCGACAATAAAAGTACAAACGCTATAAAATGCAAAAGAGGGCTTGCATGGATGTTGCTTTTTATAGAGGCAATTTACATAGTCAGTGTAATCAGCGCGTTACTCGCCGTATTATAGGAGTGCATGCGTGTATCTGTGTGCGCTAGATCAGCCAAACGTTTGTGGACACCTGACTATCACACCTATATGAGCTTGGTGGACATCCCATCCCAAAACCATGACCTCCAATATGGAGTTGTCCCCCATCATGGCTATTATTAATATTATGGAGTCCCCCCCTCTCATCATGGCCATTAATATGGAGTTGTCTCCCATCATGGCTATTATTATGAAGGCCCCCCCTCATCATAGCTATTATTATGGAGTTGGCCCCCATCAATGCTATTATTATGTGGGCCCTGCTCCCATCATGGCCATCAATATGGAGTTGGCCCCTATCATGGCTATTATTATGAAGGCTCTGCTCCTATCATGACCATTATTATGGATGGCCCCCATAATAGCTATTATTATGGAGGCCCTCTTCCCATCATGGCCATTAATATGGAGTTGGCCCCAATCGTGGCTATCATAGAGGCCCCCCCCTCCCACCATGGCCATTAATATAGAGTTGGTCCCCATGATGGCCATTATTATGGAGGTCCCACTCCCACCATAGCCAATAATATGGAGTTGTTCCCATCATGGCTATTATTATGGAGGTCCCCCTCCCACCATAGCCATTAAAATGGAGTTGTTCCCATCATGGCTATTATTATGAAGGTCCCCCTCCCCATCATGGCCCTTAATATGGAGTTGGCCCCCATCATAGCTATTATTATGGAGGCCCCCTTTCCATCATGGCCAATAATATGGAGTTGGCCCCTATCATGGCTATTATTATAAAAGCCCCACTCCCATCATGACCATTAATATGGAGTTGGTCCCCATGATAGCCATTATTATGGAGGCCCCCCTCCCACCATGGCCATTAATATAGAGTTGGTCCCCATTATTATGGAGGTCCCCCTCCCACCATGGCCATTAATATAGAGTTAGTCCCCATTATGGCCATTATTATGGAGGTCCCCCTCCCACCATTGCCATTAATATGGAGTTGTTCCCATCATGGCTATTATTATGAAGGTCCCCCTCCCCATCATGGCCCTTAATATGGAGTTGGCCCCCATCATAGGTATTATTATAGAGACCCCCTTTCCATCATGGCCAATAATATGAAGTTGGTCCCTATTATGGCTATTATTATGGAGGCCCCACTCCCATCATGACCATTAATATGGATGGCCCCCATCATAGCTATTATTATGGAGGCCCTCTTCCCATCGTGGCCATTAATATGGAGTTGGTCCCCATCATAGCTATTATAGAGGCCCCCCTCCCACCATGGCCATTAATATGCATGGCCCCCATCATAGCTATGATTATGGAGGCCCCCTTTCCATCATGGCCAATAATATGGAGTTGGCCCCTATCATGGCTATTATTATGAAGGTCCCACTCCCATCATGACCATTAATATGGAGTTGGTCCCTATCATGGCTATTATTATGGAGGCCCTCTTCCCATCATGGCCATTAATATGGAAGTGGTCCCCATCTTGGCTATTATAGAGGCCCCCCTCCCACCATGGCCATTAATATGGATGGCCCCCATCATAGCTATGATTATGGAGGCCCCCCTCCCATCATGGCCCTTAATATGGAGTTGGTCCCCATCATGGCTATTATTATGAAGGCCCCCCTCCCACCATAGCCATTAATATGGAGTTGTTCCTATCATGGCTATTATTATGGAGGTCCCCCTCCTCATCATGGCCCTTAATATGGAGTTGGCCCCCATCATAGCTATTATTATGGAGGCCCCCTTTCCATCATGGCCAATAATATGGAGTTGGTCCCTATCATGGCTATTATTATGGAGGTCCCCCTCCCCATTATGGACATTAATATGGAGTTGGCCCCTATCATGGCTATTTTTATGGAGGCTCCCCCTCCATCATAGCCCTTAATATGGAGTCGGCTCCCATCATGGATATTATAATGCAGGCCCCCCTCCCAACATCGGCATTAATATGCAGTTGGCCCCTATCATTGCTATTATTATGGAGGCCCCCTCCTTATCACGGCCATTAATATTGGATTGGCCCCCTTCGTGGCTATCATTATAGAGACCCCCCTCCCATCATGAAAAAGGGGGAGTGAAATAAGAAATTTCAAAGAATTTATCAGGCCCCCCCCCCCTGGAGTTCATGGCTATTATTATGAGGGCCTTCTCCCCTTAATGGACATTAATATGGAGTTGGACCCACTTTGTAACTGTAACACCCTCCTCTCTTCTGGGATGACTTTCCACAAGATTTTGGAGGGTATCTGTGAGAATGTCTGCCCATTTGTGAGGTCAGGTACTGATGTTGGATGAGAAGACCTGGATCACCATTTGCCTTTCAATTCATCACAAATGTGTTCAGTAGGGTTGAGGTCAGGTACTGATGCTGGAGGAGGAGGAGAAGACCTGGATCACAAGTTGGGCGCAAAAAAAAAAAAGAAACAAAAAATACTTGGCTCCCCATTGGTGTCCCAGTTCTAGGAAATTCTAGGGGGTGTTGTAGCACCAAAATTGAACCCCCTCCTTTCCCCATGGTTATAACAGCCACCACTCTTCTGGGAAGACTTTCCACAAGATTTTGGAGGGAGTCTGTGGGAATTTGTGCCCATTTGTGAGGTCAGGTACTGATGATGGATGAGAAGACATATTAGGCACCCAATGACTTTTAATATGGAGTTGCCCCTTTTGGCGCTATACCATCCGCCACTCTACCGGAAAGACTTTCCACAAGATTTTGGAGGATGTCTGTGGGAATGTGTGCCCATTTGTGAGGTTGGGTACTGATGTTGGATGGAAAGACCTGGCTCACCATCGGTGTTCCAATTTATGCCAAAAGTGTTCAGTAGGGTGGAGGTCAGGGCACTCAAGTTCTTCAAAGCAGAGTTCCACTCGGTTTTGTGCTTATTAAAAGTCAGCAGCTAAAAAAAACACACTCACCTGTCCCACGATCCAGCGATGCGGCCGCCCGAACCCTTAGTTCCCTCCGGCGCCGGCATCACAAGTGTGGGCACCTGGCTGTCAGCTTGCGGCTGTCACAGCTGGCACAGCATGCGCGAGTCGCTCTGCGCCTTCTTAATGGCCAGGGCAATCTTCTGGGACCTGGGACCTGTCCCAGACGATTGCAGGGAGGGAAGAAGAGAGGAGAACTTCCACTCGAGTCGCCTAGGCAGCCCGAGCAGAGGTGGGAGCTGGGTACCTGTCAAAACTAGGTACCCATCCCCCCCCAAAAACAAATGACATGCCAAATGTGGCATGTCAGGGGGTCAGGAGTCCTTAAAGTGGAAGTTCCACTTTTGGGTGGAACTCTGCATTAACAACAAACTAGTCAAACCATTGGGGAAACTTATAATAGTTATAGTCTGAGGAAATTTGTGATCATTTGTGAAGTCGGGGACTGATGTTGGATGAGAAGACTACTATCGGTGTTCCAATTCATCCCAAAGGTGATCAGTAGGGATGATGTCAGGGCTCTGTGCAGGACACTGGCGCTACTCCACACCAAACTGGTCACACCATGTCTTTATGGAGCTGGCTTAGTACACGGGGGGCCACAGTCATGGGGGAACAGAAAAGGGTCTTCACCAAACTGTTACCACAAGGTTGGAAGAGCACAATTGTCTCCAATGTCTTTGTATGATGGATGATTACCAGGATCCCTCATTGGAGACACCTAAACTCCATCATTTGGAGGGGATCCATATATGCCTGGCCATATAGAAGGTGCGATGGTCTATATCAGTGGTCTCCAAAGTACGGCCCGGGGCCAGACGTGGCCCTTTGCCTGCTTTTATCTGGCCCTCGAAGGCACTATTTCATCCACTGATACCAATAATGGGGCACAAATCTCCCCACTGCCACCAATGAACGGGCACAATTCCTCCTAATGACACCAATAATGGGTCACAATTTCTCCAAATAACACCAATAATGGGTCACAATTTCTCTCAATGGGGCCCAATGGACACCAATGATGGGACACAATTTCTCCCAATAACACCAAATGATGGGACACAATTTCTCCCAATGACACCAATGAAGGGGCCCAATGACACCAATGATGGGGCACAATTTCTCCCAATGACACCAATGATGGGGCCCAATGACACCAATGATGGGGCACAATGACACCAATGATGAGACACAATTTCTCCCAATGACACCAATGATGGGACACAATGACACCAATGATGGGACACAATTTCTCCCAATGATGGGACACAATGACACCAATGATGGGACACAATTTCTCCCAATGACACCATTAATGGGACACAATTTCTCTCAATGACACCAATGATGGGGCACAATTTCTCCCAATGATACCAATGATGGGGCCCAATGACACCAATGATGGGGCACAATGACACCAATGATGGGACACAATTTCTCCCAATGACACCAATGATGGGACACAATGACACCAATGATGGGACACAATTTCTCCCAATGACACCAATGATGGGACACAATGACACCAGTGATGGGACACAATTTCTCCCAATGACACCAATGATGGGACACAATGACACCAATGATGGGACACAATTTCTCCCAATGATGGGACACAATTTCTCTCAATGACACCAATGAAGGGGCCCAATGACACCAATGATGGGGCACAATTTCTCCCAATGACACCAATGATGGGACACAATGACACCAATGATGGGACACAATTTCTCCCAATGACACCAATGATGGGACACAATGACACCAATGATGGGACACAATTTCTCCCAATGACACCAATGATGGGACACAATGACACCAATGATGGGACACAATTTCTCCCAATGATGGGACACAATTTCTCTCAATTACACCAATGAAGGGGCCCAATGACACCAATGATGGGGCACAATTTCTCCCAATGACACCAATGATGGGACACAATGACACGAATGATGGGACACAATTTCTCCCAATGACACCAATGATGGGACACAATGACATCAATGATGGGACACAATTTCTCCCAAAGACACCAATGATGGGACACAATGACACCAATGATGGGACACAATTTCTCCCAATGACACCAATATTGGGACACAATTTTTCCCAATGACACCAACAATGGGGCCCAATGACACCAATGATGGGACACAATTTCTCCCAGTGACACCAATGAAGGGGCACAATTTCTCCCAATGACACCAACAACGGGGCCCAATGACACCAATGATGGGACACAATTTCTCCCAATAACACCAAAGATGGGGCATTGTTTTTTACCACTGATGTCAGGATCTTTTCTACTTCCAATGGCCACAGTCCGGCCCTCCTAAAGTCTGAAGGACAGTAAACCGGCCTTTTGTTTAGAAAGTTTGGAGATCCCTGGTCCATATGACCCTATGTGGCCAAAAGTTGAAGGTGCCCTGACCATCACACCTACCCTATAGCCCAAAGTATGCCTATATGATGTATGGAGGACTTCTTGGCTGTAGCGGTGGGTAAGCAGTCTTTGCAGTACTAGGTTGCTCTAAGCAGGCCATTGCTTGCATGTAGTTCACCGCGCCGCCTCCCCCGCCTGCCCCCCATTTCCTCCCAGAATGTGTACGTTCCTACAACCAACAAGACTTTTTAGAGTGTAAGCTCCTCTGGGGGGGGGGGGGCAAACACTGATATGAATGTCTCTGCGCGCTCTGTAAGCTGCGAGGTGATCTGTCTGCAGGAAATAAAATACATTCATTAAAGCTGACACAATGTGAATATATTGCACACGCTACAAACATATACTTCCTCTATCGGCAGCAGGTCTTTACACGCTCCGAGACTGAATTACACCGAAGCGCAATTACTCATTTCACGTATCGCCGGAACGCGGTACATCGAGGTGCATTTATTTCATTAACGCGAGGCAACAAAAGCAAACTGCTGCAATTGAAAAACAAAAGGAGAAAAATATTAAATTCGCCACATTTTGTTTTAAGGCCAAGACCGGCGCGCTCAAGAAGGAATCTTCCAACAGCCAATCAAAAGGCCAGCAGGGCCCCCAACATAAAGGGTCTTTTTTTTTATCTAATAATATTGTGTAGAATGTATAGAGAAAGAGGGTGAACGCAAGTCAGAGAACTGGGGGTGTTTCCAGTGAATGTGGGGTGGATGTACGGTGAATATATGGCGTAGAACGACTAGCGTGAGAAATAATTGGAGTCACTTAGTTCAGAGTAGCGAATGGTAAAATCGTCTTGTAACATTCGCCGCTTTATAAAGAACGCAAAAAGGTTACCAAGCGCGACTTTTCTTTTTGTAGAATTTTTAAATTGTGTTGTCGCTCCGTAAACTTGGGTGAATGTTTATGGGATTAGGGAATTTTTTTTTGTTGTGGAAAACAATGAGAGTTGGGTGTGTTTTCTATCCCAGCCAATGATTTGTTTCCTAATGTAAGGTGAATCCAGGGCAAATTTGGGGCGAATCTGACATGTTACAGTCTGATCATACAGTACCCTCTAAGGTGGGGGGTCCAAGGTCATCCAGAGCCCAGGGCGAACATACCAAACTGCCACCCCGCCCCATGATGAAGGAGCAGTATGTGTCAGCAAAAATCCCCCCCCACCCAAAAAAATGAACCACTAATCTGCATCTGCATGCTTACCCCCGTAAGTATAAATCCCCCCCCCAGCACAAATCTTTGCCCACCCCCCCATCCTCCCTCCAAGCTCAAGTCCCCTCTCTCACCATACCCCCCCCCAAAAAAAAACATCCCTCCGAGTACAAATCCTCTCCCCCCACTCCCAATCCCCCCTCTTAGCACAAATCTACCCCCCTCCCACCCCAATTTGCCTTCCTAGCACAAATACCCCCCAATCATCCCTACTAGCACAAATCTACCCCCCCAACCCAATTTGCCGTCCTAGCACAAATACCCCCCAATCATCCCTACTAGCACAAACCCTACATCCCCAATACAAATTTACCCTCCTAGCACAAATTCCCCCCCCCCACCATATCACCTCTTCTAGCACAAACCCCCCAAATCCCCCCTCCTAGTACAAATCCGCTTCCACCCCATTCCTCCTCCGAACACAAGACCCCCCAAAATCCCCATTCCTAGCACCCCCAAATCACCCCTCCTGCACAAATCCTATTCTCCCCCCAAAATGTTCACACCTAACACAAACACCCACCAATGATCCCTACTAGCACAACCCCCCCCCCCCCAAAAACAATTTTCCCCTCCGAGCACAAATTCTCTCCCCCCACTCCAAAGCCCCCCCTCCCTAGCACAAATTCCCCCACATTTCCCCTCCTATCACAAATACCCCCTAATCATCCCTACTAGCACAGACCCCCCATCCCCAAGACAAATTTTCCCTCCTAGCACAAATCCCCCCCCCCACCATATCCCCTCTTCTAGCACAAACCCCCCAAATCCCCCCTCCTAGTACAAATCCCCCCCAAATCACCATTCCTAGTACCCCTCCCCCTTAATTTCCCCTTTTGCCTCATAGAACAATTCTTATCCTCTGCTACCCTTCAATTTCCACTCCCAGCACAAATGCCCCACCTCACATGATACCACAGTGCCCAGAGCAGCTTCCCCTTCTGCCCACCCCTTGTCCCGGCCCTGATGGGGTCCGAGGATAGAATTGTAATGGGTGGTAAATGGCGGTCCCAGAAATCTCAGACTCTCCCAACTGTCCAATGCCGAAGAGGCTTTTATTCGAGGCTGCAGCACAAGAATTGAAGAACGGAAGGAGACACGGGCTGCTGGATAGGTGAACATTGGCTGTCTTCTATTTTATTATGTAAAAGTAAGAGAACTTGTGCGCTACTCTGTGCTTGAAAACAAAATGAAATAAAAATGCAAATAATAAATATAAAATATATATATAAAAAAATGGTGATGCTGCCTAAGTGTGGCTAAACAGTAAGTGTAGTGTCCCCACATACATAAAAATAATAATAATAATAATAATCACAATATATACAGGATCTCACAAAAGTAAGTACACCCCTCACATTTCTGTAAATATTTTCTTCCATCTTTTCATGTGACAACACTGAAGAAATGACACTTTACTACAATGTAAAGTAGTGAGTGTACAGCTTGTATAACAGTGTAAATTTGCTGTCCCCTCAAAATAACTCAACACACAGCCATTAATGTCTAAACCGCTGGCAACAAAAGTGAGTACACCCCTAAGGGAAAATGTCCGAATTGGGCCCAAAGTGTCAATATTTTGTGTGGACGCCATTATTTTCCAGCACTGCCCTAACCCTCTTGGGCATGGAGGTCACCAGAGCTTCACAGGTTTCCACTGGAGTCCTCTTCCCCTCCCCCATGACGACATCACGGAGCTGGTGGATGTTAGAGACCTTGCGCTCCTCCACCTTCTGTTTGAGGAGCCCCACAGATGATCAACAGGGTTTAGGTCTGGAGACATGATTGGCCAGTCCATCACCTTTACCCTCAGCTTCTTTAGCAAGGCAGTGGCCGTCCTGGAGGTGTGTTTGGGGTGGTTATCATGTTGGAATACTGCCCTGCGGCCCAGTCTCTGAAAGGAGGGGATCATGCTCTGCTTCAGTATGTCACAGTACATGTTGGCATTCATGGTTCCCTCAATGATCTGTAGCTCCCCAGTGCCGGCAGCACTCATGCAGCCCCAGACCATGACACTCCCACCACCATGCTTGACTGTAGGGAAGACACACTTGTCTTTGTACTCCTCACCTTGTTGCCGCCACACACGCTTGACACCATCTGACCCAAATAAGTTTACCTTGGTCTCATCAGACCACAGGACATGGTTCCAGTAATCCATGTCCTTAGTCTGCTTGTCTTCAGCAAACTGTTTGCGGGATTTCTTGTGCATCATCTTTAGAAGTGGCTTCCTTCTGGGATGACAGCCATGCAGACCAATTTGATGCAGTGTGCGGCGTATGGTCTGAGCACTGACAGGCTGACCCCTCATCCCTTCACCCTCTGCAGCAATGCTGGCAGCACTCATACGTCTATTTCCCAAAGACAACCTCTGGATATGACGCTGAGCACGTGACCTCAACCTCTTTGGTCGACCATGACGAGGTCTGTTCTGAGGGGAACCGGTCCTGTTATACCGCTGTATGGTCTTGGCCACCGTGCTGCAGCTCAGTTTCAGGGTCTTGGCAATCTTCTTATAGCCTAGGCCAGTGATGGCGAACCTTGGCACCCCAGATGTTTTGGAACTACATTTCCCATGATGCTCAACTATACTGCAGAGTGCATGAGCATAATGGGAAATGTAGTTCTAAAACATCTGGGGTGCCAAGGTTTTACCATCACTGGCCTCGGCTATCTTTATGTAGAGCCACAATTATTTTTTTCAGATCTTCAGAGAGTTCTTTGCCATGAGGTGCCATGTTGAACTTCCAGTGACCAGTGTGAGAGAGTGAGAGCGATAACACCAAATTTAACACACCTGAGACCTTGTAACACTAACGAGTCACAAGACACCGGGGAGGGAAAATGGCCAATTGGGCCAAATTTGGACATTTTTACTTAGGGGTGTACTCACTTTTGTTGCCAGCGGTTTAGACATGAATGGCTGTGTGTTGAGTTATTTTGAGGGGACAGGAAATTTACACTGTTATACAAGCTGTACACTCACTACTTTACATTGTAGTAAAGTGTCATTTCTTCAGTGTTGTCACATGAAAAGATAGAATGAAATATTTACAGAAATGTGAGGGGTGTACTAACTTTTGTGAGATACATTATATATTATATTGATTTAGCGCCTTTCTATATATTGTGATTATTACTTCTATTTTATTCATTTATTACAGGTACTTATACAGCGCCTCACTTTTTCTCAGCGATTTACATATATATTGTACATTCACATCAGTTTTAGGGGAATAAAACGTTTATACTGCAGTGGTGTGACAGGTTCTCCTTAAGGGATAAAAATATTGGCCCAATTGCCTAGTGGTAGCACCGGCCCTGGGGTCACATTCAGGTATCTAATGATGGAATTGTGACTATGGAGTCGCTTCGATTTAGGAATGAATGTTTAGATCAGCTGTTGCGGAACTACAGGACCCATGAGGCATTGCAAGGAAAGTCCCATGAGGCATTACAAGGCTGAGAGTTGCAAGCATGACTCCCAAAGGCAGAGGCATGATGGGACTTGTAGTTCCACAACAGCTGGAGGGCCGCATGTTGGACATCCATGGTTTTAGACTCTTACACAAGTCCGGTCACGAGGGGTCATTTGGATGCAGAATTTCACCATCCCAAATATTTTAAACTGCTTTAAACTCAGATCCGTTCACCTCCTCCGACCGGGTGACAGGTCCACTTTATCTGCCATTCCATAAAGGGAATCTGTATATATGTGTAATATGACGTTGGCCTGGCAGTCTCCACTCTAATTCATCATGAATTTGGTTCATTCCTGTGTATGGGGAGCCCACCCAACCTGAATGCCCCCCCCCCCAAAAAACAAAAAACAAAACCTGACCCTGCCAATGTATAGTCTATTCCATGGGCCGGGCCCCTCCCAGCCGGCTGTGTCCTGCTGTCTGTTTCCTGATGGAGTCTCTTCCCTACAGATAGACAGACATGTGTCAATGTCCCTCCATCCTGCTGCACCGACCTCCTCTATATAATGTACAGGAATCTCACACTTCCCTTCCACTTATACCACAGATCATGGGGGGGGGGGGCGGTAAATATTTACTGACTACGCACAGTGCCTGAATCTTCTACTGCAGACCTTCCAGAAACTTCCCCTCTAAAAGAAGAATGCAGCGATCGGTAGACAATCAATATAGAACTTGCTACAATCTCTAATTCTGATTCTCTAATTTAACCACTTGACCACTGGGCACTTAAACCCCCTTAATAACCAGACCAATTTTCAGCTTTCGGTGCTCTCAAATTTTGAATGACAATTACTCAGTCATACAACACTGTACCCATATGAATTTTTTGTCCTTTTTTTCACACAAATAGAGCTTTCTTTTGGTGGTATTTAATCACTGTTGGGTTTTTTATTTTTTGCGCTATAAGAGAAAAAAGACTGAAAATTTTGTAAAAAAATGATTTTTTTTTCGTTTCTGTTATAAAATTTTGCAAATTACTATTTTTTCTTCATAAATTTTGGCCAAAATTTATACTGCTACATATCTTTGGTAAAAATAAGTACAAATTGGTGGATATTATTTGGTCTTTGTGAAAGTTATAGAGTCCACAAGCTATGGTGCCAATATCTGAAAATTGATCACACCTGAAGTACTGACGGCCGATCTCATTTCTTGAGACCCTAACATGCCAGAAAAGTACAAATACCCCCCAAATTACCCCTTTTTGGAAAGAAGACATTCCAAGGTATTCAGAAAGAGGCATTGTGAGTTTTTTGAAGTTGTCATTTTTTCCCACAATTCTTTGCAAAATCAAGATTTTTTTTTTCTCTTTTTTTTTCCCCACAAAATTGTCATATTAGCAGGTTATTTCTCACACACAGCATATGCATTCCACAAATTACACCCCAAAACACATTCTGCTATTCCTCCCGAGTATGGCGATACCACATGTGTGAGACTTTTACACAGCGTGGCCACATAGAGAGGCCCAACATGCAGGGAGCACCATCAGGCGTTCTGGAGAACCCAGGCCAATTCTGACATTTCTCTCCTACATGTAAAAATCATAATTTATTTGCTAGAAAATTACATAGAACCCCAAAACATTATATATGTTTTTTTAGCAAAGACCTTAGAGAATATAATGGTGGTTGTTGCAACTTTTTATCTCGCACGATATTTGCGCAGCAATTTTTTAAACGCGTTTTTTACGGAAAAAAAATGTTTTGTGCTTAAAAAAAAAAAAAAACAGTAAAGTTAGCCCAATGTTTTTGCATAATGTGAAAGATGAAGTTACGCCGAGTAAATAGATACCTAACATGTCACCCTTAAAAATTGCAAACACTCGTGGAATGGCGCCAAACTTCGCTACTTAAAAAAATCCCCATAGGTGACGCTTTAAATATTTTTACTGGTTACATGATTTTAGTTACAGAGGAGGTCTAGGGCCAAAATGATTGCTCTCGCTCTAACGTTCGCAGAGATACCTCACGTGTGGTTTGAAAACCGTTTTCATATGTGGGCGGGACTTACGTATGCGTTCGCTTCTGTATGCGAGCTCACGGGGACAGGGGCGCTTTAAAAAAAATATATTTTTTTTTATTGTTCATTTTACTTTATTTATTTTAGTTTGACATGTTTTTCCACCCCAAAAATTTTTTTGATCACTTTTATACCTATTACAAGGAACGTAAACATCCCTTGTAATAGGAATATGACATGACAGGTCCTCTTTACAGTGAGATATGGGGTCAATAAGACCCCCACATCTCACCTCTAGGCTGGGAAGCCTGAAAAAAAAACAAAAAAAAAAAACAACAATCCTGGCTTTGATCGTAGCGGTGAGTCGGTAGAAGCACCGGAGGGCAGCGGGAGGGGGGGACATCCCCTCTCGCCTCCCGTAAGGATGATCAAGCAGCGGAACAGCCGCTATGATTGTTCTTATGGTGTAGGGAATCGCCGGCTGAAAAAGCTAATATCTGAATGATGCCTGTAGCTGCTCCCATCATTCAGATATCCCCGTACAAAGTCAAGGACGTCATATGACGGCCGGCGGGCGGGAAGTGGGCATTGCGGAGTATTGCCGGGCATTGCAGGGCATTGCGGAGTATTGCGGACTATGGCAGGGTATTGCGGAGTATGGCAGGGTATTGCACGGGGTATTGCACAGGGTATTGCAGGGTATTGCAGAGTATTGTGCAGGGTATTGCAGAGTATTGTGCAGGGTATTTCAGAGTATTGCGCAGGGTATTGCAGAGTATTGCGCAGGGTATTGCAGAGTATTGTGCAGGGTATTGCAGAGTATTTTGCAGAGTATTGCGCAGGGTATTGCAGAGTATTGCGCAGGGTATTGCAGAGTATTGCGCAGGGTATTGCGCAGGGTATTGCAGAGTATTGCGCAGGGTATTGCAGAGTATTGCGCAGGGTATTGCAGAGTATTTTGCAGGGTATTGCAGAGTATTGCGCAGGGTATTGCAGAGTATTGCGCAGGGTATTGCAGAGTATTGCGCAGGGTATTGCAGAGTATTTCGCAGGGTATTGCAGAGTATTTTGCAGGGTATTGCGGAGTATTGCGCAGGGTATTGCAGAGTATTGCGCAGGGTATTGCAGGGTATTGCAGAGTATTGCACCAGGGTATTGCAGAGTATTTTGCAGAGTATTGCGCAGGGTATTTTGCAGAGTATTGGCAGGGTGTATTGCAGAGTATTGGCAGGGTATTGCACCAGGGATGGCTGAGCAGGGATGGATGGATGGCTGGATCTGTGACTGCAATTGTCACAGATCCAGCCCACAGAGCTGCTGCTGCCATCCGCTCCCTCCCCCTCTTCTCTCACACTGTACCGATCGGTACAGAGAGGGGAGGGAGGAACCGGCATCATCAAATGACGCCGGTCTGTTTACAAGTGATTGCTCCGTCATTTGACGGAGCGATCACGTGGTAAACGGCCGCTATCGGCGGCGATTTACCGCGATTCGTGATCTGCCGGGTCCTCTGGACCCGGCGGTCACGGAGTTTCCCGTGTGCGCGCCCCAGGGGGCACGCGGGAGCGCGATTCTGGGAGGACGTTATATAACGTCCTCCCAGAGTTAAGCAACCACCTTGTCGACGTTATTTGTCGGCAGGTGGTTGTTAAGTGGTTAAAGGCAAAACATACCATTTAATTATATTCTATAACAGTCACCAGGGATTTAAATCCACTCTGTGAACACCAAATGCCTTCGCAAACCCAGATATTACCTTGTAAAAGTAGCAGTGACAACATCATTGTGCTGTACATACCCTGTGCGAGAGCAGAGCTGTGGGAGGGGCCCAACAGGCTCCACCCACTACAGAAAACTGCAGGAGGGGGTTGAGTCCCCTGCAGAAGGAGAGAGAAGAGAGAGAGAGCAGAGCTGTGGGAGGGCCTAAGTAGGCTCCACCCACTACAGGCTGCCTGTAGAAAACTACAGGAGGGGGCGAGACCAGACCAATCCCCTGCACAAGGAAAGAGAGCTGAGCTGTGGGAGGGGCTCATCAGGCTCCACCTACTACAGAACACTGCAGGAGGGGCAGAGACAAGAGCAGCCCCCCTGCACAAGGAGAGAGAGCAGAGCTGTGGGAGGGACCATCAGGCTCCACCCACTACAGAAAACTGCAGGAGGGGGTGGTGTTCCCCTGCACAAGGAGAGAGAGAGAGAGCAGAGCTGTGGGAGGTACCCAGCAGGCTCCTCCCACTACAGCAGGGGGGCAGAGAAAAGACCAGTCCCCCTGCACAAGGAGAGAGAGCAGAGCTGTGGGAGGGCCTAAGTAGGCTCCACCCACTACAGGAGGGGGCAGAGACCAGATCAGTCCCCCTGCACAAGGAAAGAGCGCAAAGTTGTGGGAGGGGCCATCAGGCTCCACCCACTACAGCAGAGACAAAAGCAGTCCCCCTGCAAAAGGAGAGAGAGCAGATCTGTGGGAGGGACCCAGCAGGCTCCACCCACGACAGAAAACTGCTGGAAGGGGTGGAGACCAGACCAGTCCTACACAAGGAGAAAGAGAAGAGCTGTGGAAGCTGTTCAGCAGGCTCCACCCATAACAGAAAACTACAGGAGGGGTGGAGACCAGACCAGTCACCCTGAACAAGGAGAAAGAGAGCAGAGCTGTGGGAGGGGCCCATTAGGCTCCACCCACAACCGAAAACTTCAGGAGGGGGTGGAGACCAGACCAGTCCCCCTGCACAAGGAGAAAGAGAGCAGAGCTGTGGGAGGGATCCATCAGGCTCCGCCCACCACAGAAAACTACAGGAGGGGGCGGAGACCAGACCAGTCACCCTGAACAAGGAGAAAGAGAACAGAGCTGTGGGAGGGACCCATTAGGCTCCACCCACAACAAAAACCTTCAGGAGGGGGCGGAGACCAGACCAGTCCCCCTGCACAAGGAGAGAGAGCAGAGCTGTGGGAGGGACTCATTAGGCCCCACCCTCCACAGAAAACTACAAGAGTGGGCGGAGACAAGACCAGTCAGCCTGCACAAGGACAGAGGGCAGCAGTGAGCGGTCTTTATTACAGGAAGTCTCACACTGGATTACTGCACAGATCTGTAAGAAATACACAAAGCTCTCTGAGATTCAGGAATAAGACACATGATGAATGGATTTATTATCCTCGAGTTCAGATTTATAGTGAATCCTTTCAGTCTGATCAGTTTTGAATGACGGGCCCCTAACATGATTAAACAGACCGGAAAAGAATGCGGGTGATTCAGACCAACAGCATCCACCCGTCATTATAATATTAGATTTGGGTGAATTGTTCCTTTAACGTGTCCATGATTCAGGGAATGAACCTTCACCGGTAGAGTTCTGCCCCGGGTGATCCGAGACAGTGAGAGGAACAAACCCAACTAGAAATTGTGTAAAAAGAAAAAGAAAAAAAAAAAATATATATATATATATATATATATATATATATATATATATTAACCTTGAAAATATAAGACATAAAAAAAAAGAACAAAGAAAAGAATGAGGGGAAAGGAAGAGGAAAGATAGAAACGGAGAAAAGAGAAAGAAAGAAAGTGGAGGCAGAAAGGAAAGATAGAGGGAAGAGAGAGAGCAGGAAGGAGAGACAGAGGTAGGTCGGGAGAGAAAGGGAGAGATTGTTGCAACAGCTGCCTCACTATGGATACCTACCCCACCCAGCGGAGTGCCCCTTAACACCAGATTTCCCCCCTCTGGTGCAGTACAAGGTCAGGCTGGTGGTCAAAGTTTCCTTCTGACCAAACCTGAGACAGACCTCCTACTTACCTGACAGCACTGGATTCTGTTCCATCCAACTACACATCTGCCTGCAATACAGTTCCAGTTGTTGATGGGCATCACCCCGCCAGGCTGCCGTACGGGGCCGGCTCCACTGAGTTACCAACGTGTTGGCAGATGTATGGTTGGATTGATACGGATAATGAAGGAATCTGGAGCACTTTGGGGTTGGTTGGCAGGCAGTGAGATTCTTGATGTAGTCAAGAATGGGCAGAGTAGACCCCCCCCCCCGCATAAAGAGGCAAGGGGCAGAGCAACCCCCAATACAGAAACAAGGGGCAGAGCAACCCCCCAATACAGAAACAAGGGGCAGAGCAACCCCCCAATATAGAAACAAGGGGCAGAGCAACCCCCCAATACAGAAACAAGGGGCAGAGCAACCGCCCAATACACAAACAAGGGGCAAAGCAACCCCCCAATACAGAAACAAGGGGCAGAGCAACCCCCCAATACAGAAACAAGGGGCAGAGCAACCCCCCAATATAGAAACAAGGGGCAGAGCAACCCCCCCAATACAGAAACAAGGGGCAGAGCAACCGCCCAATACACAAACAAGGGGCAGAGCAACCCCCAATACAGAAACAAGGGGCAGAGCAACCCCCCAATACAGAAACAAGGGGCAGAGCAACCCCCCAATATAGAAACAAGGGGCAGAGCAACCCCCCCAATACAGAAACAAGGGGCAGAGCAACCGCCCAATACACAAACAAGGGGCAAAGCAACCCCCCAATACAGAAACAAGGGGCAGAGCAACCCCCCAATACACAAACAAGGGGCAGAGCAACCCCCCAATACACAAACAAGGGGCAGAGCAACCCCCCAATACACAAACAAGGGGCAGAGCAACCCCCCAATACACAAACAAGGGGCAGAGGAGCAACCCCCAAATACACAAACAAGGGGCAAAGCAACCCCCCAATGCAGAAACAAGGGGCAGAGCAGCCACCCAATACAGACAAGGTAGAGTGCAGCCCCCAATACAGAGGCAAAGGGGCAGACAGATCAACTTCCAATATAGAGACAAGGGGCAGAGCAACCCCCAATACAGAGACAAGGGGGCAGGGCAACCTCCCAATACAGAGACAAGGGGGCAGAGCAACCCCAAATACAGGGACAAGGGGACAGAGCAACCCCCAATACAGAGACAAGGGGGCAGAGCAACCCCCAATACAGGACAGGACAGGGGGCAGAGCAACCCCCCAACACAGGACAGGACAGGGGGCAGAGCAACCCCCCAACACAGGACAGGGGGCAGAGCAACCCCCCAACACAGGACAGGGGGCAGAGCAATACCATTTACACAGACAAGGTGGGGGGGTACCTCTTAATATAGTGACAAATGGCAGAGCAACGCCCCAATACAGAGATAAGGGGCAAAGCAACCCCCTATACAGAGACAAAGGACAGGGAGAAGCCTCAATATAGAGACAAGGGTCAGGGAGCATCTCCCTATACAGAGACAGGGGACAGAGAGAGAAGCACCCCCAATACAGAGACAAGGGGCAGAGCAGCCAATCTAAACAAAGACAAGTGGTGGGGGGAACCCTTCTATACAGAGACAAGGGGCAGAGCACCCCCTTTATAGAGAGACAAAAGGCAGAGGACCCCTAATACAGATACAAGGGGTGGGGGAACCCCTCTATACAGAGACATGGGGCAGAGCACCCCTAATACAGATACCAGGGGTGGGGGAACCCCTCTATACAGAGACAAGGGGCAGGGGGAAACCTCCCAATAGAGAGACAAGGGACAGAGCAGCCCTAATACAGATAAAATGGGCAGGGGGGAGCTTCTCTACACAGAGACAAGGGGCAGGGGGACCCCTCTATACAGACACAAGGGGCAGGGGGACCCCTTTATACAGAGACAAGGGTGGGGGAACCCCCCAATAGAGAGACAAGGGGCAGAGAATCCCCTAATACAGATACAAGGGAGGGGGAGTCCCTCTCTATACAGAGACAAGGGGCAGGGGGACCCCTCTATACAGAGACAAAGGTGGGGGGGAACCCCTCTATACAGATACCAGGGGCAGCAGGGACCCTTTCATACAGAGACAAGGGGCAGAGAACCCCCTAATACAGATACAAGGGGCAGGGAGACCCCTTTATACAGAGCCAAAGGGCGCGGGGGAATCCTACTATACAGAGACAAGGCACTACATTGCAGGTTCACATTATTTATTTATTGGCTTCGGCCGCCTCGTTACCATAATCATTGTTTTCAGGAATTCTAGAAATGGAGAAATGGAAGGAATACATTTTTGGAGCGTCCCGGTTGCTGGGGGTGACACCCCCTCTCCCCCCCCCTCCTCGGCACACACCAGGCCCAGTGTTAGGTTACATACACATCATTCCGCCTCGTAGAGGGTCAGACCTTATGGACTCCCGGCCGCTCACACACTCATAAAACCACAAAGACAAAACGAGGTGATTGAACCAATTTGGGGTTCTCCCGGCCCTCCTGGGGGTATTAAAGAGTTATCACTCGCAGCGGGAGGCCAAGTCCAAATACAGATGTGAAATCTATCAGATGGAGTATAAATTATAGAAGTCAGGAAGGCCGGCTTCCAGTTAAATCAGCCCAGGGGAACCCCCGGCTTCAGAGCTGAAGTGTGATTTGGCATTAAATGGATGCACAGGGGAAGCCCAATGAAAGTGTTGGCAGTAGCCGGGAATTAGGGATTTTGTGTCAGGATTTGAGGCTGCTTGGAGGATGGCCTTCTCCGGGGGGATGAGGAATTAGGATTTGGCTACTTACAGAACAACCACTGGCACCTCTACGGTGGAAGCCGCGATCTTTGTTCTGCGGCTTGCTTAGATGCGCAAATCAGCCTTCGATGAGCCAGGAGGCTGGCGTGGGGCACGTCCAATGGATAGGATGCTAACAGAATAGGGGCATTGCAATTCATCTGAGCGGGGGGCAGGTTGGGGGATTGATGGAGGGTATGTACCAGGATTCATTCAACCACAATCAGGGCAGTATCTTTAAGATACTTAAAGGCCACCATTGCCTCTGAAAGGCGATCCACCATGGAGGTGCTTGTTCCCCCCTCCCCGCTGCCTGTGTTAAAGTAGAATTCCAACTTACACCTAGGTAGCCTTAAAACTCTCCCCTCCCCCCTCCTAAAGCCTATGCTAACCTGTTTTAGAAAGATGTATACACTTACCTATTTTCAGTCCCCTCCGGTCCAGTCATGTGATCTGGCTCTCCATTTTCAGCCAAAGCAGCTGCTGGGGAGAGGAGGGAGCACCGACGTCAGATGGGCAATAGAAACCTATCTATGGGTGATGTCACCACTCCAGGCTTTACCAGCTGTTGTTGGTGCTCCCTTCCCTCTACCTATTTTTAGCCCACTCTGGTCCAGTCATGTGATCTGGCTCTCCATTTTCAGCCGGAGCAGATGCTGGGGAGAGGAGGGAGCACCAACGTCAGATGGGCAATAGAAACCTATCTATGGGTGATGTCACCACTCCAGGCTTTACCAGCTGTTGTTGGTGCTCCCTTCCCTCCACCTATTTTTAGCCCACTCTGGTCCAGTCATGTGATCCAGATCCCCACTGTCAGCCAGAGCAGCTGCTGGGGAGAGGAGGGAGCACTGACATCAGATGGGCCATAGGAGCTTATGGGTGATGTCACCAAGTGGCGGAGCATCCATTGATTTTTTTTCTGAATTTTTTAGTTTGTTTGCATCCCCCCCAAAAATTTGGAGCACCAGCCACCACTGATGTCACCACTACAGGCTTTACCAGCCATTGTTGCTGCTCCCTCTTCCCTACCTATTTTCAGCCCGCTCTGGTCCAGTCATGTGATCCAGATCCCCACTGTCAGCCGAAGCAGCTGCAGGGGGGAGAAGGAAGCACTGACATCAGATGGGCAATAGGAGCCTATGGGTGATGTCACCACTCCAGGCTTTAGCAGCCGTTGTTAGTGCTCCCTCTTACATCTACCCTTTTTCAGCCCGCTCTGGTCCAGTCATGTGATCCAGCTCCCCACTGTCAGCCCGGAGCATTTGCAGGGGAGAGGAGGGAACACAGACAATGGAGCAGCTGCAGGGGAGAGGAGGGAGCACTGACATCAGATGGGCCATAGGAGCCTATGGGTGACGTCATCACTCCAGGCTTTACCAGCTGTTGTTGGCGCTCCCTTTTCCCTCTACCTATTTTCAGCCCGCTCTGGTCCAGTCATGTAATCCAGATCCCCACTGTCAGCTGGAGCAGCTGCAGGGGAGAGGAGGGAACACAGACAACGGAGCAGCTGCAGGGGAGAGAAGGGATCACTCACATCAGATGGGCCATAGGAGCCTATGGGTGATGTTACCACTCCAGACTTTACCAGGCATTGTTGGCGCTCCCTGTTCTCCCTTGCAGCCACAGCTGGCTGACACAGATCACATGACTAGAGCGCGCTAAACATAGGCAAGTATATACATCCTTCTTTAACAGGTTGGTCAGCATAGGTGTTTGGCGTCATATTAGGCGTTAATCATGGCCCTGGCGGCCGAAACGCGTTGGGTTTATGGCTGTTTTCCCCTGCATTAATAAATAATAATGTTTTAGCCAATTTTGATTTGCAGAGACTTCCTAGGTTGGGTTTCTGACGAGGAATCATACAGGCGATAGGTACTCGGATGCACTTGCTCCAGTCTGTGCCCTCTTCTTCAGAGGAGTGGATGGTTCTTCCTCAGAGGTGGAGTGGAGGGTGGTCCTTCCTCTTCTTCAGATAAGTGGTGGATGATCCTTCCTCTTCTTCAGAGGAGGAGTGGTGGATGATCCTTCCTCTTCTTTAGAGTTGGAGTAGAGGGTGGTCCTTCCTCTCTCTTCTTCAGAGGAGTGGTG
This sequence comes from Rana muscosa, assembly GCA_029206835.1. Lineage (NCBI taxonomy): Eukaryota > Metazoa > Chordata > Amphibia > Anura > Ranidae > Rana > Rana muscosa. The sequence continues at coordinate 22,769,427 of CM055128.1, read as the reverse complement.
GGTGGTCCTTCCTCTTCTTCTACAGAGGAGTGGTGGGTGGTCCTTCCTCTTCTTCTACAGAGAAGTGGTGGGTGGTCCTTCCATTTCTTCAGAGGAAGAGTGGTGAATTGTCCTTCCTCTTCTTTAGAGGAGTGGTAGGTGGTCCTTCCTCTTCTTCAAAGGAGGAGTGGTGGATGGTCCTTCCTCTTCTTCAGAAGAAGAGTGGTGGATGGTCCTTCCTCTTCTTCAGAAGAAGAGTGGTGGATGGTCCTTCCTCTTCTTTAGAGAAGAAGTGGTGGGTGGTCCATCCTCTTGAACATCCATGATGTATGAGCACCATTCTGTACAGGGGCACTGTGAGCTTCAGAACCTCAGGGGCGGGTCCTTGGTACACACTAAGTGGGTTGGATTATGATGGGTGTCATTTTCTGCTTCCGTGGCTGTGGTGAACTAGGATCACACATACACATATTTTGGGAATGTCCGGTTACAAAATGTTTTTGGAAAGAGGTTTTTATTATCCTCTCTACCTTATTCAAAAAAAAAAAACAATCAAACCTGACCCTTCAATTGCACTACTAAATCTAAAACCGACTTCTATTTCCCACACTCAATTCAAACTCCTTCTACAAATCACTACTGCAGCAAAGCAGACAATCGCCAAAGCGTGGAAAACCCGAAACATTAAATGATCTCAGAAGCCAAAACCAGAATAAACCAAGCCACGGCCCACTCAAAAACGGAAGCCATTACCAATGATAATATTGGAAAATTTGAAAAAAATCTGGAATCCTTGGGTGACTCATTTTTTCCCTCCCAACTATGACATCACATTATTTAGACCTTGGTAATATAACTACTAATAGCTATTTAATATACTAATAGCATAAGACCAACATAATAAGATACCCCGGGGACCTTTTCGACCTTTTCTATCTTATCTACCCACTATCTTTATTTTTTTCTCTTCTTCTTTTTACCATTCCCTCTCTTCTATCTTGTCTCTTTAGTTCTTTTTTTGTTGTTTTTTTCTTTCTTAGCATATATTGTTATTATATGCAAAAATGGTAGCAGCATTCCTTTTTTTTTTTTTTATGTTTTTTATTTATCAGTATATTTCAGCTTTAGTGCTCCATTGAAACAATACAACCCTAATGTCTATACGATAAATCCCTGTTTATCTTCCTTATATATTACCCCAACATTATAGGAGGTCTAGAAATGATGACCCTTCATTTTTTTCTTTATAAATCCTTATATTACCTTACATGTTATATACTATTACTAAATCTGGTTTGTAATTACTAAATTCAACACTAATGCCGCGTACACACGATCATTTTTCCCATCGAGAAAAACGATCGTCTGTGGGCTTTTTGTCGTTTTTCTCGACGGGAAAAACGGCATTAATCACAACGAGAAAAATTAGAACATGCTCTAATTTTTCTCGTCGTGATTCCCGTCGTTTTTTTCCGCGGCAGTTTTCCCATAGGGAAACATTGCCGGGGAGCCCACACACGGTCGTTTTTTTCGACCAAAAAAAAAATGTCATTTAAAAACGGCCGTGTGTGGGGGGAACAAGCTGTTCCTCGTTTTTCACGTCGATTTTCTCGACGGTGTTTTCACCGTCGAAAAAATCGATCGTGTGTACGCGGCATAAGCATATATTTTAGCAAGTCTCCAGATAATGGTCAACATATGTTAAACTCAAATTACTGTATTTTTTTTCTCTTTTGTTGTTGTTGCTTTCTAAAAAAACACTGAATCTTGATATAAATATCTAATTTGCGTTCTCCTTAGGGCGACTTCGGCGGCGCGATCTCAAGACGACTTGAGACGCCTGCCGAGGCGATTTGCATAATGACTTCTGTATAGAAGTCAATGCAAGTCGCCCTGCGTCACCCCCAAAAGTAGTACAGGAACCTTTATCTAAGTCGGAGCGACTCAGGTCGCTCCTATTAGAACGGTTCCATAGCACAGACCGGGACGCGACTCCTCAGGCGACCGAGTCGCCTGAGGAGTCGCCCCTGTGTGAACCGGGCCTTAACTGCTACTATTTATAGTGACGACGTTTATTGACAATATATGCTTGTAATTTTGAAAATGTAATAAAAAATTTGACAAGATGATGGGTGTCATTTAACCTGGAAGTGGACCTATGCTGGTGTAGTGGGTATTTACTTTCCCGCAGTAATTTTTGAATTTTTCGGTGACACCAGTGGTGTGTCTCTGGCAGTCCACTGGGTGGCGCTGTCACCATGGGCCGACGGACGGATACCGCTGTGTGCTGAGCTTACTTTTTGTCCTCTCTTGGCAGCGGTATTGTGGGGCGGGGAACCCGCCGTGCTTGCTGGGAGAGGGGATAAAAGGGCCGGCCATCTTGGTCACGGGAGTCTTGGTCCCTGGCACCTTCAGCCTGCGGACGGAGTTCGTGCTTGTCCTCTAGGTGGACTAGGCCTAGAGGACCACCGGAGATCGTGTTCCACCCATGGCACCTTTAGCCTGGGGTGAGGTACTCGGACGGCGGTCCGGAGCTCAGTGCCCAACACTGAGTTCCGCGAGGGAAGGATCCTAAGGTACTCCGGAGATGGATGCCTGAATCCAAGGTGGGCGTAATGGACCGGGGAGAGCTCCTCACCTGAAGACCCGGTGCAGCATACTGCCGGTGATGGGTGAGTCTCTTGTCGGAGACCGTCCGGAAGGAGAAGTTCCCTCGTGCGGAGACCATAGCCCACTCTTTGGAGGAGAGTGGAGGATCGAACTTGTGTCTGGGCCTATTCGTACACACACCTCCTTTTCTGTTCTATAGCCAAGGGAGTCCATGTTATGTTCTAAATAAAGGAGTGTTGGACTTTAACGGTGTGTGGCTCAAGTTCCTGGCAGACGAGGTTCTCGGAGACTCTTGGAGGGAGGATCCGATGCACAACACAGGCCCGAAGGTAAAGAAAGGCATTGCCGATACCACTTATACATCTGTGGCGGAAGCCAGGCGTAGCGCACCCTCTCCCTCCCCTATCGTACCCCTAGACCAGAGACATTGCGAGCAGAACTTTAATAGAGGGGACGGGGAGAGGGGAGGAACTGCCCGCTACACTGGATTTTAGAGAGGTGAGTCTGCATGGGACAGCGCTGGAGAGGAGGTGAATATTGCAGCGAGAGAAATCTTTTTTTATTTTTTACCTTTGTGGAAAGCAGAGTCAGGCTTTGATCTGAAAGGGATTGCTGATCTTTCTAGCAGAGAGGAGATTCTCTGGACGCTGGCTGGTCAGGCAAGCTGGCTGACAGTTTGAATTTCTATGGGCTTGTTCAAGTTTCAGAAGAGGTCACTCTCTGATGGAGATAAGGAGACGGATGGGATGGATAACTGACATAGATGATTATTTAGGATTTACACAGCCAACACACAGAGGGGTGCAGCCAGACCACGCATGCCCAGTCTTTCTTGTTAGTGGCCAACAGCTACCTAGCCAACCATGACCATTGCAGGAAGAGCATGCTTGTCCATATCCCGGGCAAGCCCCCTCTATAGCATGGCAAGCTGTCGGGGGGCATGGCATTGCGCGCTTAAAATTCTGCTTTTCTAGAGCCGGACGGCTGACATTTTTGAGGTTTCTTTTATTTGATCCTCACCAGAGAAGTCTTCAACTGCCTTATGCAAGTCTACAATTTTAGGCGGCTTAAGTTCAAATGGGGGTGCCTCAAAGTGAAGCAGCTCTTGTTTGTTCAAAGAGTATATCAGAGCAAATGTATTCTGCAATACATGCACATTGCCTATGCTTTATCCCCTTCCTGTTTCAGTCGACAACACGGTGCGTCTGCTGCACTGAAATCCAGGCAGCATTGTTAGCTCTGCCTAGTGAACTACAGAACTTTGCCTGGTGGACTACTGATCTCTGCCTCGTGAACTACAGAACTCTGCCTGGTGGATTACTGATCTCTGCCGAATGAACTACAGAACCCTGCCTGGTGGACTGCAGAACCCTGCCTGGTGGGCAACAGAACCCTGCCTGGTGGACTGCAGAACCCTGCCTGGTGGACTGCAGAACCCTGCCTGGTGGACTGCAGAACCCTGTCTGGTGGACTGCAGAACCCTGTCTGGTGGACTGCAGAACCCTGTCTGGTGGACTGCAGAACTCTGGTTATCTTCACCCCTCTCTGCCCCTCTCCACGCACATACAATGGTTTCTTTCCCAGCAAAGCAATGCCTGGTGGACTGCAGAACGCTGCCTGGTGGGCTACAGAACCCTGACTGGTGGGCTACAGAATCCTGCCTGTTGGGCTACAGAACCCTGCCTGGTGGTCTACAGAAGGAGAAATAATTGATATGGACAGCCGCACTCCAAAAAAAAACTTTTTGGTTGCCTTTATTGTAAAAAAGTATAAAATGCACTACAAAGCACAGCAAGTAAGGGACAAACCCCTGACGTGTTTCACACTATAATCTAGTGCTTACTCATGAGCTAAGAAATTCCGACCGTGTGTAGGCTCCATCGGACTTTTCCTGTCCAAGGCTTCCATCCAAGGTTTTTCCGACGGAAATTCCGATCGTGTGTATGCGGCATTAGGCCCTATTCACACTATTGTGCTGTAGTGCCATTCATACTGAATGACCCCCTAATGCAATTGTGTTGCAGTACAGTGCCGCATGTGCTGTCCTGCACTTCACCGCTAACAATGCGGTATTCACATTTTTGGTGTATTTGACCAGTGTTTGTCAACCAGGGTGCTGTCTGGGTTTCCCAGTTTGCCCTGGATCAGTATCATTAGTTGCCATGGTGCAAGCAGGCTGGCCACCAGCACCATAGCACCCAATGACGCTCCAGGAAAATTATGCACAATGTCATTTGTTGCTATGTGCACAACATAAAAATTTGTTTAGTTTGGGTTTGTTTCTGTTAGTTTCCGTTGATTCGTAACGATTCGTAATTTCGTAAGACGTGGGTTATCGTATTCGGACTCTTTCGTATTTCCGTCAGGGTTATTTTTCCCGTTGATTCGTTTTTCCGTTAGTCTAATTTTTGTTGATTCGAAATTCGTATTTTTTCGTTATATTTTATATTCGGCCGCGTTCGTATTTTCGTAAGAACTATATTTTTGTTGATTTGCAATGATTTGTATTTCCGTGTCTAATTTCCGTTGATTGGAAAATTTTACTTTTGTAGATTTAATTACATTCGTACTTTCGTTAGAATAAATTTTCCGTTTATTCGAAACATTAACTTGTCGTAATTTTGTAATTCGTACTTTCGTGAGATTGACCGGCTCATTTATTCGTACTTTCGTATCATTGTTTTCGTAGATTCGTAATCGGGGCATAATTCGTAATATAGAAATTAGAATCTAGACAGAGTATGTTTAAGAAACAAAGAATTTCTCTCTCACAAGTCACAACTTAACTCACAAATCCACCAAAACAGTGCAACCTACCCAACCACACCCTATCGGGACTCTGGATGGAATGCACTGCAGTCTAACACAGAAAAACACACAAGGGAATAAGAAACAAGCTCATTGGGGGAAGGGACAACTTCTTCAGGGGAAGGGACAACCTCTTCAGGGGAAGGGACAACCTCTTCAGGGGAAGGGACAACCTCTTCAGGGGAAGGGACAACCTCTTCAGGGGAAGGGACAAGCTTATTGGCCAACGTCCAGAAATATTTCAGAACTAACGAATTCGTTATTTTGATTTCCGTTTTCCGAATATTCGTAAATTTCGTTTTTTTTCGTTCATTTTGATTTTCGATATTTTGAATCTTTGTTCGGTATTTTCGTTGTTTCTATTTTTTCGTTTATTCACTCTTTCGTATTTTCGCTGTTTCCAATTTAATAATTTCGTATTTTCCTTGTTTTCGTTCGTTTCGATAATTCGTTTTTCGTTGGTAATGTTAGTAAACCGTTCGTTCATTTGTATGTTTACGAATTAACGAATATAACGAATTTTGTTGAATAGCGAATTCGTAACTAAACTAATTGCACATGTCTAGTTGCTATGATGATGTCAGTCAACATCTTCTACACTACAGCAATGCAAGACTCTGATCCAGGGTAGGCGGCATGTCGGGCCACTTCCAGCATTTAGGAGAAGACAAAAGTCCACCTCCTCCAGATCTCCTCCACTTCCCGCACTCTGCTGCATTGCTGGAGCCAAAAGGTGGGGCCTGGGTTACTTTGGGCGGGGGGGGGGATTGGGGGGCCTGGGATGTGATGGGAGGACCTCTGATATTATGAGGGGCCTCTAAAGTGATAGGGGACTTCTGATGTGATAGGGGACCTCTGATGTGAAGGGGGGGCTCTGATGTGATGGGAGGACCGCTGATGTGGCGGGGGGAGCTCTGATGTGATGGGAGGACCTCTGATGTAAAGGGGGGGCTCTGATGTGATGGGAGGACCTCCTGACGTGATGGGAGGACCTCTGGTGTGAAGGGGGGGGGCTCTGATGTGATGGGAGGACCTCTGATGTGATGGGAGGACCTCTGATGTGATGGGAGACCTCTGATGTGATGGAGGGCCTCTGATGTGATGGAGGGCCTCTGATGTGATGGGGGGCCTCTGATGTGATGGGGGGACCTCTGATATGATGGGAGGACCTCCGATGTGATTGAGGACCTCTGATGTGATTGAGGACCTCTGATGTGATTGAGGGACCTCTGATGTGATTGGGGGACCTCTGATGGGATGGGGGGGACTGCTGATGTGATAGGGGACCTCTGATGTGATAGAGGACCTCTGATGTGATTGAGGGACCTCTGATGGGATAGGGGGACTGCTGATGTGATGGGGGACCTCTGATGTGATTGAGGGACCTCTGATGTGATGGGAGGACCTCTGATGTGATGGAGGGACTTCTGATGTGATGGAGGGATCTCTGATGTGATGGGGGGACTGCTGATGTGATTGAGGGACCTCTGATGTGATGGGAGGACCTCTGATGTGATGGGGGACCTCTGATGTGATTGAGGGACCTCTGATGTGATGGGGGGACTGCTGATGTGATGGGGGGACTGCTGATGTGATGGGGAGACCTCTGATGTGATGGGGGACCTCTGATGTGATGGGAGGACCTCTGATGTGATGGGGGGACTGCTGATGTGATGGGGGGGGACTGCTGATGTGATGGGGGACCTCTGATGGGATGGGGGGACTGTTGATGGGATGGGGGGACTGTTGATGGGATGGGGGACCTCTGCTCTGAAGTTCATTTCATCAAGGTGGATGTGTGCATTGTCCCAGGCTCAGATCTCCCATTGATAACTAACATTTAAGTTTTTTACATTTTAGACTGGGAGGGCTCCAGATTTTACACAGTTTAGGGGTGCCACAACTGAAAAAAGTTTGAGAAAGGCTGCATTAGACAAACCATTTCAATGAATGGGCTGCTTCATGCAACACAAATTAATGCGCTAACACATTGCAACAGTACCTTAGAAAGGCTAGTAGATCGGAGTGAGGGGTCATTTTGGGGTGTGTTACCAGATGATCACAGTACCATTATGGGGAACAATCACTTTTGGATGAGGAACCCCAATCAATATCTTGTCGGGTCAAGAACAAAATGTCGGGGCGAATCCTGGAACCTGGAGGTGAGCATGGACATCGCTGTCCCCATCTTATTCCAAGATACAATCTTAATCCATCTGTCTGAAATCTGTGAACAGCCCAGTAAATTAACTTATATATGATGTGTACAGCTTATCCAAATCAAAGTATTGCATACTAGTAAAGTCACTGACACCCTGATCCTTCAATAATCTACAGAGGAGCACCGGGCCATCTACTGGAATGTTACAATTCTTGTAATCCCTCAACAATGACAGCCTACACCTTACTCCTAATGCCGGGTTGGTGTATTTGCACAGATTTAAAACAATGCTTAGAGGCTTAATGTGTAGTTGGTTTGGTCTCAGCAGTTGTTCGGCAGGACTGACAACTGAGCTCTCCTCACATGCTCTAAGGCCTCGTACACACGACCGATTTTCTCGGCAAGAACCAGCAAGAAACTTGCTGGCAGAGAGGTCTTGCCGAGTAAATCGGTCGTGTGTACGCTGCTAGCGTGTTTCTCGTCGAGAAAACCGACAAGAAACCTCGACGAGAAAATAGAGAACCTGCTCTCTATTTTCTCGTCGAGATTCTCCTCGGCGTGTTTCTCGACGAGAAAAGTGAGTGTGTGTACACTTACCTGTCCGCCCGGAAGCCCGCGCATGTTCGAAATGAATTTGACGCATGCGCGGTAGCTTCCTAGGCATACGTAGGGTGTACCAAGATGGCGGCGACGGCATCGAATGTGACGAGCGCATGCTCGACGTAGTCGATGACGTCACCGCGTACACTCCTTTCAAAGAACCGCGGGTTCTTTGAAACGAGCGTGTGTACACTCGGCCGGGACAAGTTTCTTGTCCAAGAATCTCGTCGAAAAAAACGACATGTTTTTCTCAACGAGAATCTCGGCCGTGTGTACGAGGCCTAAGGGGAATGTACCCAGGGGCTGAATGTGAACCTGCATCATTCATTATGTAATAGTAGGGACATCTGAACATTCAGATAAAAGGATTCGTTCCAGATGGGGTAGATGTGATGATTTGTATTTATTGAATATCACACCTGGTCTGGTTTTGGGTCATGTAAATTATAGGAATACACGAAAGAATAAAATCACTACAAGATACAACCACATTCCAGTCTTCTCTCCTTTACTGAGGATAGAAGAATGGATTGTCATGTCAGACATCGATTGTGAAATATAGATGAACATCCTCCAGGTGATGATGATACTTTCACGTATTACTGGGAGAGTAATGCTGTTATCTATACAGGGAACGAGGGGAGAGAGAAGGCCCTGTGATGCTACAAGACCCCAAAGACAGACAGACCCTGAGCCTGTATAGACTGAGTGCCCACAGCCTGGAAATCGAACTAGGACGGCACAGACAGACCTACAAGCCCAGAGAGAGTAGACTGTGCCAGCAATGTGACCAGGGGGTTTTGGAGAGTGAGGACCACTTCCTGCTACAATGTGACCAGGGGGTCTTGGAGAATGAGGACCACTTCCTGCTACAATGTGACCAGGGGGTCCTGGAGGATGAGGACCTCTTCCTGCTACAATGTGACCAGGGGGTCTTGGAGGATGAGGACCACTTCCTGCTACAATGTGACCAGGGGGTCCTCGAGGATGAGGACCACTTTCTCCTACAATGTAACCAGGGGTCTCGGAGCATGAGGACCACTTCCTGCTACAATGTGACCAGGGGGTCCTGGAGGATGAGGACCACTTTCTCCTACAATGTGACCATGGGGTCTTGGAGAGTGAGGACCACTTCCTGCTACAATGTGACCAGGGGGTCTTGGAGGATGAGGACCACTTCCTGCTACAATGTGACCAGGGGGTCCTGGGGGGTGAGGACCACTTCCTGCTACAATGTGACCAGGGGGTCTTGGAAGAGGAGGGCCACTTCCTACTACAATGTGACCAGGGGGTCTTGGAGGATGAGGACCACTTCCTACTACAATGTGACCAGGGGGTCTTGGAGGATGAGGACCACTTCCTGCTATAATGTGACCAGGGGGTCCTGGGGGGTGAGGACCACTTCCTGCTACAATGTGACCAGGGGGTCTTGGAAGAGGAGGGCCACTTCCTACTACAATGTGACCAGGGGGTCTTGGAGGATGAGGACTACTTCCTGCTACAATGTGACCAGGGGGTCCTGAAGGATGAGGACCACTTCCTGCTACAATGTGACCAGGGGGTCTTGGAAGAGGAGGGTCACTTCCTACTACAATGTGACCAGGGGGTCTTGGAGGATGAGGACCACTTCCTACTACAATGTGACCAGGGGGTCTTGAAGGATGAGGACCACTTCCTGCTATAATGTGACCAGGGGGTCCTGGAGGATGGAGACCACTTCCTGCTACAATGTGACCAGGGGATCTTGGAGGAGGAGGGCCACTTCCTACTACAATGTGACCAGGGGTTCCTGGAGGATGAGGACCACTTCCTGCTACAATGTGACCAGGGGTTCTGGAGGACGAGGACCACTTCCTGCTACAATGTGACCAGGGGGTCCTGGAGGATGAGGACCACTTCCTGCTACAATGTGACCAGGGGGTCCTGGAGGATGAGGACCACTTCCTGCTATAATGTGACCAGGGGTTCCTGGAGGATGAGGATGACTTCCTGCTACAATGTGACCAGGGGGTTCTGGAGGACGAGGACCACTTCCTGCTACAATGTGACCAGGGGGTCCTGGAGGATGAGGACCACTTCCTGCTACAATGTGACCAGGGGGTCCTGGAGGATGAGGACCACTTCCTGCTATAATGTGACCAGGGGTTCCTGGAGGATGAGGATGACTTCCTGCTACAATGTGACCAGGGGGTTCTGGAGGATGAGGACCACTTCCTGCTACAATTTGACCAGGGGGTCCCAGAGGATGAGGACCACTTCCTGCTACAATGCCTCAAGTACTCATCAATGAGAGACCCACACTTCCAGAGACTCTGCGCTCTCATCCCAAACTTCACGTCTGTAAAAGAGAAGAGGAAACTCCAAATTCTACCAGGTGAAGAGCAGCCAATGGTGAAAATAGCTGCACAATATGTGACAGCGTGTCACAGACTGAGAGGGACATGAAAAACTGAGGACTCAAAAATTGTTTACCTAACCTCACCCCCATTCCCCTTTATTTTACCCATTACCTCCCCAAATCTGCCCTAGAGCCACCTTTACCCCTTTCCATATAAACCCCACACAAACTCAACTGCTTTGTCAATGCTAAAATGTATTTGGTCCCTGCCAATAAAGCTTTTTTGAATTTGAGGGAGCGGTAAGAGGGGAGTGAGAGGGAAGGGGGATGGGCGAGAGAGGGAGGAAGAGGGGGAGAAAGGAAAGAGGGAAGAAGGAGGGGGGAGAGATGGGAAGGACAGAGAGAAAATTGGGGAGTGGGAGGAAGAGAGAGAGAGAGAAGGACAGAGTGGAGAGAGAGAGAGTGGCAGGAGAGAGGGGAATCGGGGGAGTGGGATGAAGGGGGGGGAGAGAGAGAGAGAATGAGAAAAAGAACAGAGGAGAGAGAGAAGGAAGGAGAGAGAGAGAAGAGGGGGGGAGAGAGAGAGGGAGAAGGGGGAGGAGGAGAGAGAGAGAGAGAGAGCAGAGGGAGGAAGGAGATAGAGGGGGGAGGAAGGAGAGAGAGAGAAGCGGGAGGAAGGAGAGAGAGGAGGGGAGAGAGAGGGGGGAGAGAGAGAAGGGGGAGGAAGGAGAGAGAGAGAAGGGGGAGGAAGGAGAGAGAGAGAGAGAGAGAGAAGGGGGAGGAAGGAGAGAGAGAGAGAGAGAAGGGGGAGGAAGGAGAGAGAGAGAGAAGAGGGAGGAAGGAGAGAGAGAGAAGAGGGAGGAAGGAGATAGAGGGAGAGGGGGGAGGAAGGCGCGAGAGAGAAGTGGGAGGAAGGAGAGAGAGGAGGGAGAGGGGGGAGGAAGTGAGAGAGGAATGAAGGAGGGAGGGATGGGGAGAGGGAGAGGAAGAGAAAGGAGGAAGAGAGGGAGAAAGGAAAGAGGGAAGAAGGAGGGTGGTGGAGAGATAGGAAGGAGAGCAAGAGAGAAAAAGAAAAGCGAGAGAGAGAGAGGAATCGGGGGAGTGGGAGGAAAGAGACAGAGAGAGAGAGAGGAAGGACAGAGAGTGGAGAGAGAGAGGCAGGAGAGAGAGAGGAATTGGGAGTGGGAGGAAGGGGAGAGAGAGAGAAAGAGAGAGAGAGAGAGAGAGAGAGGAATAAGAGCGAAAGGGGGAGAAAGACAGAGGGAGAGAGAATGGAGGAGAGAGAGGGGTAGAGACAGGGGGGAGGAAGGAGAGAGAGGGGGAGGGAGAAAAGAAGGAAGGAGAGAGAGGGGGAGAGAACAGGGGAGGGAGGGAAGGAGAGAGAGGGGGAGGGAGAAAGGAAGGAGAGAGAGAGAGAGAGAGAGGGGGAGGAAGAGGGGGTGTAGGAAGGAGAGAAAGAGAGAGAGAGAGGGGGGGAGAGAAAGAGAGGGAGGACGGAGAGAGAGAGGGAGAGAGAGGGGGAGGATGGAGAGAGAGAGAATGAGAGAGAGTAAGGGAGAGGGATGATGGAGAGAGGGAGGAGGGGAAGAGAGAGAGGGGAGAGAGAGGAAGGAAGTGTGTGTGTGTGTGTGAGAGAAAGAGAGAGATAGAGAGAGAGGAATGAAGGGAGGGGGGGAGAGAGAGGAGGACGGAGAGAGAGGGGGGGGGGATAGAGAGGGGGGGGTAGAGAGAGAGAGAGGGGGGGAGAGGAAGTGAGAGAGAGAGAGAGAGTAAGGGAGAGGGAGGATGGAGAGAGAGGGGGGAGGGGAAGATAGAGAGGGGGCGAGAGAGGGAAGGAAGTGTGTGTGAGAGAGAGGGGGGGGGATAGAGAGGGGGGTAGAGAGAGGAGGGGGAGAAAGAGGAAGTGAGAGTGAGAGGGAATGAAGGAGGGAGGAAGAGAAGAAGAGAGGGGAGGAGGAGAGGAGAAAGGAAAAGAGAGAAGAAGGTGAGGGGAGAGAGGAGAGAGAAGAAAAGAAAAGAAGAGAGAACAGAGAGAGGTGTTGGTGTGAGGGAATGAAAGTGGGATGAGACAAGAAAGAAATCAGAGGGGAGGAAGGGAGACCCCAAATGTGTCCTGATTTCTGGGGAAATCTGAGTAGAGTTCTGGTATCATCGGAATAATACTAATACCAATTATGATGATGATGATGATGATGATGGTGCAGGCAGGGCTCTCTTCTATTGCTGTACACAGTCCTGTATACATAGGACGATCCATATCAATCCTTGTAATCATTTTATCAGCATTACTCAGCCTTGTATGAAGCACTTTGTACGGCTCCGCAGGAGATATCAGCACTATATAAATCATTAATTATAATAATAAAACATGAATTTGTTTGCGTTGCAGTTATTTTTTTCCTTCATGTCCTTTGCGCTGTTTTTTTTGGAACGCGTCAGTTAAAAAAAATTTGATATTTCAACACCATCGATGGTTCACTTTCTCATTTTTATTTTTTTATTTTTACTAAACAGAAAACAAAAGCAAGGACGTGTCTAATGAGAGTGGAAGAGCGAAGTGTTCCCACCATGTGTTCCTGCACCTATCCAGGGCCACTTCACACAATGCAGATGCCTTCCTGCCCTGAAGAGGGGGGGGGGGGGGGGGCACCCAGCACAGGCCTGACTGTACACAACAATGACATCAGGAAATGAGCCGGGACACAAAGGCTGAATCAGCTTTTAAATTGGGAAAGTGTTAGGAGACTTTTTATAGCCATCCCTCCCCAATTTCCTCTCTTTGCAGGCAGGCAGCTTTGCATGTCAATAAAAGAAAAAGTCTTGGAGGGGCAATGAACAGCAGTGGATTGTTATATGACACAGGATAGGCATTCAGACTCCCAATTGTTGAGTCATTTGGTGACACTCCATCACCCCCAACAACACCTGGGGCACTATATAGTGTCAGATTCCACCTCTCCCCCCCCCCCCCACCCTTTGAATGTTCATGCAATATTGGCTTGAATGGTTTACTACATTTACCAACAATTATGAATTAGGTGGACAGCTTTAAAAACCTGAGCAAAGTGACAGGTACTCTTTATAGTAGATACAATAGGCATAGTGAACACTCCAGTCCCGACAATACCCCAGAAAAAATACCCTAACTATTCAGTATGGTGGAACACATGGCCCACCCTGCTCCATTTCTCATGATATGGTGCTCAGCAACCAATGGACAGGCTGAGCACACCCACAGGCAACGACTGAGTTTTGACTTTCTCGGAAGGTGATGATGATCTCATGTCTATGGTGGCAAAAATGTGCCGCTGGCTAAGAGCTGTCAAGATAACATTAATAGGACAGGTTGGAAAACCTGTTCTGAACTCTATTGTCCTTTTCCCAAGACAAACAGCTTTGCCATCTCCTCGCCTTTCTGAAGATTCGCCGCTCTGACAAGAGGTCACATTGGGGCTCTACTGATGACTCGAGTTATGCACATAGAAGACATGGTCTAGGTCAGGGGTCTCCAAACTTTCTAAGCAATGGCCAGTTTACTATCATTCAGGCTTTAGGGGGGGGGGGGCGGAGTGTGGCCATTGGGAGTAGAAAATGCCCCAACATCGGTGCTCTATCATTGGATTTAATGGAAGACATAGTGCCCCATTGTTTGGTATCATTGGAAGAATACTGCCTCGTTGATGGTGTCAGTAGGGGGAATGATGCCCGTTCCTTGGTGTCAGATGGAGAAATAGTGCCCCAAGGGCCAGATAAAGGCAAGCAAAGGGACACATTCAGCCCCCGTGCCGCAGTTTGGAGACCACTGGTCTAGGTCAACCAGAGTTCCTCCAGAGCATCTCAACCATTTTTTGGTCACTGTACTACAAATAATAACCTACTTAAAATGATGCAAATTTGAGGCACCCCAGTCTGAAATTGTTGAAAATTTTTAAGTTATCAGTGGGAAACCTAAAAGAAAAACAGAAATGGAAGGCGCGCACCACCGAGTGCATTATCAGAGATAATTTAATAATAAGAATTTTTGTATAAAAGTGGGTACTCACAAAATGCAATTGACAAAAGGCCATAAACACAGTGCATGGACATGCACAGAAATACAGGGTACACTAACGCGTTTCGGGGGCACGCCCACTTCCTCAGAGCTAGGCTAGCTCTGAGGAAGGGTTGGTCAAGGTCAGGGGTGTCCAAACTTTTTTCAAAGAGGGCCAGATTTGATGAAGTGAACATGCAAGAGGGCCGACCATTTTGCTGACATTCTTTGAACCATTAAAATTTGGTCTAAGTGTGTTAGTTCAAGCACCAATACACTGCCCCAACAAGAATTATCTTGCTTTGTGGCGGTGTGTGAGAAAAGAGATGAGCTTGGGCGTATTATTTGGATATACCGTATTTATTGGCGTATAAACCGCACCTTCACTTTAAGAGCGGAGTTTCAGGATAAGGGTCAGTGCCCATCTGAAGCCTCACAAGTGCCAGGAATGCGCCCACCATTGCCAGGAATGCACCCACCATTGCCAGGAATGCGCTGCACCATTGCCAGGAATGCGCTGCACCATTGCCAGGAATGCGCCCACCATTGCCAGGAATGCGCCCACCATTGCCAGGAATGCACCCACCATTGCCAGGAATGCACTCACCATTGCCAGGAATGCAGCCACCATTGCCAGGAATGCACTCACGAGCACCAAAGATTACCTACAAGAGAATCTTATTTACACAGCGGCCTCTTTAATAGAAAGTCCCACCTCCTTTGATGGACAGAACAGTCGTCCAATGGCAGTGCCGGAGACGGGACTTCCTATTACAGAGGCCACCCATAAACAGGAAATTCTCCTTGTGTGTGTGTACAGCGCTCGTCCCGCCTCCTCCCCGTCCTCTCCAAGGCATATACATCTTTGTGTCCCCGGCGCTGGGAGATCGTCGGGGGCCACAAAAGATATATATGTCCAAATAACCAAGCGGGCCGTTCAAAACCGGAACGCGGGCCGCGATTGGCCCCGCGGGCCGGATTTTGGACATGCCTGGTCTAGGTAAAGACTGGGTGAGTTGGCCAACTACAATCTTATCAGATATATTGATCTATCATAAAATACACATATGGCCAAACGTTGGCAGCCACCTGAGCATCACAGTTCTGTGAGCTTTTTGGGCATTAATATGGTCTTAATCCTCCATAGCCATTAATATGGAATTGCTTCTCACCACCATTATTGTGTAGTTGCACCCTTCCCCCCATGGCCGTTAGAATGGAGTTGCCCCCCTACCATTGCTATTAAGATGGATTTGCTCCTAACATGGTCATTACTATGAAGTTGCACCCTTCTCACATGCGTATTATGGAGTTGCCCCTCCCCCATGACCATTCATATGGAGCCTCCCCTCATTTCCATTAATATGGAGTACCCCCTCATCATGGTCATTAATATGGAGTTTCACCCTCCCCCCATGGCCATTAAAGCAGTTGTATAGGTAATTTTTTACTTTTACCTACAGGTAAGCCTGTAATAAGGCTTACCTGTAGGTAAAAAAAATATCTTCTAAACCTTTACGGTTTAGGAGATATTCCCCTCGCAATGAGCTGCTGAATGCAGCAGCGCATGCGCACAGGGGATTTTCGGCTTAAGGCCCGGCAGCCGCCGGACCTGGCCGGAAAGAAGTCTCCCGCGCGCATTGCGCTGGGAGTGACGACATTGCGGCTCCAGTCACTCAGAACGCTGGAGCCGCGCTACCCGGAAGACACGCCGAGGCAACATGCCCGACTACCTCGGCGTGGACCAGGTAAGTTACCAACGCCTCGTTCTAAGGTAAGTATTTCATAATGAGCTAGTATGCGCTGCATACTAGCTCATTATGCCTTATTGCTTTACAGGGTTAAAAAAAAAAAAAAAAAACGTTCAGCGGGTATACAACCGCTTTAAGATGGATTTGCTCCCACCATGGTCATTAATATGGAGGTGACCCTACATGCTCATTAATATGGAGGTGCCCCCTTCTCTCATGGCTATTAATACTTGCCCCTCTTTGTAGATGTAACATCCTCCACCCTTCTGGGAAGACTTTGCACAAGATTTTGGAGGGTGTCTGTGGGAATGTTCACCATTTGGGAGGTCAGGTACTAATGCTGGATAAGAAGACCAGCCCTTACGTTGGGCACCAAAAAAAAAAAAAAAGACCTGTCCTGCAGTCAACTTTCCAGTTCAACCCAAAGGTGATCAGTAGGGTTGAGGTCAGGGCTCTGTGCAGGACACTCCAGTTCCTCCATCACACCTCTATGAGCCTTAAAACCTCCCATTTCAAAACCATGGCCATTTGCACCCAACATCCTCCACTCTTCTGTGAAGCTTTATACAAGATTTTGGAGGGTGTCTGTGGGGATTTGTCCCATTTGTGAGGTCAGGGGGGGGGGGGGGGGCACAGTCATGCTGGAACAGAAAAGGGTTCTCACCAAACTGTCATCACAAGGCTGGAAGAGCACAATTGTCTACAATGTCTGTGTATGATGGAGGATTACGATGACCCTTCACTGGAGACACCTAAACGCCATCATTTGGTGGGGAAGGGGGGGGGGGGAGAGATTAGAGGGGTCCTCATATTATATATATATATATAATTTTTTTTCTATCTATTTGCAGGAACTTTTTTTTTTTCTATTTTAAACAAACACCAAATTCGATCTTTGCTGGCCACACGACTACTCCAAGCGCAATTTAAAGCTCTCAGGATCCATTTCTTATGCCCAGACACCCATGTACTAAACTGATTCCAGAAATATTTTCCATCTGAATATAAAAAAAAAAAAAGTCCATCCTGGACTACTGTAGCAGAGGCAGCAAAGCTCTAAAGTCTGCGAATTTTCTCATCAAACAGGGATCGATCGTCTGGCGGACTGGTTTCAGTGAATTCGGATGGATTGCCGCGCTGTTCCGCTTTAGTGCGTTGCGTTAATCGAACAAGTCTGCAGATTTGCAACAATGTTTCCTATAAGAAGTACATACGTTGTCTTCATTGTACGACTCAGGCGGTGATCGCCTCACAAAGACCGCGACCTGGAATGATAAATTGGCGCTGGCGCTCTTTTTTAATGACCGGCTTCTTCTCGCCCATAAAGCGACAGTAGAGGATGACATTGTTGATTAAAGACAACGGTTGGACCTCAGGACAAGGCACTCGTCGGTGGATAATAGAAGTTAATTACGGACTGTGCTTGCTGCTACAGGTACTTATCCCGTGGCTTACGGCACACCTGGTAAGCTGAGCTGCGAGGCGTGCTGGTTTTAATCTTTGCAGAAATGCACATTATGTTTATTTCTTAACCCCCATCGAGGCCAATTCATGCGCAAAAAACAGCTCAATAAAATTCAATAGAGCCCTTACCCCCACCTTCCAATATGACAAATACCCCCCTCGGGTGCTTTCCGTTGGCCCGGGGGGGTGACTGAGAATACTAGACCTTTTCATTACCTGCAAAAATTTAAAGCTGGACTGGAAAATCCAAAAACTACCCCTGGAGTGGAGCCCCCCCTGCCCTAAATGTTTGCAAAATCAGAAATACTCACTTATAAAGTAGAAGTCTGGTCTACACCTAACCATAGGTGTATCCATGCCCAGGCACACCCTAATCATTCTGTGCAGCACACTACCGCCCTGGCTCCCCACTCCTTCCCTCTGCAGCACCGCCGGCTTCCCTCCTCTCCTCTCCTGCCGGCTGTTGCTGCGGAGATGTTTTAGGATAAGTGAGGGAAGGGGCCGGTAAATATGTATTTATCAGCCCCTTCCCTTTCTGAATGAACATGGTGAGTGATCGGTAGTGTATGTTTGAGCTTTGGGGTGCACACCTTAATACAATAGGCTGCGCACACCTATGGGTGTATCAGGCTGGGTTCACACTTGTGCAGTGCGAATTCCAGCTCTCTTATCTCTGCAAAAAGATAAGAGACCTGTTCAGCAGATCAACTCCGTTTTAGCTGCGAATTTGGTGACCTGGGAGAGAGGAGGGGGAGGGGGGAAGTGTAGTGAGGAGAAGGAGAGAAATCCTGTTGAGAACTGAACACATCTGCGAATCAGATGCGTGCCCATAGAAGATAATGGTCCTGAATTCGCACCTGAGCCGCACCGCAATGCCTAGAAAATGCACACGTTTTTTGGGCAATGCGCAGTGCGAATGCATCGCACATATGTAAACAGCCTCATTAAAATCAATGTATTTTATAATGTTATGCGAATTGGATGCGGTTTAAGCCGCAACCAATTTGCATAGGTGTGAACGGGGCCTTAGGCACATTCACACATGATCGCGGGCGGAATCGCCGCAATTCCGCCCCACAATTTCAAACACGGGACACGATTGCGATGCCATTACTTCTAATCGCACCGCGATTTTGCCATGATTGTCGCCCGGTAAAATCGCACTGCAAAAGCAACGCGTGACACTTGCCGCTCAAAAAGGAACATGAGCTTCTTTTGGGCAACAGCGTGGTGCGATTGCAGAACGATTTACTGTCGCCCAAAAAGAAGCTTACGTTACTTTTTTTGAGTGCCAAGCGTCACGTGTTTTGCGATTGCAGTGCGATTTACGTGTCAATCGCAGCATGATTGGGGTGCCATTAGAAGTAATGGCCTCGCAATAACGTCTTGCGCTTTGCAGCCACCTGAAATCGTGGGGTGGAATCACAGTGATAAATCTGAAGATAATAATCTGCAGAAAAATCTACGAGTGTGCACCCCAGAGCTCAAACACAGAGCGGCAGTGGCGAGTGCAAAGCACATGTGAACAAGTCCTTTTTTTTAAATATTATTATTTTTTGAAGTTGTATTATTTTTACATTTTTAAACTGCCTTTTGAGGGCTTTGATGAACCAACAGGGTTCTAAACAGACCCCTGATGTCTTACATTTAAGAACGAAAAAGTGACTGAGTACAGGATGGAGGCGCAGATGGTAGAGCCGATCCCCCTGCAGCGCAGCCAAAGAGGAGAGAGAAGAGCTGAAATGGGAGGAACAAGAGGATCAATATCTGCAATAAGGCAGTACAGCCGGTCCACCATGGCAAGTGCTTGGGCCCCCCCCCCCCCTTTAAACAAATACGGCATTGGCCCGGTACAGGAGGGCAGGCTGTACTGCCTTATAATTGGCCCTGGCGCACAGGGTGATTAGGGTATGCCCAAGCACCCCCGGCACACCCCCCCACCCTGCGCACATGCCTATAAACCTAAGTTTAAACCTGATCCCCATTCTAAGTCCTATACTAACTTCCCTGTAAACTAAAGGAAAGAGGTGTATACTTTCCCAATCTCGTGGCGCTCTGGTCCAGTCACATGATCTCCCCCAGTGGCCGGCTTCACGGGTGAGGAGAGAGCAGTGACAACGGCTGCAGTGTCTGGGTAGTGATGTCACCCATTGACTTACTATGAGGCATTCATTGTCGGCTGTCCCTCCTCTCCCGATGCTGGGAGTCGACCACGTTCATAGATAGTCTTGTTGAAAAAAAAACAAACACAATTCATCCAGTTCAACCAATAAAAAGGAAAAAAATAAATTATACAATCCTACACCTACAGTTGATCTAGAGCAGTGTTTCTCAACTCCAGTCCTCAAGGCGCACCATCAGGTCATGTTTTCAGGATTTCCCTCAGATGAAACAGCTGTGGCAATTACTAAGGCAGTGAAACAAATTAAATCACCTGTGCAAAATAATAGAAACCCTGAAAACATGACCTGTTGGGGCGCCTTGAGGACTGGAGTTGAGAAACACTGATCTAGAGGAAGTGATTGGACTGAAGTGCCCTGAGATTCGATTAGTATAGACATCTCTCCTTTACACCGGGTGTCAGAAACCAGTAGATCACGGCCAGGTGATTGGTAGATGGCGGTCTGGGCTTGCTGACCCGCCATTCCAGAGCATCAAACAGAGTGCAATGCAGAGGGACTACTTGTAAAGTTGGAGGTGTAGAAGGGAGCAAGAGCCGCATAATCCGATGCCTCCTCTGTAGTGCCGGATCCTGTCCCATGCGGAGCGATACCAACTGCACTCCACTTCTTATCCCGGGAAGTGGTCTCCAGAGTGGTGCCAGCAGCAGGAAAGAAGAGAGCTTCAGGTCAGTGTAAAGCAATACACTGGGCATAATAGTATAGGGCTGATTTCACACCGATGTGCTGCGGTTTACCCACCCCGCGGGTGCAGTGCAATGTACCTGCAGCTTTCCTGCGGGTTTGGCACACTTAGCCATAGACTTCTATTCTATCCTGCGGGTTTGCTGCAATTAGCCATAGACTTCTATTCTATCCTGAGGGTTTTCCGCACTTAGCCATAGACTTCTATTCTATCCTGCGGGTTTGCTGCACTTAGCCATAGACTTCTATTAAATCCTGCGGGCTTGCTGCATTTAGCCATAGACTTCTATTCTATCCTGCGGGTTTGCTGCACTTAGCCATAGACTTCTATTAAATCCTGCGGGCTTGCTGAATTTAGCCATAGACTTCTATTCTATCCTGCAGGTTTGCTGCAATTAGCCATAGACTTCTACTCTATCCTGCGGGTTTGCCGCATTTAGCCATAGACTTCTATTCTATCCTGCGGGTTTGCTGCAATTAGCCATAGACTTCTACTCTATCCTGCGGGTTTGCCGCATTTAGCCATAGACTTCTATTCTATCCTGCGGGTTTGCTGCAATTAGCCAGACTTCTATTCTATCCTGCGGGTTTGCTGCAATTAGCCATAGACTTCTATTAAATCCTGCGGGGCTGCTGCTCTTGGCCATAGACTTCTATTCTATTCTATCCTGCGGGTTTGCTGCTCTTAGCCATAGACTTCTATTCTATCCTGCGGGTTTGCTGCTCTTAGCCATAGACTTCTATTAAATCTTGCGGGTTTGGTGCACTTTCTGAATGCGGGAGTTTTGTTGCGCTTTCAGAAAGTGCGCCACACCTGCAAGATATAATAGCAGTCTATGGCAAAGCGCAGCTAACCCAGGAAAGACACAAATGCGATGCGCACCACCCGCAGTGCAGGTAAACCACAGCACATCAGTGTGAAAGCAGCCTTATGCCGCGTGCACACGATCGGAATTTCCGACAACAAATGTTCGATGTGAGCTTTTGGTCGGATATTCCGACCGTGTGTAGGCTCCATCGGACATTTGCTGTTGGAATTTCCGACAACAAATGATTGAGAGCTGGTTCTCAATTTTTCCAACAACAAAAGTTCTTGACGAAAATTCTGACCGCGCGTATCCAATTTTGACGCATAAAAATCCTACGCATGCTCTGAATCATTGAATGTAATTTTTCTCGGCTCGTTGTAGTGTTGTACGTCACCGCATTCTTGACGTTCGGAATTTCCAAGCAACATTTGTGTGACCGTGTGTATGCAAGACAAGTTTGAGCCAACATCTGTCAGAAAATGTCGGAATGTCCGATTGTGTGTACGCGGCATTACAGGGAGTTTCGAATGGTAAGGGTTTATTTAAATTTGCAGTTTGGGGGGTGGTAAAACCCCATAGTTAGGATGGGTTTTTATTACCCCTGCCCCAACTCCCCCCAATTTAGCTGCAGTGGCCAGGGGGTGTACACATGTCACCACAGGAGTTATATGTCCTGTCATGGTTGGTGGGTGTAGCACTTGCCACGCATGACACATTCAAGTGAATGACGCCACTCTGGAACCTTGTGCAGTACAGAAAACAAGGGGTTGAAGCAAGCAGGGTTGCGTTGCTTTCTCACCACCTGCTGTAACCCCCTTGTACCCAAAAGAAGCATGTAGCTGCAGGGCGCTTGCAGAGTGGCCTCAATTTCTTGAATGGGTCCCGATTGGCAGGCAGTAGTACCCACCAAAAGCAACAGGGGGGGCTGCACTGTTGGTGCATTTTTACCACGATTTCCATTCTATCTAATAGGAACCGGTGTTTTTGGTGCAGTTTTCAAAACCGCACCAAAAAGATGCAGCATGCAGGACTTTTCAAAATGACACCGCACCCACACTGCAGTGGTGTAAAAAGTCCCATAGAATTTAAAGGGAAACATTTTTCCTGCATTTTTCTTAGTAGGTAAAAACGCAGGAAAAATGTATCCGTGTGAAAGGGCCCTATCCTTTAAGATGGTGACCAATGCAAGCATTATGGTGGATGCTCAACCCTGTGCTGTGTGCTGCATATGATGTCACACTGAGCTCTACACTGGCAGCACGGAGTATCATAGCCGTTATGTGTAGAAGGGTCTTGACGGGGTGACCAGAATATTTGGAATCATTTTTATGAAAAGGAGAACTTACCCTTCAAGTCAAGCTGGTGGCCCTCCAGCTGTTGTGAAACTATAAGTCCCATGAGGCGTTGCAAGGCTGACAGCTACAGAGCAGTGGGAGGGGCCCGGTATGCTCCACCCACTACAGGCTGCCTGCATAAAACTACAGGAGGGGCGCAGAGACAAGACCAGTCCCCCTGCACAAGAAAGAAAAGATCTGAGGGAGAGGTCCAGCAGGCTCCACCCACTACCAGAAGGGGCGGGGACAAAACCAGCCCCCCTGCACAAGGAGGGAGCAGAGCTGTGGGAGGGGCCCAGCCAGCTCCACCCACTACACAAAACTATATGAGGGGGCAGAAACAAGACCAGTCTCCCTGCACAAGGAGAGAGAGCAGCAGTGGGTGGTCTTTATTACAGGAAGTCTCACACTGGATTATTGCACAGATCTGGGAGAAATTCTCAAAGATTACTAAGATTCCAGAAAAAGACACACTTTGATGGATTTATTATTCTGGAGTTCAGCTTTTAAAAAATATTTTAAGCTACATTTTAACTTTTATTATATCAACATTATACATAGATTTTATTTTGCTTACTTGTTTGTTGGGATTATTATTACACTCCCCCCCCCCCCAACACTCCACATTGACAGCAAATGCCTCAATATCCTGGAATTGGGCCCCAAGTATCCCTCCAGCTACAAAAGCAACCACTAGTCCCAGCATGCCAGTAGAACATACAGACGAAGGATGAGGCTAATCATCAATTTTTACTGCTAAGGCACAATTTACTTAAAAACGTAATACCGTGTTTCCCCGAAAATAAGACCTACCCTGAAAATAAGACCCAGCGTTATTTTCCAGGAGGGCTGCAATATAAGCCCTAGTTTAAAATGCTTATAAAATCCTACAATCCACTCTATGACAGGAGTATATAATGTACAATGTGTGTGTTTCTGTAATATAATTGAATGAAAAGAGAGCTCCGGCGGGTCACAGAAGTGCAGAGCGGCGCTATAACGAAGGTATTTGGCACAATTATATTACAGAAACACACACACATTGTACATTATATAATACTGTAATAGAGTGGATTCTAGGATTTTACAAGCATTTTAACTCAGTTCACACTGGGGGGATTCCTGTCAGAGAGGGGGAGAGAAGACAGCACATTACATGGGAAGACCTACCCCGAAAATAAGCCCTACTGTGTCTTTTGTTGCCAAAATTAATAAGACCCGGGCTTGTTTTCGGGGAAACACGGTACATGCTCTAAATTTAAAAATAAAGTTTTGTATCCATTACATGCATTTAGGGTAGTTTAGTGATCTGTATGGGTAGGTCTGGTTATACATGTGCTCTCTCAATATTTAATTGGTATTTATTACAGGAACAGCAAATTTAAGCAGCGCTTTATACATATATTATACATTTGTTTCAATTTTTTTTCTTCAGTAAAATAAAGGTAAAACTAAAGAATGGTCATTTTTCGGCACAAGAACAGGTCTAGATCTTCTTCATTCCTCAGGAGCCATTCTATAGCCCAATTAACCCTAAGACCCCTTTCACACTGAAGCGCTGCTAAAGCGCCACTCGTTTTTGCAGTGCCTTTGGGGCGCTAGTGGGTCATGGCAACGTGAACTTAAAAAAAAAAAGAAAAAAGGACCCATTTTGCTTTCTAATTGCTTTTAAGGCGCTTTGGAAGCGCTGCCCATTCATTTCAATGGGCAGGGGGCGTTTTTGGAGTGCTTTTTAGGCTACTTTGACACTGAAGGCATTTTTGCGCTAAAAATAACCTGAAAACCACCTCCCCAGTGTGAATGCCCTAGTACTTTCACACTGCGGTGGTGCACTTGCGGGACAGAAACAAAAAAAAGTCCTGCAAGCAGCATCTTTGGGGCGGTTTGGGAGCGCTGTATACATTGTAATGCATGGGCAGCGTTTCAGAAGCGCCTGAAAAGTGCTTCGGAAGCGCCGCAACATGAGCGTTTTTTAACCCTTTCTTTGGCCGCTAGTGGGGCCCTTGTAGTTCCCCAGGATCCAAAGGCCTCTGCCTTGCAACCAAATCCCAGTCCTCTTTAGAACCTCAGTCAAGCCAGCATCCTCCAGCAGGAGGTGGATCACAGGCACTCGTGCTTGTTCCAATGTAGAATAATAGCTGCATCTCCCGGCCTGTCAGTCTAGACAAGTTTACATTGTAAATGAGACTAGGAATAAAACAATAAATACATTTCTCATTCGCTGGAGGAACCGGGCGCTAAACAGAACAGGAGCCTCTTATTCCTGATTAAATAGATCTGTGGATTCCCCCCCCCCCCTTACATTGGCTGTGTGTGTTCAACATAAAATAAATGTGCACCTACATAAATATGTATTTATTCACACAAATACAGATCTGTCTGTCTATCTATATATGTTTGTATGCCACAATGGATGTCTTCCATACAATCAACACACATTACAAAAAAAAAAAAAAATCATAACCTTTACATGCATCTCCCATAGAGTCATCCTTCCTGTGTTTACTTTATTACTATTCAGGATTGGGATGTACAATTTTATACATAAATACCTGATTTTATAGACAATTCTTAACATATATGTAATGCATGAATATATGCAATAAAAAAAATAATAGAAAATGTTTAAATGTGATAGATATATATATATATATATACACACACACTTTTTTATATTATTATTTATTTTTTATTATTACATATTTTCATGCATTACATAATAGATGTTGAGAATGGTCTATAAATGCAGGTATTTATACAATTGTACATCCTGAAAAATAAAAATAATAAAAGTAAAAACACATGAATGATGACTCTATGGGAGATTTATGCATTAGGTTAAGAAATAAATTATAATATATATATATATATATATATATATATATATATATATATATATACACACACACACATATACACACACACATACATACACACACACACACAATTTTATATATAATCTCCATCTAGTGAGTGTGTGTGAGTGTGTGTAAAAATCTCAACCAATAAACCCATACATTGATCCATTTAGTCATTTCTCTAATAATTAAAGTAACATATTTGTGAATCAAAAATATAGCTTTAATTTTTTATTAGATATCTCATGATAGCTTTGTATAACCATTCATAGAATTTGGATACATTTATCTGCAGGCTGTAAAATGTGTTTTTTTTTTTGGTTTGTTTTTTATTGTTCTGCATATATCATATTACACACTATATATATATATATATATATATATATATATATATATATATATAATTTTATATCTTTCAAGATAGGGACAGGAAGAAAACTTATAAATATGTTACACTGCAGACAGATCTGTCTAGTATATACTTCTAGAATAGTGCACACATGCTGCACCCAGATGAGGAGAGGTTTAGGGTTACTGAATGTAATATTAGAATTGGGCTTGTAGCACCCATTACCCCTGTAATTATTATGAAGGAACCAAGGATAGTACCCAGCTCCTGCCAGCAGTCTATAGTAAGCTGCTCTATGAATGAAGGAGGTTAGGAAGCACTGTGGCACCAATGCCTTAGTAGATAAGCAGATGTAAAGGGCCATAGCAACTGATTCACAATTTTTGCACCCAGTTCCTACCAGCCAGAACAATGAAGAAGGGAGGGGGAAGGGTTGCTCTATAGTTGCTAGGGGTAAATAAAGTTTGCCCCTTTAAAAAAAAAAAAAAAAAAAAATTATATAGGTCTGTGTGTGCTCACCAATTCAATTCATGAAAAAAAAATTAGGAGGCTTTTTGGGGCCCCTGACTCTGAGCTATCTCTTCAGTTTACTTAATTCCTTGTAATGCAGATCCTAATTTGTAACTAAATTTAAGCAGCGTGTTCACACACAAACACACATCTCTGGGGCTGCCTTGTGTCAGGTGATGGGAGGCTTATCCCCCATCTGGTACAAATTACGCCAACAAACAGCGGAGCTAATATGGAAATTATTAACAATACAATTAAAAGAGCTAGTAATCAGCAAACAGAAAAAAGGACCGAAAACAAAAGGGTTGTGATAAGAGTGCTATGGGCAGCAAGCAAGGCCAGGTCTCTGGATCCAGTTGGGTTGTGCAATTCCCCAAAAAATAAATACATGTTCAACAAGCCATTCTGCAAAGCAATCTGCCACCTAACCCCCCCCCCCCCCCCTAGTAAAAGCATTTGGTGAGAGTTTCCATGAACTTACTTGTGGCATGTCAGGAAGAGCATGTTGTGATAAAACCAAGTAATTAGTGGCAGGTGACGCAAAAGACATAAGACAGCAAAAGGCAACATTGAATTGCAAATGTAGCAACAAAAAAAAAGGAAGGAGAGATAAAGTCACAAGGAGGGAAGTTCACCAAAACTGGAGCAGCCAGAATATGGAAATGTGCATGACATCCAATCAACATTATCTTTTTATTTTTAAAGCATAACTGAACAAGCTGAAGTTAGGAGCTGATTGGCTAGTATGCACAACTGCCCCCACCTAATTTATTATATATGTTCTCTCTCTCATATATACATACACTAATAGATCGATCTATCTATCTCTATATATAGATCACACACACATACCCTGTAATAAATTATATATATATATATATAATTTATTTAATATTTTAGATATATAGATTGCTTTCATATTTCTTTTTCTATTGATAAGAACACTGCTAATAGAAGTTATTATTGTGTTTCTTTTTTGCCCCATTACCCCAGTGGTGTCAGTTTTAAAGCTCTATTGTTTTTACACTTTGGACCTTAGGAACTTTGTGATGGATTAAAACAAGAAAATTCATTCTGGTATCTACCAAGGAGCAAAAAAAGGGGGGGATAAGAATTGTATAGAAGTATGAAGAAGGGTTCCTGATCAAAAGAATTGGATGTGGCCACACCACTCCAGCAGCTCTAAACAGTGATGAATGTTTGATTGATACATATCTCTCACACACACACTCACTATATAATTTTATATATATATATATATATATATATATATATATATATATACATACATACATATACACACACACACATAATGTGTGTGTGATATATATCAAACATTTTAACATCACTGTTTAGAGCTGCTGGAGTGGTGTGACCATACACACACACACACACTTATATTTTTTATTATTTTAAAATATACACATTATTATTATTTTGTGATGAATAACCTGATGCCTTTAAATTGAGCCTGGTTTGTCACTCTTGCACCCTAAATACCCCCCCCCCCCATCCATTCTTCATTCCTTCCACCATTAATTAACCCCTTCCTTGCCAGCCCTGCAATCAGGAAAAGTGACCCTGTGCTCAGCCTCATTATAGAGCCATGACAGGGGTCCCATTGTCCCTTCAGAGGCCCCAGATAAGACAAGCGGTTGAAGGAAGGGTGGGGGCTGCTGTCGGTCCCTTTCCACAGGGCAGCTCTATAAGACAGAGCCGGTCTTGTTAGTTATTAATTATCGATGCAAACACGGACTTTGGCCAGATCAATGCTATTGAGTGCTGCTGATGTTTGGAAGTGGGGACAGGCCGGGTGATGGATGGGGGCTGGGCTCCTCCTGGGAACTGCAGGGTGCTGCGGAGAGGAGCCCGGCCGAGGGGCAGAGAGTGACTCCAGGAGACCCCCGCTCCCCCACCCCCCCCCCAAAAAAATCCTCAATTGATAGCAGAAGGCAATGAAAAGAATTGAAAAGAAAAAAAAATCGACAGCAAGAAGATTACTATAATTTATTTAGAATATATATATATATATATATATTTATTAAAAAAAGAAAAAAAAATAGACGGTTCATACACAATGTTTTTTTCTCTAATGTTGGGCTGAGAATATACTGACGTACTAGAACTATACTACTGTGTGCAATAATGGAATAATAAAAAAACATAACACCACACACACGCCCCTCCCTTCCATCAATAAAAAGAAAGGGGGCACACACACACTTTTTTTTCATTAAATGTAAAATAACAAAATTCATGGAGAGTTATTTTTATTATTACACACACTTTCCTTAGCACTCGATTTGTAATATTTACCTGCCAATAATATACATGTATAAAAAAAAAAAGGGGCAGTTAGCGCCTCTCCTGCGCCACACTCATATTTCGCACCCCCCAGCCCAGACCTGACAGTCACCCACATTGAAGAATTGCGGTCTGCTCTGTGCGTTTGTGGAAACAACAAAATAAACAGAAAAAAAAATATTTCCTGATTAATCCTAAAATAAAAAGGGCGCTATTATCTATTTTTAGTGAAAATTTTGCTGCCAAAAAAAAAAAAAAAAAAAAACTAAGACAAAAGAAAAAATAAATAAAATATGTCAAGGAAGAGAAACAAAAAAGGGGTTTGTGGCCCCCCGCCGGATAGGGATACAGGGTACAGCTGGCGCACGTCACACACACCCGGATTTGGGTTCCCAGATCAAGTCGCTCCCTATTTTTGTCTTTTGGCCCAATTAATCCACCCCCCCTTTTCCCAAGCAAAGACCAGTGCGCACCCCCAGAAAAAAACATTATACAAAAACATTTTCTTTATTAACCCTTATAAAAAGACACATTATTGTTGATTTACAGGAAATATATATATATATCTCAAAGACTGGAAGTGAAGGGACAACACAGACAATATCCTCAGGATGACGTCTATATTTAAAATTATGGATCTAAAAATAGCACCAGAACACTTATTTTTCTATTACATAGCTTTTTATTATCGGCGATGTATTTATGTACATTGGGGGAAAATATTGAACTAGAGGAAGATACTTTGTTTATCAATAAAAGGCGACCTGGCAACAATGTAACAGCTGGGCACTCAGGAAGACAAGAGACGCCAATGAGAAATGAGGCAACAAGTAATACTATGACAAAAAGAAATCTAGATTAACTACTAAAATAAGAATTTACAACTATTTAACTATTCTTAAAATAAGATTGTCTGTTTGGAGGGGGAGGGGAACAAAGGGTTTAATTTAAGCCATTGCATGGAAATCTATTTTATGTTTTTGCCAAAAAGGGTATGTCTACTATCAATAAAGGAAAAAAATATATATCTATATATAGATCTACAGTGCAAGGAATCCACAGAATCCCCTCATCCAACCTCCATCCCCCTCCGATGAGCCTATTAGTCATTGTGGAGGTCACAGCAGCACAGGAGTGATCATTTTAAACTAAAATGTAGATGAGAAAAATAAATCACCTTATCTTTCATATCGAACTGCTCAGATCAGTGTTAGAGATGCCCATTTTCAGAAAAGACACCAACATCTAAAATGATAAAACAATCCACCAAAAACCTCAAAATATTTTGTAGTGTTGCAATAAAGGGGATTGTATTATAAAAAAAAGTTGGGGCGCTGTATAAAATCAGAATGCAATGATCTGCAAATTGTGTGTGTATATATATATATATATATATATATATATATATATATATATACACACACACACACACACACACACACACACACACACACACACACATATACATACATACATATACACACACATACACACACATACACAAAAAAAACAAAAACACAAGGTACATTTTGAAATTGATGGCAGCAACACGTCTCAAAAAAGTTGGGACCGGGTGACAAAAAGCTGCCAAAGTACAACCTCAATTCCCCAAAAAAAGTTGGGGTGGTGCCATGTTTAGCTCGGTGTAGCATCCCTTCTTTTATCAAAACTCTGTAGATTTCAGAGAATTGAGGAGACCAGTTGCTAAAGTTTTGGGAAAAGAATATTGGCCCATTCTTGCCTGATATAGGATTCAACACTTTTTGGATTTGAACAGTTTTCCACTTTGCAACAGATTTATAATGAGCTTTGGTCCTGAGGACAGTTCCCACTTCGCAACAGACCATTTTAAAAAGGGGGGGCTTTTCTGGATCATGTTCAGATATGGCTTCTTGCTGTATACCTTGCATTTGTGGATGGCATGGTGAGCCGTGTTCACAGACAAAGATTTGTGGAAGTCTTCCTGAGCCCATGCAATGTTGTCCATCACACAATCATGCCTGGTTTTAGTGCAATGCTGTCTGGGGGGCCCTGAAGATCACCCCCATCCAATATTGGGTTTTGACCTTGTCCCTTTGCACAGAGATTCCTCCAGATTCTCTCAATCTTTTGATGTTATGTTCTATAGATATAAAGTCTTTGCAATTTTACATTAAGGAAACTTTTTTTTCTGAAAAAGGTTTTCACAGATTGGGTATAAAAAGAGCATCTTAGAGAATCAGCTTCTCAGAAATAAAGATGGGCAGAGATTCAATCATGTTACTGACCTGTTGCCAATTAACCTGATCAGTTGCAAAATGTTCTTCCAGCTCTTCCTTGTTAGTACTACTTACTTTGCCAGCTTTCTGTTGCCCTGTCCCCAACTTTGAGAGTGTTGCTGCCAATTTTTAAATCACCTCATCTTTTTCTTACAATGGTCCATTTTCTCAGTTTAAACAGATAGGTTTTCTATTGTGAATTAAAATATTGGTTTATGAGATTCGTAAATCATTGCATTCTAATTTTATACAGCGCCCCAACTCTCTTGGAAGTGGAGTTGTACAATATGTACAGATCACTGTATTCAATTCTATAATATCTAAAAGTACAATATAATGTACAAATGCTATATTTATATGTAGCAAACACTAGATTGCATGCTAGAATATGCACACATACAATACAACAAATTTAATATATCTATCTATTTCTTATTCATCTATTAATGTATTTATATACCTGGCATTTAGTTTCAGTACCCCCTCAGCAAACTGCTCCTCCATGCATCTATTAAAAACCAGAGTTCACTTACTCTGTATAGTAGATATAGGAGGCATCTTATTTATTAAAAAAAATATAGGAGGAATCTATAGAGAATGAGATTCTTCCTATATTTGAAATATATATATATATATATATATATATATATATATATATATATATACACATACACACATACATACACACACACACACACACACACTAAAATATAGTGTGAGTGTATATATTAAAATATAGAGGGAATCTCTTTCTCTATAGATTCCTCCTATATTTTAATATGTATGTATGTATTCTATAGTTATTGAAATTAAATATATATATATATATATATATATATATATATATATATATATATAAATAATGTATGAGGGATCTTAAATGTAATATATTACATTAAAAATCTCTCTAATAATAATAATAAATATTTTTATTAAAATGATTCTATAATTATTATTGGAGAGATCTTAAATGTAATATATTACATTTAAGATCTCTCCAATAATAAATTATAGAATAATTTTAATACATTTAGAACGATTCCTCCTATATAATTTTAATACATATAGAATAAGATTCCTCCTATATTTTAATACATATTTATGTAAATATAGGAGGAATCTTAGTCTAGATGTATTAATATTAGGAGGAATCGTATGCTATATAATATATATTAATATAGGGGGGGATCTAAATATATTTATTTATATTAGGAAGGATCTTATTTTATATTGGACAACAAACAATTATTGGGTATATAATATTTGTTTCTCAAGATATCAAAACACTAAAGAACGATTCAAAACGACCCAGTTACACCATATTTTTCTGTTAAAAAAAAAAAAAAGAAAAGAAAGAAGGCTATAATAACAAAAACTCATTTACTTTCCTTAAAGAATATGTCCCCTAAAAAACACAAAAAAAAAAGAAAAGAAAAAACTCGTCCAGCGATTTAAAGCTCCCTACAAGGATCCATGCAGAAAATAAAAATTGTTAGAAGTAGCGATCACCTACCTAGAGAATGTGATGTCTTGGCTCATTTCTAGCAATCCAAGAAAGAAAAAAAAAAAGAAAAAATGCAGCAGAATTTTTGAAAAAAAATAAAATAAAATGTCTCCCTGTGTTGGGAGATCAGAGTGGATCAGGGTGGGGACTCTGGATTCCTCTTTTAGGGGCCAGTCTCAGGCTTCAATGCTGAGTCGGGTTTTCTGCCGCCGCACACACTTCCTTTTTAGTTTTTTTTTGGGGAGGATTTTATTTTTGGGATTTGCTGTATATTTATGTCATTTTTTTTTCCGACTTCCCCAGCTCAGATGGGGTCTGTACCTGCCTGCATGGAGTAAATCCATTCAATTAGAAGGAGAGAGGCTGCTGGTAGCTGTATAATCACAAATTTATGGAGCTGTGACGTACCCCCCCCTCCCCCCACCTCTCCCACAATGGAGTCCCAGTGACATTAAACAGAAAATTGATGAGAGAGAAGAGAAATTTAATCTTTTTTCCCCCCTCATAGGAGGCATTTAAAGGCTGTTTTGCTTTTTTTTTCTTTCCCTCCCCTGGCCCTTTAACTCTTGGCATGCCATGGCAGGTGGTTGGCATGAGAAGGGTCCCCCATGCATGCACCCCCCCGTTTCTGCACAGTACGACACACAGAATTGGCATCCAGACTTTTATTGGGGGGGTGGTTATGGCCACTTACCTTGGGCACAAGAAACAGCAGTAAGCCCCCAGTGAAAGCATGCATACCCTCCCCTCCCAACAATGCCAGCCCCTCCCCCACCATCCCCAGTCCATTCCAGTGCAGTGCAAGCCCCAGGCCGGCTAGATATCCATTGATCTTCCTCTTGCCATGATCATCCTCAGTCCTGCTGGAGTCCCCCCCATTGGGGTCAGCCGGTCGCCTCCGACCCGTCCGCAGCGGCTGCATCCCCGGACTTTTTCTTAAAGGAGCCACGCGCTATTCCCCCGCCGGCTCCGGGGCTGCTATTGTCCACCATGCCTGGCAGGCACCGCCCCGGGGAATGACGTGTGTGGCCCCGCCCCAAGGCTGTGCTGAGTTGTCAGGGAGGGAAGTGGGGGGGGGGGGAGGTGTGAGTGTCAAGGCTGCATTCCCTTCTTGGCAGCAGTCTGCACTTTTCTCATTTCTTTTGGCATGAATTTCTGCAAAGTAACGCCATGCAAAAAAAAAAAAAGCATGGTGTTCATTGCTGACCCTTTCTTGGAAATGCTAATTGCCTGGCTGTTCTTCTTTTTGCTGAAGTCATCTATTGTAGGGAAATTATTGCTAGAATAAAAAAATATATATACACGCCTGACCCCTGCACTCTGTGTGTTACACACTCCTGACCCCTACACTGCGTTACACACTCTGGACCCCTGTGCTCTGTGTAACACACCCCTGACCTCTGCACTCTGCGCATTACACACTCCTGACCTCTGCCCTCTGAGCATGACACACTTCTTACCCCTGCACTCTGAGCATGACACACTTCTTACCCCTGCACTCTGAGCATGACACACTTCTTACCCCTGCACTCTGAGCATGACACACTTCTTACCCCTGCACTCTGAGCATTACGCACTCCTGACCCCTGTGCTCTGTGTAACATACCCCTGACCTCTGCACTCTGAGCATTACACTCTGTGTGTTATGCACGCCTGACCACTGCACTCTGAGCATTACACACCCCTGACCTCTGCACTCTGCGCATTACACACTCCTGACCTCTGCCCTCTGAGCATGACACACTTCTTACCCCTGCACTCTGAGCATGACACACTTCTTACCCCTGCACTCTGAGCATTACGCACTCCTGACCCCTGTGCTCTGTGTAACACACCCCTGACCTCTGCACTCTGAGCATTACACTCTGTGTGTTATGCACGCCTGACCACTGCACTCTGAGCATTACACACCCCTGACCTCTGCACTCTGAGCATTACACTCTGTGTGTTATGCACGCCTGACCACTGCACTCTGTGTTACACACTCCTGGTCTATGCACTTTGAGCCTTGCCCACTCCTCACCCCTGTGCTCTGTGTGTTACACACTCCTGATCCATGCACTCTGAGCATTACACAGTCCTGACCCCTGTGCTCTGTGTGTTACACACCCCTGACCTCTGCACTCTGAGCATTACACTCTGTGTGTTATGCATGCCTGACCACTGCACTCTGTGTGTTACGCACTCTTGACCCCTGCACTCTGTGTTACACACTCCTGATCAATGCACTTTGAGCCTTGCCCACTCCTCACCCCTGCACTCTGTGTTACACACTCCTGATCCATGCACTCTGAGCATTACACAGTCCTGACCCCTGTGCTCTGTGTGTTACACACGCCTGACCCCCGCACCCTGTACATTACACCCTCCTGACCCCTACACTGTGTGTTACACACTCTGGACCCCTGTGCTCTGAGCATGACACACTCCTGACCCCTGCAACTCTAAGCATGACAAACTCCTGACCCCTGCACTCTGAGCATGACACACTCCTGGCCCCTGTGCTCTGAGCATTACACTATGTATTATTCACCCCTGACCCCTTCACTCTGTGTGTTTATTATGTCCCTTAGACACGGGGTCTCTCAGAGTGCTGCTAGCAATGCTTCCAGTATCTGCTGAGCAAGTTACACACAGGCCAGATGAACTTCTTAACCATGGAGAGGGTTTATTACTCACTCAGAACATGATGACTTTGTTACATGGAGTCCTAATACAACAGGATTCTGTCATTACCAGATGTAATCCCTTCTGTGCATCATGCTGCTGCTTCCCAGTTCCACACACACTCTCACTACTTCCTGGTACAGCCCCTTCCCCAGCATGCATCAGGAGAAAAAGGTGAAGGGTCACACAGTGCTCCAGCACAAACATCACAGTGTTCAACACTGCTGACCCCCTGCAACCTGTGTGTTACGCAGTCTTGACCCCTGCACTCTGAGCCTTGCCCACTCATGACCCCTGCACTCTGAGCATTACACACTCCTGACTCCTACACTGTGTTTTACACACTCTGGGCCCCTGTGCTGTGTGTTACACACTCCTGACCCCGGCGCTCTGAGCATTACACAGTCCCGACCCCTGTGCTCTGTGTGTTACACACGCCTGACCCTGGCACCCTGTACATTACACACTCCTGACCCCTGCACCCTGTACATTACACACTCATGACCCCTGCACCCTGTACATTACACACTCCTGACCCCTGCACCCTGTACATTACACACTCCTGACCCCTGCACCCTGTACACTACACACTCCTGACCCCTGCACCCTGTACATTACACACTCATGACCCCTGCACCCTGTACATTACACACTCATGACCCCTGCACCCTGTACATTACACACTCCTGAACCCTGTGCTCTGTGTGTTACAGACTCCTGACTCCTGCATTCTGAGCATTACATACTCCTGACAGTGGTGGTCTGTGTGTTACACAGTCCTGACCCCTATGCTCTGTGTGTTACACA
Source organism: Rana muscosa (assembly GCA_029206835.1). Taxonomy (NCBI): domain Eukaryota; kingdom Metazoa; phylum Chordata; class Amphibia; order Anura; family Ranidae; genus Rana; species Rana muscosa. The sequence continues at coordinate 22,733,422 of CM055128.1, read as the reverse complement.
CTCCTGACCCCTGCACCCTGTACATTACACACTCATGACCCCTGCACCCTGTACATTACACACTCATGACCCCTGCACCCTGTACATTACACACTCCTGACCCCTGCACCCTGTACATTACACACTCCTGACCCCTGCACCCTGTACACTACACACTCCTGACCCCTGCACCCTGTACATTACACACTCATGACCCCTGCACCCTGTACATTACACACTCATGACCCCTGCACCCTGTACATTACACACTCCTGAACCCTGTGCTCTGTGTGTTACAGACTCCTGACTCCTGCATTCTGAGCATTACATACTCCTGACAGTGGTGGTCTGTGTGTTACACAGTCCTGACCCCTATGCTCTGTGTGTTACACACTCCTGACCCCTGCACCCTGTACAATACACACTCATGACCCCTGCACCCTGTACATTACACACTCCTGAACCCTGTGCTCTGTGTGTTACAGACTCCTGACTCCTGCATTCTGAGCATTACATACTCCTGACAGTGGTGGTCTGTGTGTTACACAGTCCTGACCCCTATGCTCTGTGTGTTACACACTCCTGACCCCTGCACTCTTAGCATTACACACTTCTGACCCCTGCACTCTGTGTGTTACACATTCTGGACCCCTGCACTCTGGGCCTTGCACACTCCTGACCTCTGCACACTCCTGAACCCTGCACTCTGAGCATTACACACTTCTGACCCCTGCACTCTGTGTGTTACACATTCTGGACCCCTGCAGTCTGGGCCTTGCACACTCCTGACCCCTACACTCTGAGCATTACACACTCCTGACCCCTACACTGTGTGTTACACACTCTGGACCCCTGTGCTCTGTGTGTTAGACACTCCTGACCCCTGCACTCTGAGCATGACACACTCTTAACCTCCGCACTCTGAGCATGACACACTTCTTACCCCTGCACTCTGAGCATTACGCACTCCTGAACCCTGTGTGTTATGCACTCCTGACCCCTGCACTCTGTGTGTTACACACTCCTGACCCCTGCACTCTGTGTGTTACACACTCCTGATCCGTGCACTTTGAACATTACCCACTCTGGACCCCTGCACTCTGAGCCTTTCCCACTCCTGACCCATGCACTCTGGACATTACACTCTCCTGACTCCTACACTGTGTTTTACACACTCTGGGCCCCTGTGCTCTGTGTGTTACACACTCCTGACCTCTGCACTCTGAGCCTTGCACACTCCTGACCCCTGCACTCTGAGCATGACACACTCCTGACCCCTGTACTCTGAGCATTACACACTTCTGACCTCTGCACTCTGAGCATTATACACTCCTGACCCCTGCGCTCTGAGCATTACACACTCCTGACCCCTGCATTCTGAGCATGACACACTCCTGACAGTGGTGCTCTGTGTGTTACACAGTCCTGACCCCTGCACTCTGTATCTTACACATTTCTGACCCCTGCACCCTGTGTGTTGTACACTCCTAACCCCTGCACTCTGTGTGTTACACACTCCTGACCCCTACACTCCGTGTGCTACACACTACTGACCCCTGCACTCTGAGTGTTACACACTCCTAACCCCTGCACTCTGAGCATTACACACTCCTGACCCCTGCACCCTGTACATTACACACTCCTGACCCCTGCACTCTGTGTGTTACATTCTCCTGACCCCTGCACTCTGAGCATTACACACTCCTGACCCCTGCACCCTGTACATCACACACTCATGACCCCTGCACTCTGTACATTACACACTCCTCACCCCTGCACTCTGAGCATTACACACTCCTGACCCCTGCACCCTGTACATTACACACTCCTGACCCCTGCACTCTGTGTGTTACACACTCCTAACCCCTGTTAGGCTCTTGCTTGTGGCAAAGCAAATAAAAAATATCTTTCAGGTACAAAGACTGTGCCATATGTCATCATGTACACCCACTATTCATTGTGCACACTGAGAGCGCCATCTAATTATTTCCATTAGGTGCTCAAGACTGACCCCCCCCCCCAGGAAATCTGAATCCATTGGTCATGTGACTTCTCTATTGTATTTCTTCCAGATCTGTGCAGTAATCCAGTGTGAGACTTCCTGTAATAAAGACCACCCACTGCTGCTCTCTCTCCTTGTGCAGGGTGACTGGTCTTCCCTCCACCCCCTCTTGTAGTGGGTGGTGCCTGCCAGGTCCCTCCCACAGCTCTTCTCCCTCTTCTTGTGCAGGGGGACTGGTCTTGTCTCCGCCCCTCCTGTAGTCTTCTGTGGGTGGGTGGAGCCTACTGGGCCCCTCCCACAACTCTGCTCTCTCTCCTTGTGCAGGGGGACTGGGACCCTAACCCTAAGAGAAGGGAGGGGGGGGGAAGTTTGGCATCCTTGCCCTGGGCGCTGGATGCCCTTATCCGGGCACTTCCACCCCCTCCTCTAGTTTTCGGTGGTGGGTGGAGCCTACTGGGCCCCTCCCACAACTTTGCCCTTTGCACAGGGTATGTACAGCACAGTGATGATGTCACTGCTACTTTTACAAGGTAATATCTTGGTTTGTTGTGCAGAAAGTGAATTTATATCCATTTTGTCTACTGAAAAAAATATTTAAATATTTTTTTTTTTGGTGTTTAGCTAGTGAGGTTGTCACCAGAACAAGAGGAGCAATTTTCCGACCTCACTAAGGAGAGTGGCCCGGAGTAGTCACAAGCCTCATACTGCTCTACGATAAACCTCCTGAACTCTCCTGACATATTTCCCATAATTCCCCGTCCTGGCGTGTAATAAACTGGTGGCGTCCTTCATTGGGCGGCGCAGTCCCTCTTCAGCGTCGCTCTCTGATGATATCGGCCACCAATGGCGGTCGCACAAACACGCCGATTTTAAAGGGAATTGCACTTAATGCCGCGGCGGCAAGATCAAATAATATTCCTTCGTCTCTTCGCTGGGCTCCGCCTCTCGTTCCACCGCCATAAATCTGTGTGTGGTACGGCATGAAAGGCTTTTCTCAGAAAATAAGGGGGCGACCGCATCGAATGCCGCGCCCCGGCCCAAGATTGGTACCCCCCATCGTGAAAATTAAAGGGACGGCGACCTCAAGAATTTTTTATTCCTTTCTTAAGTATGTCCAGCACAAGGCGATCTATGCGCTGCAGGCGGTTTTATTTTACCGCTCTGGAGGCTTCGCCAACCAACTCAGGGATTTCCACTGACCCGCCCCCTTCTATATTTATTGTCCTGAGGAAGCCACGCCTCCTTCCTTCCTCTCACCTCTTTCAGATCATCTTAAAGGGAAAGTACCGTCTTCCCATCGATGGTCATCTAGAGCCCGGGGCGCACATGCCAAACCGCACCCCCCCCCCCCACCCAAAATGAACGTTATGTGTCAGCATGCCTACCCCCTAAGAACAAATCCCCCCCCCGCCAGCACAAATCATTACCCCCCTATCCCGCCTCTCAGCTCAAATCATCTCCATTACCCCCCAAAAAAAAATCACTCCTCCAGCACAATTCCTCTACCCCTCAAATTTCCCCTCTGAGTACCGATCCTCTCCTCTCACTCCAAATCCCCCTTCCAGTTCAAATCATCTCCACCACCCCCCCAAAAAAAAATCACTTCCTCACCGATCCTCTCCTCTCACTCCACATCCCCCCTCCCAGCACAAATCCTTCCCCCCCCCATTTCCCCTCCTAGCACAAACCCCCCCTCAAAAAGAATCACTCCTCCTAGCACAATTCCTCTACCCCTCAAATTTACCGATCCTCTCCTCTCACCCCATATCCCCCCTCCCAGCACAAATCCTCCCCCCATTTCCCCTCCTAGCACAAGCCCCCCCCCTCAAAAAAAAATCACTCCTCCTAGCACAATTCCTCCACCCCTCAAATTTCCCCTCTAAGTACCGATCCTCTCCTCTCACTCCACATCCCCCCTCCCAGCACAAATCCTCCCCCCAATTTCCCCTACTAGCACAAAACCCCCTAAAAAAATCACTTCCTCCAGCACAATTCCTCCACCCCTCAAATTTCCCCTCTGAGTACCAATCCTCTCCTCTCACTCCAAATCCCCCTCCCAGCACAAATCCTTACCCCCCCATTTCCCCTCCTAGCACAAGCCCCCCCTCAAAAAGAATCACTCCTCCTAGCAAAATTCTTCCACCCCTCAAATTTACCGATCCTCTCCTCTCACTCCACATCCCCCATCCCAGCACAAATCCCCCCCATTTCCCCTACTAGCACAAACCCCCCCCCCCCTCAAAAAAAATCACTCCTCCTAGCACAATTCCTTTACCCCTCAAATTTCCCCTCTGAGTACCGATCCTCTCCTCTCACTCCACATCCCCCCTCCCAGCACAAATCCTTCCCCCCCCTTTCCCCTCCTAGCACAAACCCCACTCAAAAAGAATCACTCCTCCTAGCACAATTCCTTTACCCCTCAAATATACCGATCCTCTCCTCTCACTCCCCCCTCCCAGCACAAATCCTCCCCCCATTTCCCCTACTAGCACAAGCCCCCCCTCAAAAAAAATCACTCCTCCTAGCACAATTCCTCCACCCCTCAAATTTCCCCTCTGAGTACCGATCCTCTCACTCCACATCCCCCCTCCCAGCACAAATCCTCCCCCCAATTTCCCCTACTAGCACAAACCCCCCCTAAAAAAATCACTTCCTCCAGCACAATTCCTCTACCCCTCAAATTTCCCCTCTGAGTACCGATCCTCTCCTCTCACTCCACATCCCCCCTCCCAGCACAAATCCTTCCCCCCCATTTCCCCTCCTAGCACAAGCCCCCCCCTCAAAAAGAATCACTCCTCCTAGCAAAATTCTTCCACCCCTCAAATTTACCGATCCTCTCCTCTCACTCCACATCCCCCATCCCAGCACAAATCCCCCCCATTTCCCCTACTAGCACAAACCCCCCCTCAAAAAAAATCACTCCTCCTAGCACAATTCCTTTACCCCTCAAATTTACCGATCATCTCCTCTCAATCCATATCCCCCTCCCAGCACAAATTCCCTCCCCCATCCCCCCTCCCAGCACAAATATGCTACAATCATCCCTACTAGCACAAATCCCCCCCCCCACGCCAAAGAAAAATCACTCGTCCTAGCACAATTCCTCTACCCCTCAAATTTCCCCTTTCGAGTATTGATCCTCTCCTCTCACTCCACATCCCCCCCTCCCAGCACAAATCCTCCCCTCCCCCATTTCCCCTTCCAGCACAAATATGCTCCGATCATCTTTACTAGCACTAACCCCCCCAAATAAAAATCACTCCTCCTGGCACAATCCCTCTACCCCTCAAACTTCCCCTCTGAGTACCGATCCTCTCTCTCCACATCCCCCCTCCCAGCACAAATCCTCCTCTCCCCCATTTCCCCTTCCAGCACAAATATGCTCCTATCATCTCTACTAGCACTAACCCCCCCCCCCCACAAAAAAATAACTCCTCCTAGCACAATTCCTTTACCCCTCAAATGTCCCCTCCGAGTACCGACCCTCTCACTCCACATCCCTCCTCCCAGCACAAATCCTCCCCCTCATTTCCCCTCCTAACATAAATTCCCTCCCCCATTTCCCCTCCCAGCACAAATATGCTCCAAACATTCCTACTAGCACAAATCCCACCCCCCCCCCCAAAAAAAATCACTTCACCTAGCACAATTCCTTTACCCCTCAAATTTTCCCTCCGAGTACCGATCCTCTCTTCTCACTCCATATCCCCCCTCCCAACACAAATCCCCCCATTTCCCCTTCTAGCACAAATCCTCCCCTTCCCCATTTTCTCTCCCAGCACAAATATGCTCCGATCATCTCTAATAGCACTAACCCCCCCCCCAAAAAAAAAATCACTCCTCCTAGCAAAATTCCTCTACCCCTCAATCTTCCCCTCTCCTCTCACTCTACATTCCCCTCCCAACACAAATCCCCCCATTTCCCCCTCCTAGCATAAATCCCCTTTCCCATTTCCCCTCCCAGCACAAATATGCTCCCATCATCCCTACTAGCAAAAATCCCCCCCCCCCAAAAAAATTACTCCTCCTAGCACAATTCCTCTACCCCTCAAGTTTCCCCTTCCGAGTACCAATCCTCTCCTCTCACTCCACATCTCCCCTCCCAGCACAACCCCCACTGATTTCCCCTCCTAGCACAAATCCCCTCCCCCATTTCCCCTCCCAGCAAAAATATGCCTTGATCATCCCTACTAGCATAAACCCCCCCCCCCAAAAAAAATCACTCCTCCTAGCACAATTCTTTTACCCCTAAAATGTCCCCTCCGAGTGCACATCCTCTCCTCTCTCTCCATATCCCCCCTCCCAACACAACCCCCCCCCATTTCCCCTCCTAGCACAAATCCCCTCCCCCATTTCCCCTCCCAGCAAAAATATGCCTTGATCATCCCTACTAGCACAAATGCCCCCCCCCAAAAAAAAATCACTCCTCCTAGCACAATTCCTTTACCCCTCAAATGTCCCCTCCAAGTACACATCCTCTCCTCTCTCTACATATCCCTCCCCCCAACACACATCCCCTCCCCCATTTCCCCTCCTAGCACAAACCCCTCCCCCATTTCCCCTCCTAGCACAAATCTCCCCACCTAAAAAAAAATTCTCCTCCTAGCACCAATTACCTCCCACCCTGACCACATCACCTCTTCTAGCACAAACACCCCAAATCCCCCCTCCTAGCACAAACCTTAACCCCCCATTTCCCCTCCTAGCACAAATATACCACGATCGTCCCTACTAGCACAAGTCCCCCTCCCTCCCCAAAAAATTCCCCTCCTAGCATCAATCCCCTCCCCACCATATCACCTCTTCTAGCACAAACACCCCAAATCCCCCCTCATAGCACAAACCTCCCCCCATTTCCCCTCCTAGCACAAATACGCCTTGATCATCCCTACTAGCATAAATACCCCCCCCCCCAAAAAAAAATCCCCTCCTAGCACCAATCCCCTCCCCACCATATCACCTCTTCTAGCACAAACACCCCAAATACCCCCTCCTATCACAAATCCTCTTCCCTCATCCCCCCTCCCAACAAAAATCCCCTAAATCAACCTTTCCTTTCCCCCCAAATTTCCCCTCCTAGAACAATTCTTACCCCCTGCTGCCCCCCAAAGTACCATCTCCTCACAGTGCCCCCCCCCCCCACCTCACATCATACCACAGTGCCCAGGGCAGCCGCCCCCTCCTGCCTACCCCTTGTTCCGACACCTGAATAAACCCCCCCCCCAGGTGATTTCTATACATTGCAGGGATTGTAACTAACTTTGTAGCAGATTCTCACCTTTTGTTATTCTGAAGAAATAGCTGTTTGTTTCTCTGTGTCCATGTGCATGGGAGTGACTTTATCATTATCAATCAGCTGCTGCACCTGCAGGACTCTAATGAGGAAAGTGGCAGGGTCCGCATCCCTTTAGATGTGATTTCCCCTTTGGGAGTATCTCACAAAAATTAAAATTTTTGTTGCAGGGGATGCTCAAAATGTGACTTGTATCTTAGTGCAGACTTCTGGGGAAATCAGTGAGCCAATCACACAAGCAGGAAATTACATTTCTGGGGGGGCTTCTGTATACCATCTGTGGCCATATTGCATTTCTGGGGAGTGGCCTGTATATCATCTATGTACAGAGCGCCTCCAAGTGGCCATATTGCATTTTCCAGAAAATTACAGCGGCTGCAGATTTTAAATAAATAAATACATGAATTATTAATATATAATAAATAAAATAACTAAACAAAAATAAAATAAAAATAAATAAATAATTAAAATAAAATAAACATGATAAAAAAATAAAACAATATATAAGAAAATAACTAGACAAAAATCAAAGTAAAATAAATAAATTACAATAAATAAATAAATAAATACATTAATTAATAACATATAATAAAATAAGTACAATAACTAAGCAATAACATAATAAAAAAAATATAAGAACATAACTAAACAAAAATCTAAATAAAATAAATAAATGAATGAATGAATGAATAAATACATTAATTAATAATATATAACAAGATAAATACAATAACTAAGCAAAAAAATAAAAACAACATAATAAAAACAAATATGAGAGCATAACTAAACAAAAATCTAAATGAAAATAACTGAAAATAAATGAATGAATGAATAAAAAAATACATTCATTAATAATATATAACCAGAGAAATACAAAAACTAAGCAAAAAATAAAAATAACATAATAAAAAATAATAAGAAGATAACTAAACAAAAATCTAAATAACATAAATAAATGAATGAATGAATGAATAGATAAATAAATACATTAATGATTAATATGTAATAAAATAAATATAATAACTAAGCACAAAATAAAAATAAAATAACATAAGAAAAAAATATAATAAACAAAAATAAATATTAAATAAATGAAAATAAGCAAATAGATAAATACATTATTTAATAATATATAGTTAAAGAAATATAGCAACTAAGCAAAACAAATAAAACAAAATAACATAATAATATTTTTTTAACCAAACAAGAATCAAAATTAAATAAATGGAAATAAATAAAAAATAGATACATTAATTAATAATATATAGTAAAAGAAATACAATAACTAAGCAAAATAAAAAAAAATAAAAATAAACTAACATAATAAAATAAATACAATTAAACAAATATTGAAAATAAAGTAAATAAAATAACTAAGCTAAAATAAAACAAAATAACATGATATAATTAAAAAAAAATGTATGCAATGAAACAAATATTGAAAATAAAGTAAATAAAATAACTAAACTAAAATAAAACAAAATAACATTATATAATTTAAAACAATTTATGCAATGAAACAAATATTGAAAATAAATAAAATAAAACAAAGTAACATTATATCATTAACAAATTATGTATTAATATAATAAAATAAATGAATTAAATTAAATACCTAAACTGTAATAAAAATGAAATAACATGACATATATAATAAAATAAAACGAAAATAAATATAAAATATTAAAATAGCATAATAAAATAAATACAGTAAAGAGAATAACTAAACTAAAATAAAACAAAATAACATGATATAATTTAAAAAAAATTATGCAATGAAACAAATATTGAAAATAAAGTAAATAAAATAACTAAACTAAAATAAAACAAAATAACATTATATCATTAAAAAAAGTATGTATTAATATAATAAAATAAATAAATTAAATTAAATACCTAAACTGTAATAAAAATGAAATAAAATGACATATATAATAAAATAAAACAAAAATAAATATAAAATAATAAAATAGCATAATAAAATAAATACAGTAAAGAGAATAACTAAACTAAACTAAAACAAAATAACATGATATAATTTAAAAAAAATGTATGCAATGAAACAAATATTGAAAATAAAGTAAATAAAATAACTAAACTAAAATAAAACAAAATAACATTATATCATTAAAAAAAAAGTATGTATTAATATAATAAAATAAATAAATTAAATGAAATACCTAAACTGTAATAAAAATGAAATAACATGACATATATAATTAATTAATACGAAAATAAATATAAAATAATAAAATAGCATACTAAAATAAATACAGTAAAAAAAAAAATAACTAAACTAAAAATAAAATGATATAACATAATAAAATAAATAAATAAAATAAATGCAATAAGATAAAATAAATTCAATAACTAAGCTAAAATAAAAAATAAAAATACAACTACATTATAAAATAAATATAAAATAATACAATAATTAAAATAATAAAGTTAAAATAATTAAATAAAGTAATTAAAAGAATAACTAAAATGAAACCACTTTAAATGGTACAGTGTTTAAGAACAAAGGCTTGTGAATCGATCGGAATCATGGGAATTTCAGTCACGTCTCTTCACGGATTAACACGAATTTGGTTGAGAGTTGGATGTTGCGATTGCTCGAGCTCGTCTCAATGGCGGCGCTGACACCACTGTAACTGCCGTTTTGAATTACGATGACACAGAAAGCCTCTTGAACCCCCGCACATAATAACGGTTTATATATTAATGATCGGAGATCGGTACTTTGGGAAGAAGCGAGTGACGCATCGTCTTCCTGGTGAAGACCACAACTCACTGATTTGTTGATCTCGGACTTTTGTGTCGTGTTTTGATGAGACAACAGATTTTTTCACCCAACCTGTCAAAAAAGGAATAAAAAGATTTTGCAAAGAAAAAAAACACAAAATCCATCAATAAATCATCAGCGCAATTAGTTGATTATCTGCATCTGCTTTTTGAACGGATCTTTAGGAAGAAGAACGTGTTGGTAAAGTTTTGGGCCTGTAGTAGTGGAGCCTCCCTATGGGGTCATCCTCGTGACACAAACTGCTCCCCGCACACTTCTCACTTCAATTAAAAAGCGGATTCCCCCCCCCCCCCCCAGCACACGCAAATTCAATGTGTGCAAGAAAAAAAAAAAATTTTACAGTTGGATTCACATCTTTGCATTTTTGCTTGATACATTTTCTAATGAAATGAACAGAAAGACATCAAAATGCGTGCCAACATGCTTCATGATAGCCTCATAGTGAAAATACACTTCATTACCACACTTCATTACCAAAAGTATTGGGACGCCTGCCTTTACACGCACATCAACTTTAATGGCATCCCAGTCTTAGTCCGTAGGGTTCAATATTGCGTTGGCCCCGCCCTTTGCAGCTATAACAGCTTCAACTCTTCTGGGAAGACCGTCCACAAGGTTTAGGAGGGTGTCTATGGGAATGTTTGACCTTTCTTCCAGAAGCACATCTGTGAGGTCAGGCACTGATGTTGGATGAGAAGGCCTGGCTCCCTCAAATTCATCTCAAAAAGTGTTCTATTGGGTTGAAGTCAGGACTCTGTGCAGGCCAGTCAAGTTCCTTCACCCCAAACTCGCTCATCCATGTCTTTATGAACCTTGCTTTGTGCACTGGTCCAAATCATTTGGTGGAGGGGGGATTATGTTGTGGGGTTGTTTTTGCGAAAGATGTGTTTAGTTGCAAAAGAAAATAAAAAAAATTTCCATCTATGGTTCTGCACATAGACGGTATTTAACACTGTGGTGCAGGAGCCGCCTGCATCCTAGCAACTGAGAAGGCTATGCTGCAGGAGTCACCTGTGCCCTAGCAACGGACGACACTATGCTGCAGGAGACAGGAGACACCCGAATCCTAGAAGCCAAGAAGGCTATGATGCAGGAGCCTCCTGCAGCATAGCAACTGAGAAGGCTATGCTGCAGGAGTCACCTGTGCCCTAGCAACGGACGACACTATGCTGCAGGAGACAGGAGACACCCGAATCCTAGAAGCCAAGAAGGCTATGATGTAGGAGCCTCCTGCAGCATAGCAACTGAGAAGGCTTTGCTGTATGAATCAACTGTGGCCTAGCAACTGATGTTGCAATTCTGCAAGAGACTTCTTCGTCCTAGCAAATGAGAAGGCTATGCTACATGAGCTGCCTGTGTCCTAGCAATGGATGATGCTATGCTGCAGCTGCAGCCTCCGTCCCGGTAATGGAGAGGGTTATGTGGCGATAGCTGCCTGAGTCTTAGCAACTTAGGAAGCTAGATGCCAATATCCACCTGTTTTCTAGCAACTGAGAATACTGGGCGACAATAGCTGCCTGTCTCCTAGCAACAGAGGACACTATGTAGCAATAGCCACAGGCATCCTAACTGCCTTATTTTTATATGATGTTAGAGGACAACAACCGCCTGCATCCTAGCAACAGAAGATGCTAGGAGGCAATACGCATCAGTGTCCTAGCAATGGAGAAGGTGCAGCTGAGGAGACCACATGGCAATAGCTGCTTGTGTCCTAGCAACTGTGGACACTATGTAGCAATTGCCGTATGCATCCTAACTGCCATATTTTTACATGGTGTTAGAGGTCAACAACCGCCTGCATCCTAGCAACAGAAGACGCTAGGAGGCAATACACGTCAGTGTCCTAGCAATGGAGGAGCTGCAGCTGAGGAGGCCATATGGCAATAGCTGCTTTTGTCCTAGCAACTGTGGACACTATGTAGCAATAGCCACATGCATCCTAACTGCCATATTTTTTTAGATGGTGTTAGAGGACAACAACTGCCTGCATCCTAGCAACTGAGGTTGCTAGGTGGCAATAGCTGTCTGTGTCCTAGCAATGGAGGACATTAGGTTGCAATACCTGCAAATGAGGAGGCCACATGGCAATAACTGCATGCATCCTAACTGCAGTATTTTTATATGATGTTAGAGGACAACAACTGCTTGCATCCTAGCAGCTGAGGATACTAGGAGGCAGTACCCATCAGTGTCCTAGCAATGGAGGAGCTGCAGTTCAGGGGACCACGTGGAAATAGCTGCTTGTGCCCTAGCAATTGAGGACACTATGTAGCAATAGCTGCATGCATCCTAACTGCCATATTTTTATATGGTGTTAGAGGACAACAACCTGCCTGCATTCTAGCAACTGAGGTTTCTAGGTGGTAATGGCTCTCTGTGTCCTAGAATTGGAGAATGTTAGGTTGCAATAGCTGCAAATGAGCAGGCCACATGGCAATAACTGCATGCATCCTAACTGATATATTTTTATATGGTGTTAGAGGACAACAACCGCCTGCATTCTAGCAACTGAGGTTTCTAGGTGGTAATGGCTCTCTGTGTCCTAGAATTGGAGAATGTTAGGTTGCAATAGCTGCAGATGAGGAGGCCACATGGCAATAACTGCATGCATCCTAACTGACATATTTTTAGATGGTGTTAGAGGACAACAACCGCCTACATCCTAGCAACTGAGGTTGCTAGATGGAAATTGCTGTCTGTGTCCTACCGATGGAGCAGCCGCAACTGAGGAGGCCACATGGCAATAGCTGCTTGTGTCTTAGCAATCGAGGACACTTTGTAGCAATAGCCGCATGCATCATAACTGCCATATTTTTATATGGTGTTAGAGGACAACAACCACCTGTATTCTAGCAACTGAGGTTGCTAGGTGGCAATGGCTCTCTGTGTCCTAGAATTGGAGGATGTTAGGTTGCAATAGCTGCAATTGAGGAGGCCAAATGGCAATAACTGCATGCATCCTAACTGCCATATTTTTAGATGGTGTTAGAGGACAACAACCGCCTACATCCTAGCAACTGAGGTTGCTAGATGGAAATTGCTGTCTGTGTCCTAGCAATGGAGCAGCCGCAACTGAGGAGGCCACATGGCAATAGCTGCTTGTGCAATAGCAATTGAGGACACTATGTAGCAATAGCCGCATGCATCATAACTGCCATATTTTTATATGGTGTTAGAAGACAACAACAGCCTACATCAGGGGTAGGCAACCTCGGCCCTCCAGCTCTTTTGAAACTACAAGTCCCATGAGACATTGCAAGACCCTGACAATCACAGGCATGGCTCCTAGAGGCAGAGGCATGATGGGATTTGTAGTTTCACCACAGCTGGATGGCCGAGGTTGCCTACCCCTGGCCTACATCCTAGCAACTGAGGATGCTAGTCAGCAATATCTGCTTTGTCCTTGCAATGCTGGGTGGCAATAGCCATCTGCATCCTAACAATGGATGATGCTGGACTGTAATAGCCACCTCCATACTGGGCAACAAAGGACACTAGAATGCAATTGCCGCCTGCATCCCAGTTGCTGTTTTTAAATCTAGTCATGTGCGTATATCCCGATAGCTTGCATTCGTAATCATTTACAGTATGTTAGCCAATAAATGGCGTGACGTAAACTCCAAAACTTTTTGCGTGAATCAATAGCTAACACAGTCCAATCCTCCACTACCGCCATGGTGGGAATACAAAGCCAGGCCTTCATGTTTATGAGGATACAGTGACAGTTTTAGTGCTCAGACAGAGTGGAACAGACCTGTGGATTACAGGATGAGATTGTCCCAGTTTATGGAGCAGAAGAGGCCTCTGGGAGCCCCGGCTCTGTCATGCATTAATGGGACAAGATACTCGCAGGTTCTCACGCCCTTTGTCTGGAACATAAAACCTCCAGTGTACCGGCCCAGTGCTCTGCGCTCCTCACCCACCACCACTGAGGGGCCACATTAATCAGAGAGCCTTTGATCTCTAATTGGCTTATCTGAGTAAACAGGGAGAGGGAAGAAGTCTCTCTACTGATTAACCCTTCTGTAATGAGCTGTGTGGAGTCGCTGACAGCGACCAACCACTAAAATATGACTCATTGTGGGCGCCATCTTCCCACATTGGCTCGGTGATGCCACCATGTGCCAAACCGCCAACCCACCTCTCGGGGGCTGGAACGTGTGACCGACTTAAAGCTGAACTCCGGGGACAGATATTTTCATTTACATCTACTCCTCAATGGCCACAACAGAATAAAAAAAAAAAACACATTGTGTGCGCCAAATGTCTTTAAAAGCCCAGATATTACCCGGTAAAAGTAGCAGTGACATCATCACTGTGCTGTACATAGCCTGTGCAGAGAGCAGAGCTGTGTCTTATGTACCTCTGACCCTTGGACCCTGAGTCTTATGTACCTCTGATCCCTGCACCCTGAGTCTTATGTACCTCTGATCCCTGCACTCTGAGTCTTATGTACCTCTGACCCTTGCACCCTGAGTCTTATGTGCCTCTGATCCCTGCTCTCTGAGTCTTATGTACCTCTGAGCCTTGCACCCTTTGTCTTATGTGACTCTGATCCCTGCTCTCTGAGTTATATGTACCTCTGATCCCTGCTCTCTGAGTCTTATGCGCCTCTGATCCCTGCACTCTGTGTCTTATGTACCTCTGACCCTTGCACCCTGAGTCTTATGTGACTCTGATCCCTGCTCTCTGAGTTATATGTACCTCTGATCCCTGCTCTCTGAGTCTTATGTGACTCTGATCCCTGCTCTCTGAGTCTTATGTGCCTCTGATCCCTGCACTCTGAGTCTTATGTACCTCTGATCTCTGCACTCTGAGTCTTATGTGCCTCTGATCCCTGCACCCTGAGTCTTATGTACCTCTGATCTCTGCACTCTGAGTCTTATGTGCCTCTGATCCCTGCACCCTGAGTCTTATGTACCTCTGATCCCTGCACCCTGAGTCTTATGTACCTCTGACCCCTGCACCCTGAGTCTTATGTGCCTCTCCTGCACTCTGTGTCTTATGTGCCTCTGATCCCTGCACCCTGAGTCTTATGTACCTCTGATCTCTGCACTCTGAGTCTTATGTGCCTCTGATCCCTGCAACCTGAGTCTTATGTACCTCTGATCCCTGCACCCTGAGTCTTATGTACCTCTGACCCCTGCACCCTGAGTCTTATGTGCCTCTCCTGCACTCTGTGTCTTATGTACCTCTGACCCCTGCACCCTGAGTCTTATGTGCCTCTCCTGCTCTCTGAGTCTTATGTACGTCTGATCCCTGCACCCTGAGTCTTATGTACCTATGACCCCTGCACCCTGAGTCTTATGTGCCTCTCCTGCTCTCTGAGTCTTATGTACGTCTCATCCCTGCACCCTGAGTCTTATGTACCTCTGACCGTGCTCTCTGAGTCTTATGAACCTCTGATCCCTGCACCCTGAGTCTTATGTACCTCTGACCCCTGCACTCTGAGTCTTATGTACCTCTGATCCCTGCACCCTGAGTCTTATGTACCTCTGATCCCTGCACCCTGAGTCTTATGTACCTCTGATCCCTGCACCCTGAGTCTTATGTACCTCTGACCCATACACTCTGAGTCTTATGTACCTCTGATCCCTGCACCCTGAGTCTTATGTACCTCTGACCCCTGCACTCTGAGTCTTATGTACCTCTGATCCCTGCACCCTGAGTCTTATGTACCTCTGATCCCTGCACCCTGAGTCTTATGTACATCTGATCCCTGCACCCTGAGTCTTATGTACCTCTGATCCCTGCACCCTGAGTCTTATGTACATCTGATCCCTGCACGCTGAGTCTTATGTACCTCTGACCCATACACTCTGAGTCTTATGTACCTCTGATCCCTGCACCCTGAGTCTTATGTACATCTGATCCCTGGCCTGCACCCTGAGTCTTATGTACCTCTGACCCATACACTCTGAGTCTTATGTACCTCTGATCCCTGCACCCTGTGTCTTATGTACCTCTGATCCCTGCACCCTGTGTCTTATGTACGTCTGATCCCTGCACCCTGTGTCTTATGTACCTCTGATCCCTGCACCCTGTGTCTTATGTACCTCTGATCCCTGCACCCTGTGTCTTATGTACCTCTGATCCCTGCACCCTGTGTCTTATGTACCTCTGATCCCTGCACCCTGTGTCTTATGTACGTCTGATCCCTGCACCCTGTGTCTTATGTACCTCTGATCCCTGCACCCTGTGTCTTATGTACCTCTGATCCCTGCACCCTGTGTCTTATGTACCTCTGATCCCTGCACCCTGTGTCTTATGTACCTCTGATCCCTGCACCCTGTGTCTTATGTACCTCTGACCCCTGCACTTAAGTTTTAAGCCCCTAAGCTCCTCCCACTGCACAATTTTGCCAATACGCTCGTCACCTTATTTTATTCCCTCAAAGCTGAACCCTCCCCCATGAAGAGAAATAATCTACCCCTTGTGTTCCAATAATGGAAAGTTCTTTATTGGTCCATCTTATGTAATCCGCTGCACCTGGACTCCCCAATCCTGGAAAAAAAAACACGACACCACCAACGAGTCAGCATGCAGTAGAGTCACTGAAGTGATCACTGGGGAAGGATGGGGGGGGGGGTAACAGATGTGCGCATAGCGGAGGATTCGGAGAAAGCGCACCAATGGTGGCGGCGGATCCCAGATGATGGCCGGTGTACAGGCCCAATCCAGCCTTCCCAAGACGCCATCTGGAGCCCCCGCCGCCTGCAGCACTGACAGTTCCACATGCAGAGATTTTTTTAAAAAAGCCGCCCTACCTTGTTCATATGTCCGCCTCGGGGGGGGGGGGGCGCTTTAGTGAAGCAGAAGAAACTGCAATAAAGAAGAACTCCAGGAAAAAACTACAAACCCGTTTATCCCGTCACCTGTGATCCTTCTTCATATTAAACTTCTGTCCTCCCTCTACAGCAGCTAAAAAAACGGCCCGCTGACCCAGCATTCTTATCACTTTTCACACACAATAAAAATCGAAATATTTTTCTAGAAATTTCTGTACACCTACCAAAAAGTATATGTTTTCTGAAAGCAGAGGCCCTGGAAAATAAAATGGCGGTAGTTGCAATTTTTTCTATGTTGTGCTATATTTGCGTGTAGCGCCGGCCCAAAATGGTTCACGCTATGTTTAAATTTAGGGGGTGGTCTGAGTTAATTGTTAGACTCAGACTTGTTGATTTATCTTAAAGTGGAAGCAAACCCATTGATTTAACAGTTTAAAAAAACAGTTAAATTCCCGGCATGCCGGAAATGCTAACTGCCACATTGGTCAAACCATCCAATGGCTGTTGTCATAACTGGTCACATGTGCAGCATCATGGCAGTTGAAGATTAAAAAAAGGTCAAGAAGATGGCAGCTTCCTTGGCTGAAAACGATAGGAGGGTTTATTTCCACTTTAAATTCTCCTTCTGCTCTGGTTGTGATACTGCCTGGCAGTTATATTCCCTGTTCGCCTGTAGGTGGCACTGCCACCGCTGGCCCATGTTGGAATATGGGTGTATCACAGCCGTATTGGGTGTCCTTTCTAAGCAGCCATGCAGTGGGGGTGGTTGGCCCACTGTGCATGCTGGGGAGGGGTACATAAGGGGCAGACGCCATTGTGTTTCAGCCCCGGGCACCTTCAGCCCGAAGCTGCATCTGCTGGTTTGGGCCTACTTAACTGAGGGTATCCCAAGTTGTCCATCCGTGGGAAGGAAGCTCTTGGGAAGGGGAGCCAGGGGAGGACCTGCCCCGGAGGGGATTGGCAAGGCGCCTATGTCTCGGGAGAGGCCTAGCAACCCATTCAAGGAGGGATCCACTATACTAAAAGCCCTGCAGTGCGCCGGTCCGGCTTAAAGGCTCTATTATTGCTCAGCTGGAGGTTCAGGACTTTTAAAATCCTGTGGCAGAGGATTCCTGGACGCATCCTAAAGTTTCACCAGGTCTGTGGCAGAGACCCAAGTTCACCAGGTCTGTGGCAGAGACCAAATTTCACCAGGTCTGTGGCAGAGACCCAAGTTCACCAGGTCTGTGGCAGAGACCCAAGTTCACCAGGTCTGTGGCAGAGACCCAAGT
Organism: Rana muscosa; assembly: GCA_029206835.1. Lineage (NCBI taxonomy): Eukaryota > Metazoa > Chordata > Amphibia > Anura > Ranidae > Rana > Rana muscosa. The sequence continues at coordinate 22,715,283 of CM055128.1, read as the reverse complement.
TCACCAGGTCTGTGGCAGAGACCCAAGTTCACCAGGTCTGTGGCAGAGACCCAAGTTCACCAGGTCTGTGGCAGAGACCCAAGTTCACCAGGTCTATGGCAGAGACCAAATTTCACCAGGTCTATGGCAGAGACCCAAGTTCACCAGGTCTGTGGCAGAGACCCAAGTTCACTAGGTCTGTGGCAGAGACCCAAGTTCACCAGGTCTATGGCAGAGACCAAATTTCACCAGGTCTATGGCAGAGACCCAAGTTCACTAGGTCTGTGGCAGAGACCCAAGTTCACCAGGTCTGTGGCAGAGACCCACGTTCACCAGGTCTGTGGCAGAGACCCAAGTTCACCAGGTCTGTGGCAGAGACCCAAGTTCACCAGGTCTATGGCAGAGACCCAAGTTCACTAGGTCTGTGGCAGAGACCCAAGTTCACCAGGTCTGTGGCAGAGACCAAATTTCACCAGGTCTATGGCAGAGACCCAAGTTCACCAGGTCTGTGGCAGAGACCCAAGTTCACCAGGTCTGTGGAAGAGACCCAAGTTCACCAGGTCTATGGCAGAGACCCAAGTTCACTAGGTCTGTGGCAGAGACCCAAGTTCACCAGGTCTGTGGCAGAGACCAAATTTCACCAGGTCTATGGCAGAGACCCAAGTTCACCAAGTCTGTGGCAGAGACCCAAGTTCACCAGGTCTGTGGCAGAGACCTTCGTTCACCGATAACAGTTTGTGGCAGAAACTGTCTAAACTCTGATTATTGCATCATTCCGGCTGCTAGGACCGTGGGAGAGGACTACCCGGGTGAGCAATACCCACTCAGGCTTGAGTGGCGAATATACTGACTGTTTGCATCTCTTGTACCATGTGCCTGAACCTTCCCCTACTTCTCTCGTTTCACACTTTCTTTCAAGTTCTAAAGCAAAGGAAAATAAAGCCTTACTGTTGAGGTTTTAAATTTGTGTGGACATTGACTTTTCTAAAAACACTTTACCCTGACAACGGAAGCCATGGAGGTAGTTTTCATGACCCAAAATTAATCAGCGGCCCTTTCAGGGGTATTGCTACACGCGCAACTAGTTATTTAAAGCATATTTTCAGGAAAAAATACACCAAAATGAATTTTAGTGCAAACATACACAGTATTATACCCATTTATTTTAGTAAATGATAAAAGAATGGGTTGTGTCGAGTAAATAGAAACCAAACATGCCAAAGTCTTACAATTGCGCACACCAGTGGAATAAAAGAAAACAACAGTGCCCAAAATTCTCCTTAGGGGGCGCTTTATAAACCTTTACAGGTTATCAGTTAAGGATGCGTTCCGCCCGCGATAAGGTGGGAATGCAGCCTAAATCGCTGCAAAATGCAGGACGCGTTTGCGATTCCATTACTTCTTAGTGGCACCCCAATTGTGCCACAATTGTCACGTGGCAAATCGCAAGGCGTGATGCTTGTTGCTCAAAGAGGGACTTGAGCTTTTTTTGGGTGACAGCGTCGCGCGTGGCCACGATTAACCACGCGACAATTGCGGCAAAATCGCAGTGCGATTGGGGGTGCCATTAAATGTGCCCTGCTTTTTGCAGCGATTTGAAATCGCGAGCGGAATCGCGGCGCTTCCACCCGAGGCGTGAATGCACTTTCTCCTTGATGAATGAGGTGGGGGAGAGTTACTCAGGAATGATGGCCCCAGAATTATTGATCTCACTCTGACGTTCATGGTGATACCTCGCATATGTAGCGCAATGGATGCTGCACTTTTTTTATTTGCAGTGTATGGGGGGTAACAGGGGTGCTTTTAATTATTTTAATCATTTTTATTTATTTAATAAAAAAAATTTAAACACTTTTTTATTTATTATTTTTATTTTATTTATTTTTTCATTTGAATTTCACAGCCGTCACCACGTGGTCTTTAAAAATGGCGTCCCGGTCTTTTTTGAAGACCATTGTGCTAGGGGCTGTGCCTTGTGAAATTATTAGTGGATCCCTTTTACCTGGGAACTCTGTTGGGCATTTTTAGAAACTTGGGGTGTCATTAACTGAATATCCCCTGGAATGGACTCTATGCTTTTTGGAAATATATGGTGACACCACTTCATCCCCCCCCGTTGTGTGGATCCAGTCCCTGTAAGCTTTCTAGATTTAAACTGGTTGCATATATAATAGCATGGATCCAGAGGAAGCAAGACTTTCATGAAACGCGTCGATCCATCACGCCAATTTGGAACTACAGTTATGTGTCAGTCATATATAATTGTCAGGACCCGAGTCTGAACCTATGACCTTTGCGATGTCTCTTCTTGCTGAACCACCTCACATGTTGCACAGTTCCCTGTCTGATCTATTGGACAATCCTGGCTTGTGCCTTGTTTCTGGTGAACCTTGAACCCTTTGCTCCTCCTATGAACTTCCTACTTAAGCCATGCCTTTGCAATGTTTGCCAGATTATTGTGCTCTCTCCAACCAATATCTCGCTCTTTTCATTTCCGCTGCCCTGCGTATCTTAACTAATACTCAATACCTTTGGTTTGTTTACTGAATACTCTTCTGCTTGATCCCTATCTGCTATATCTGCTACTGGACCCCAGCTTGCTCACCTCCTGGTGGGGCGATCCTGAGGATTGTGACCTGGTGCTAACATGAAGAAAACCCATCCCCACCATCAGGAGCTCTGGTGAATACCGGTTAGTGCTTAGACCCACACCTCAGATGAGCCCGCATCATCCTGCTGGTCGGTGGGCGTCTCTCCACTGCTATAGCTACTGCTGCTGGGGGGGGATCTATTGTTGCTATGACAATAGTTAGACATGGCAACAGGGTGTTTTTTCAGCGGTTAACCGGGGAGCGAAGTTCCGGAACCTTCAACACTAAAGCACTGGTGGGCCATTGTTGTTGGGGGGATCTATTGTTGCTGGCTGCAGGGGATCTAATGTATTGCTTTTCTTGTTATCATTAACAGATTAAATACAAATTACTCAGCACCACAAAATGATACCTGGTTCTGTATTCTCTAAAAGGGGCATCACTGGGAGGTGGTGGAACCAAGAATTGGTGCTCAGAGGTGGGTAGGGGGTAAAACCAAGGAATGATGCTCGGAGGTGGGTAGGGGGTGAAACCAAGCATTGGTGCTCAGAGGTAGGTAGGGGGTGGAACCAAGGAACAATGTTCAGAGGTGGGTAGAAGGTGAAGCCAAGGAACGGTGCTCAGAGGTAGGTGGGGGGTGAAACCAATGAACGGTGCTCTGAAGTTGGTAGGGGATGAAACCAAGGAACGGTGCTAGGAGGTGGGTAGGGGGTGGAACCAAGGAACTATGCTCAGAGGTGGGTAGGGGGTGAAACCAATGAACGGTGCTCGGAAGTGGGTAGGGGGTGGAACAAAGGAATGGTGCTCTGAGGTGGGTAGGAGGTAAAAAAACAATAAACAGTGCTCGGAGGTGAGCAGGGGTGAAACCAAAGAATGGTGCTCAGAGGTGGGTAGGGGGTGGAACCAAAGAATGGTGCTCAGAGGTGGGTAGGGGGTGGAACCAAGAAATGGTGCTCAGAGGTGGGTAGGGGGTGAAACCAAAAAACAGTGTTCAGAGGTGGGTAGGGGGTGGAACCAAGGAACAGTGCTTGGAGGCGGGTAGGGGGTGAAACCAAGGAACGGTGCTTGGAGGTGGGTAGGGGGTGAAGCCAAGGAACTATGCTCAGAGGTGGGTAGAGTGTGAAGCCAAGGAACGGTGCTCAGACATGGGTGGGGGTGAAACCAATGAACGGTGCTCGGAAGTGGGTAGGGGGTGAAATAAGGAACGGTGCTCGGAGGTGGGTAGGGGGTGAAACCAAGAAACTGTGCTCTGAGGTGGGTAGGGGGTAAAAAACAATAAACAGTGCTCGGAGTTGGGCAGGGGTGAAACCAGAGAATGGTGCTCTGAGGTGGGTAGGGGGTGGAACCAAGAAACGGTGCTCAGAGGTGGGTGGGGGGTGAAACCAAAAAACAGTGCTCAGAGGTGGGTAGGGGGTGGAACCAAGGAACAGTGCTTGGAGGTGGGTAGGGGGTGAAACCAAGGAACGGTGCTCGGAGGTGGGTAGGGGGTGAAACCAAAGAACGGTGCTTTGAGGTGGGTAGGGGGTGGAACCAAGGAACGGTGCTTGGAGGTGGGTAGGGGGTAAAACCAAGGAACAGTGCTCGGAGATGGGTAGGGGGTGAAACCAAGGAATGATGCTCGGAGGTGGGTAGGGAGTGGAACCAAGGAACGGTGCTTGGAGGTGGGTAGGGGGTGAAACCAAAAAACAGTGCTCAGAGGTGGGTAGGGGGTGGAACCAAGGAACGGTGCTTGGAGGTGGGTAGGGGGTGAAACCAAGGCATGATGCTCGGAGGTGGATAGAGGGTGAAACCAAGGAACGGTACTCAGAGGTGGGTAGGGGTTGAAACCAACAAATGGTGCTCGCGGGTGGGTAGGGGGTGAAACAAAGAAACGTGCTCGGAGTTGGGTAGGGGGTGGTACCAAGGAACAGTGCTGGGAGGTGGGTAGGGGGTGAAACCAAGGAATGGTCCTCAGAGGTGGGTAGAGGGTGGAGCCAAGGAACGGTGCTCGGAGGTGGGTAGGGGGTGAAACCAAGGAACGGTGCTCAGAGGTGGGTAGAGGGTGGAACCAAGGAACGGTACTCGGAGGTGGCTAGAGGGTGAAACCAAGGAACGGTACTCGGAGGTGGGTAGGGGGTGAAACGAAAAACGGGTGCTCTGAGTTGGGTAGGGGGTGGTACCAAGGAACAGTGCTGTGAGGGGGGTAGGGGGTGAAACCAAGGAATGGTGCTCAGAGGTGGGTAGAGGGTGGAACCAAGGAACGGTGCTTGGAGGTGGGTAGGGGAGGAGAAAGGGGATAACTAGGAAAGGGGGAGCTCCTTCACCTATTCTTTGTGGAGAAAAGTCCCGCATAGCCACCAATTTCTGTGATTTTATTGATGTTTTAATTGTACAATAAAGATGTTGGAAATTATATTGATTGATTGATGGATGCAGTGGCGGCTGGTGCTCAAAATTTTTGGGGGGGCGCAAACAAACTGAAAAAAAAAAAAATCAATTGCCGCCACTGTGCCCATTAAACGCAGCCACTGTGCCCAAACGCCACCAGTTTGCCCCCTCAAATACAGCCAGTTTGTTTCCATATACAGCCAGTGTGCCCCCATATATATACAGCCAGTGTGCCCCCATATACAGCCAGTGTGCCCCCATATACAGCCAGTGTGCCCCCATATATATATATATATAGCCAGTGTGCCCCCATATACAGCCAATTTGTCCCCATATATATAGCCAGTGTGCCCCCATATACAGCCAGTTTGTCCCCATATACAGCCAGTTCCCCCCATATACAGCCAGTTCCCCCCAAATGCAGCCAGTTTGTCCCCCATATACAGCCAGTTCCCCCAAATGCAGCCAGTTTGTCCCCCATATACAGCCAGTTCCCCCCAAATGCAGCCAGCGTGTCCCCCATATACAGCCAGTTTCCCCCAAATGCAGCCAGTTTTTCCCCCATATACAGCCAGTTCCCCCCAAATGCAGCCAGCGTGTCCCCCATATACAGCCAGTTTCCCCCAAATGCAGCCAGTTTGTCCCCCATATACAGCCAGTTCCCCCCAAATGCAGCCAGCCTGTCCCCCATATACAGCCAGTTTCCCCCAAATGCAGCCAGTTTGTCCTTCATATACAGCCAGTTCCCCCCAAATGCAGCCAGCGTGTCCCCCATATACAGCCAGTTTCCCCCAAATGCAGCCAGTTTGTCCCCCATATACAGCCAGTTCCCCCCAAATGCAGCCAGCGTGTCCCCCATATACAGCCAGTTTCCCCCAAATGCAGCCAGTTTGTTCCCCATATACAGCCAGTTCCCCCCAAATGCAGCCAGCGTGTCCCCCATATACAGCCAGTTTCCCCCAAATGCAGCCAGTTTGTCCCCCATATACAGCCAGTTCCCCCCAAATGCAGCCAGTGTGTCCCCCATACACAGCCAGTTTGTCCCCCAAATGCAGCCAGTTTGTCCCCCATATACAGCCAGTTCCCCCCATATTCAGCCAGTTTGTCCCCCATATTCAGCCAGTTCCCCCCATATTCAGCCAGTTTGTCCCCCATATTCAGCCAGTTCCCCCCAAATGCAGCCAGTGTGTCCCCCATATACAGCCAGTTCCCCCCATATTCAGCCAGTTTGTCCCCCATATACAGCCAGTTCCCCCCATATTCAGCCAGTTTGTCCCCCATATACAGCCAGTTCCCCCCAAATGCAGCCAGCGTGTCCCCCATATACAGCCAGTTTCCCCCAAATGCAGCCAGTTTGTCCGACATATACAGCCAGTTCCCCCCAAATGCAGCCAGCGTGTCCCCCATATACAGCCAGTTCCCCCCAAATGCAGCCAGTGTGTCCCCCATATACAGCCAGTTCCCCCCATATTCAGCCAGTTTGTGTCCCATATTCAGCCAGTTCCCCCCAAATGCAGCCAGTTTGTGCCCCATATTCAGCCAGTTTGTCCCCCATATTCAGCCAGTTTGTGTCCCATATTCAGCCAGTTCCCCCCAAATGCAGCCAGTTTGTGCCCCATATTCAGCCAGTTTGTCCCCCATATTCAGCCAGTTTGTCCCCCAAATGCAGCCTGTCCCCCCCCCCCCCCAGCCCTGCACTTACCTTCCTCGGTCCGCGCCGTCCTCGATGTGTTCTCCCGCCCTCGATGTCGCTTCAGCCAATCAGGTTACCGGTAACCAGATCCGGTGAACCTGATTGGCTGAAACCTCCACACAGTCTTCTTCCAGGAACGCACCCCCGTGCGTACCTGAGAGGAGTTTTTGGAAGCCGAATACAGCGTGAGAGCTGTATTCGGAAAGCCTATCAGAGCCGCTGGCTCTGATAGGCACTTCCAAGTTACACCCACCGCCGGCCGCCGCTCTAATTCATATGGCCGGCGCTCACCAGGAGGCCGGCCATATGTATAGTGGGCAGCGCGGCAGCGGTGACAATACACAGATTCATGCAATGCATGAATCTGTGTATTGTCTTTCAGTGGCGGTGCGGGAGCGAGAGGGGGCGGCGCTCCGGCGCCCTCTATGGACGCACCGCCACTGGATGGATGGATTTCCGCAGTTAAAGTGCCCAACTCCCTTCCTCCTTCTCCAGTGTTTGTGGGGTTGGAGGGAGGATGAAGGGTTGGAGCCCTAAGAGGATTCACGGGAAGGTTCTACCTAGAAAATATTTGGCAGTCACTCAGAAGGCACTGACACCACCAAACCAGCATGACAGCCAGGCATTTTCAGAAGGACAACTAGGCATTGGTAGCCTCGGCTCAGGTTTCCTTTTAGATGAGTCTCCTTTGTAGTCCTGCGAATCCCCCAGAACTGGTCTCTCTCTCTCCGGCGCAGACAAAGCGGGAACGTTGTGCCGCGACGGGCCCTCAGAAAGACCTCATTTGATCGGCATTTAGCTCAGCATGGGAGCCGTCCGGGGTGGCTATTTCTGGGCCGCTCTTTCAGAAACATTTATCCCAAAGTGGGAATTAGGAGCCGGGTCTGAGGTACAATAAAGTCCAAGTAATTACCATCATTAGGCTGAAACTTTGCGCCGAAATGCCGCGGCGGATTTTACCGCGAGAAGCCGCTGAATGGGAAAGGTTTTGTGTTTTGACAAAATACTTATTTTCAGTTACTTTTGCAAAGATGGAAATATTATTTTTTACATTTTTATAAAGCTTTCAAATTTTTACTCGCTGAGACCTTCACAATGCTGTATGTCGAGAAATGATTCCGGATCCCGTCCTAAATGATCGCAGCAAAACTCGACTAATTATCGCCAAAGGTGCGATGGGCATTAAAAGGCTCCTGAAGATGTCTGAGGCTTCTATTATTATCTCCCAAGGAGGTGACAGTACTCCCCCAGATAATGGCTTCATCTGCATTCCTCTCCAGAAGGACAACGCCATCTTTGCTCAGGCATTAGCCGAGATGAAATGCAGGCTCATAGATGACACAATTATGTAAATAAAATATAAAAAGTGCAGCACATTAAAATACAGTCCAATAAGCTGGTGAACTACAAGTCCCAGAAGATAAGATGACTCCACCAGGGAAGATCAACAGTTTTAAATGAATGGTGACAGACCCTCCCCCTCCAATCTACGCGTTATGTGTACAGAACAACCCCAGGTAGCCATATTGCAATGTATTCTCAGAAAATTACAGTGGCTGCAGATTGAAAAGGAAAGGTGATTTTTTTATCAAATTTAATTACAATATGATTAGTGTCGCAATTATATTAGCTATGTTATTTTTTCTTTATTTGCCATTTTTTCCCCCACAAAAGTGGAGGAAACAAATGGATGGGAAAAGTTGTTGCCAGACAGAGAGGACGTGTGTACCTAGCTCCTGACTTCCACGGCTGCATTGTTTCTCTCCCCAGGACTCTCCCCCCTACTCTCCCCTATTTTCCCCCTGGTTCTCCCCTATTTTCCCCCTGGCTCTCTCCCCTGCTCTCACCCTTGTCCCCCCGGTTCTCTCCCCCCCCCTTCATCCAGCGGGACCCCAATCCATACGAGCCCCCCCCCGCCAGACACCTCCTCCCGCAGCCGCCGCCGGGCAAGTCCGAGGCTGCGGCCTAACATCACTCATCCCACGGTCCCCCCCTCTGGCGCCTCCTTCACAGACCGGCTGCACCCCTGGCCTAGCTCACCGAGCTACATCCGAGCCCTCCACCCGCCACCGAGGCCATTCATCCGCCGCCGGCAGAACCCCCCTCCACCCGCAGCTGCCGACAGGAAAGTCCGCGGTTGCGGCCTAGCCACATTCGATCCCCCTTCCAGCATCCGGATCATCCAAGGAGCCACCCTACGGCACTCACCCACTCGCGGAGCCCCCCAGAGGAGTCAGCAGGTCCCGAAGCAGCAATAGCTGCTACCTACCCAGCAGGATAGACCGCGGCTTCGGCCTAGACCCGGCCGCGGAGGCCATCTTGGGACACCCAGCCTCAGCTCTCAAACTCCTCTCCCGGCCCCCTGGAATATTCTGACCCGGGATAACTACCGGATCGCATCCACTCACGGGTCACTTGCCTGTGGCTCCCACTGGGTCGCTCACAAAGGGCAGCCGGGAGGACGAAATGGATATTCGGCCCAGTGAGTAGCGGCCATCTTGATACACCCAGAACCTTTCCCCAACACTGACAAAAAAAAACAACTTATTTTTTCTCTCTATTCCTACTAATTCCCCACCCCACCCCCATTACTATATTCACAATACTCTTCAATAACTCTACTACTTATGACTGATCGCCCCCCCCCCCTGACGTACTCAGGCTGCCCCAACCTACAGCATCGACGGCCGCCACTACGCGATCTCCCCAGACCCACACACACGGCCAAGCATAACGGACGTGTGCGATAGGCCCCCGAGGCTCACCACTTCGCAGAGCAATCCGCACGCACGGTCCAGGGAAGCGGACGTGTGTGACAGGAGCCCTGACCTCATCGCTTCACAGAGCAATCCACACATACGGTCAAGCATAACGGACGTGTGTGGCAGGAGCTCTGGCCATACAGGAACCCCCTTGGACTCTGGCGTTTCGCTCCTCCAGCAAACGTTAACCTGACGACCTGCGGCTTCCACGGGACCCCACTCTCCCCAAGCTCAGATCCCCCAGCTCACCACCGCTTCACCCACAGCCGCCGACTGCCACCTGCCGCCATCCGGGCGCCCATTTCTAGACTGTTAGAACTGCAGGACAGACCGCGGCTGTGGCCTAGCTCCGGCCATCACTCTACACCCTCCCCGAGTCTCTCTCCAGCAGGCCCGCGTGTGCCGACCGGGTAAGTACATCGGGGCACCACCAACTAATAGCGAGTTGATCCAGGGTTTACCCGATCGCCCCTCGGGGGGTCAGGAAGGAATTTTTCCCCTGCTGCAGCAATTGGCCAGACTCGGCTGGTGGTTTTTGCCTTCCTCTGGACCAACGGGAGGGCGGTTTAGGTCATTGGGCCCCATCCATCATCCCCATCACCTTTTCCTCCCATCATGTGCATCTTTAAATACTCAGCGGACACCCTCCGCAGGCTAAGGAATACCGCCCCAACACTTCCAACCGCCACCCAAAAAATCCTACAAAAAGAACAACTGCTTAGGATCAATCGACAATCGACTATCAAAACCACAAAGACACCACTTCATCTACAAGATTTATCATGCGCCTTGATTAACACCAGATCGGCAGTCAAGCACAGACAGGAAATTCACGATTTCATCACGCAAAACGACATAGATTGCCTCTTTATCACGGAAAGTTGGCTAACACCGGATTGTAACACCGTCCTAACGGAACTAGTACCTGGGAACTACCGCATCCTAACTGAGCACAGAATAGGACAAAGAGGAGGAGGCCTAGCAGTTATCTTCAAATCGCACCTCTCTCTTACCAAACCAACCCTACAGAACTCATTGCCATTCATGGAAACACTCACCCTGCAACTCCAAACAACACCCCATGACACCATTCACATACTGCTATGCTACAGACCACCAGGACCGAAGACAAATCTCCTCACACCCTTCACCGAATTCTTCTCGACATACACTTTAAAAACCAAAAAGTTTTTACTACTCGGGGACTTTAACCTCTGGGCTAACGCCACTCAGGACCCCATCGCCACCGCCTGTATCAACCAATTGGAAGAACTAGGGTTGCAGCAACTGATAAATGCACCCACGCATGGATCGGGTCACATTCTTGACCTCATCTTCAAACAAAATATGGACATCAACATACTGGACAACATGCCGTTACCATGGACGGACCACCACGCTATCAAATTAAAATTTACCACCAGCACCATCTCCCAAAAACCGGAAGACTCAACAAAAACATACTGGACAAGATCTCAGAAGAAACTACACTCAAAACTTTTCAAAACCACTCTATCAAAAAAAATAGGAACGCTAAAGCATAATCGCTCAACGGAACAAACACTCAACTCCTTAAACAAAATATTACTACAAACAGCGGACACAGTCGCTCCGAGACGCAGAGCACACATCCGTAAAAACAACTCGGGCTGGTTTAGTGACACTCTTACGCTACTGAAGCAAGAACGCAGAAGAGCTGAAGGAGCCTGGAGAAGAAACCCAACGGAGGAAAACCACACAAACTACAAAGCACTCACTAAGAAATATCACAAAGCAATTTTTAAAGCAAAAAAGGAACATTTCTCAAACACCATAAAAAAAGCCCTAAACCGGCCTCGTGAACTCTTCAAACTAGTCACTCGGACCATGAACCCTACCTGTCTAGAGCCTCCAGCAAACGAAACCCAAGAATTCTGCAATGAGCTATCGGATTTTTTTATCGACAAAATCGAAAATATTCGGGAAATAATTCAACAGAAAAAAACAACCAACTTCACACAGCCAAAGCAAACAGAGAAAATCAATACGAACATTATACAACTAGCAAAATTTTCGTTGGTCCCGATCACCATTGACACCACCAAAAACATCATCAGAAGCCTCAGAGACACTACATCGTCAAATGACATAATTCCCACAAAACTCCTGAAAGAATGTACCGACATTTTAGCTCCTACCATTACACACATCGTAAATCTATCATTCAAAGAAGGTTTGGTTCCGAACTCCCTCAAGCAAGGTATAATCAAACCCCTCCTAAAGAAACCCAATCTTGACCCTAAGGACCCAAATTACCGCAGACCGGTAACAAGCCTCAACACCATTTCCAAGATCATGGAGAAAGCAGTAGTACAACAGCTACAAGGCCATTTGGACACTTACAAACTCTTGGATCCACTACAATCAGGCTTCCGCCCAGGCCATGGCACAGAAACGGCACTTCTCAAAATATGGGATGACGTCCTCGAAGCCGCAGATGACGGAGAATCATGTCTCCTGGTGCTGCTGGACCTCAGTGCAGCGTTCGACACAGTAGACCACAAAACTCTACTCATTCGTCTTAAAGAAGTAGCAGGAGTCACAGACCCTGACCTTCCTTGGTTCGCTTCCTTTCTTGAGAATCGTTCTCAGACAGTGAAATTAGGAGCCTTCACCTCTGAAACTCGCGCAATTTCTTGCGGAGTCCCTCAAGGATCACCACTGTCACCCCTTCTCTTTAACATCTACCTCCGCCCACTCCTAAAAATCATTAGCAAACAGGACTTATGCTACCACTCATACGCGGACGACACCCAACTCTACTTTCGTATCACTGGAAAAAAAGACCAATATCACGGATTAGAAAAGTGCCTCACATTGATCGATGATTGGATGACTGAGAGTTCACTTAAACTCAACGGATCCAAAACAGAACTGCTTCTCCTCCACGCTAACCGAAAGACAAAAACTAAAACCTCTTGGACACCACCCACCATTCTCGGACAGACCATCACCCCGAGCACCAAAGTCAAAAGTCTCGGAGTCATCTTTGACTCGGAGATGTCGATGGACGCTCAAATAGGATCAGTAATCAGCGGATCTCATTATCTCCTCCGCCTGCTGCGTAGACTCATTCCCTTCATCCCAGAAGAGGACACAGCAGTAGTAGTTGGATCAATTATCAACTCCCAACTCGACTACCCAAACTCCCTCTACCTCGGACTACCCAAATACCAAATGTCACGCCTACAAGTCGTCCAGAACACGGCAGCCAGACTGATAACAGGAAAAAAAAACTGGGAATCCATCACCCCTGCACTGAGGACCCTTCATTGGTTAGCCGTAAAGGATCGGGTCACATTCAAGACCCTCTGCCTCACCCACAAGTGCACATAAGGAATCGCTCCGCAATATTTATGCGAGAAGATAAAGCATTACAACCCCAAACGCAGTCTCCGATCAACAAACCAAAACCTCCTTCACATCCCCAAATTTCGCTACAAATCAAAGGGAGAACGAAGATTTGCAGTCCAAGGACCACGGCTATGGAACGCGCTACCCACGGATATCCGTATGGAAGAAAACCATCGGGCCTTTAGGAAAAAACTTAAGACCCACCTCTTCTGATGGATCATGAAGCTACTGGATGCTAAGCGCCTTGAGGCGATTTAGTTCGCATTTGTTAGCGCTATACAAGTTTTTTACTCACTCACTCACTCACTCATCTAAACTTCCTCAGGGGGGCCTGACGCGTACTGTGGAGGTGCCATGCACGGATGACATCACCCGCTGCCATCATTTGCTATCATTCAGCACAGTGTTGTGCTATATGCCTGTATTCGTCCTGTTACATGTGAGCAGTCCGTGTTGGACCCTAATAAATTTATACTTGGTTGCACAGTAAGCACTTAGATCTCCCCTCTTTTCTATATATAGTTTGATGTCCCCATTGATGATACCGATCTGGAGGAGAAGTTTAAACTAACTTATATCTGCTACTTACCTGTTGTGTGGGACCTGCGTGCATGACTACCTGTTAGCTCAGGGGTCCATGCTCTGAGGTGAGCATAGAATATAGATTGGAGGGGGAGGGTCTGTCATCATTCACTTGATACTGTTGATCTTCACCCGTGGAGTCATCTTATCTTCTGGGACTTGTAGTTCACCAGCTTATTGGACTGTATTTTATTGCGCTGCACTTTTTATATTTGATATCATTTTTTTTACGGATTTCTGTGAAAGTCTTTTAGCGTTCAGCTTGCATTCTTGGGGGGGTTATATATATTTTTGTGCTGATTGCACATTCTATTATATATACTGATGACCTCCTCAGCCTAGGCAGGTCACTTCCTCCTACCTGCAGCAGACTGATGACATCATCTCAGTCTAGGCATGTCACTTCCTCCTACCTGTAGCAGACTGATGACATTGTCTCAGCCTAGGCAGGTCACTACCTCCTGCCTGCAGCAGACTGATGACATCATCTCAGCCAGATCACTTCCTCCTACCTGCAGCAGGCTATTGACATCATCTCAGCCTAGGCAGATCACTTCCTCCTACCTGCAGCAGGCTGATGACATCATCTCAGCCTAGGCAGATCACTTCCTCCTACCTGCAGCAGGCTGATGACATCATCTCAGCCTAGGCAGATCACTTCCTCCTACCTGCAGCAGGTTGATGACATCATCTCAGCCTAGGCAGGTCACTTCCTCCTACCTGCAGCAGACTGATGACATCATCTCAGCCTAGGCAGGTCACTTCTTCCTACCTGCAGAAGACTGATGACATCATCTCAGCCTAGGTAGGTCACTTCCTCCTACCTGCAGCAGACTGATGACATCATCTCAGCCTAGGCAGGTCACTTCCTCCTACCTGCAGCAGACTGATGACATCATCTCAGCCTAGGCAAAGCCACTGAACTGGAGCTCAAAGACAGATTTTCTGAAAATTGATTATGTTGCTATATATAGTTATATGTTAGGGGTTTATTCCCGCAGACTTGCAAAGTTCCATTTCACGTGAAGTTCGACTTTAAATGATAAAAGACAAAGGTCATCTGTTACTCCTTCTCTTCCCACAATTCCATTCTGCTCCGGGCTCAGCAGTTCAGATGTGAAGTATTGGGGTGAAATGAGCGCCTGTTTCGAGGCAAATGTGTTCCATGTAACGGGGGGAGGGGGAGTAACAACCAACGCATTCATGACTCCAGGACTGTGAATAACCGAGAGGCTGAAGCGGAGAACATGGAGGAGATCACAGTGTGACTGCTTAGCATGTCTGCCCTGAGGCTGAGACCATCTCCACACAAAGGGGCTTTCACTGCTCCCTGCCCCACTTCTCACATAAAGGAGAACGATTATCACGCTGAAAATCACCAGCGAACGTGTTCAACATTCGACTCAGGACACTCTCCGTGACCGTGATCTATCTACCCGTAGTAATGTCAGACTCCACCTTGGAAAGGAAGACTTAGGTACCACCAGGGGCTGAATGGTGCTTCTTTTTCTTCAACCTGGCCAGACAAATCTTTCCCAGAGAAGGGGACGGACGGGGGACGTCTGTAGGGATTGTACAGAAATACGAATGCCATCCGCTCTGGTCATAACCAGCCAAAAAAGTTCATCTGATATGAAGGCATTGTTAAACACCAATATCAGACTTGTATGAACAGCAAACACCTCTGCCGGGTTTCTTCTTTCACTCTATGTCCCTGTTGAGGAGACTTAAACTGACCACTCATGTGGCAACTTGATGGAGTGATTGAGTTTTTCGATTCCAATGTATTTGAATGTCTAAAAACAGTCGAAGAATGGAAACCAGACCGAAACCAGATAGAAGAGTCCAAGATCATTTTAATTCTTGGTAACAAAAAGTAATTTGCGTAGAGCACCTGAAAAATTAAAGTAAGAAGGTCGAAAACCACCAATTTATGTCTTCAATTGTGTCATGTAACTGGTGGAAATCGAGCTGGAGATTAGGCTTCTCTTGAACCTCCTGTCCAAAAACCCCTGGTAGTGATGACAGAAGGTGTGAGGACACGAGGGCCGGTATAACAGGCATCTCCCGCTAATGTTTGCAGGATGCAAGTGACCGTAGATCACCAGGCAGGAACCAGGAACTGGAACACGGTGACACTGGATCAGCAGGCAGGAGCATAGCCAGGACACAAGCCAGAAGGTCGAAACCAGGGCTGGACTGGGAATAAAAACCAGCCCTGGAAGAAATGTCATACCAGCCCCATAGCATTATTATACCAGCCCAACATCATAACCATCATAACGTCATTATTTCCTTGTTCATGAAAGGGAAAACCATGCATTTTAAAGCACATTTTAAGAGTGTATTATATATATATATATATATATATATATATATATATATATATATATATGCAAACTCCAGTTAAAAGTGCTAAAATTGTTCCATTGTCAAGGGGCACCCCAGGAACGTGGGGGGGGGGGGGACTCTGGTTTCCAGATATTACCTTCCGCAAAAAAAATGGGGGCGGGGTTACTGATATAAGGGGGAAACCTTTATATCAGTGCCCCCTTATATTGTTGAATTCACTCCCCCTTAGACTTGCCTGGTGGCTCTGTCACTGACCTCCTCTCAGGTACACCGTGCAGGGCTCAGTTAGACGGCTCCAGGTTGGTGGCTCTGGTTTTATCCTATAGTCTCCTCTCCACGGTTCACACACGTCTGACTTCTCCCATGACCCCCATCCTGGCGGCACTCCCACTCTTGACTCCTCTCCAGGCTCCCCCTCAGAGACTGCAGACATGATATAAGACAAGAGATGGTCAGAGGTTGCAAACATGGTAAAAGAGATGGTTAGAGACTGAGGACAGGATTAGACTTGTGCACAACGGAAAAATTTGTTCCGTTTCGGTTCGTTTCTTTCCGGTCCTGTTGATTCGTAATCATTCGTAATTTTGCTAGACGGGATTTTTCGTGTTCGGACTCATTCGTATTTTCGCAAGCGACATTTTTCGTTGAATTTTTTGTTGCTTTATAATTCGTACTTTCGGTAGAGTACGTTGTTTTTCGTTGATTCTGGACACAACTCCTACTTTCGTAACTTTTTTTGGGTTCGTTGATTCGTAATTTTCCGTGTCTCTCTCACAACGACGCTGCCTATTATGCCTAATGTGCTTCGAATGGATTTGTACTTTTCTAAATACATAGCGGTTATTTGTAACGATTCGAAATCTCGTATTTTACTTTCGTTTTTTACATGCGGCTATAGGCTCCGCCCCTGTACACCATTTTGAGAGGGTTCAGCACGGTGAGGGAGAAGCAGAGAGCAGAGCAGAGTGAGTGTTATTGTGCTTCGAATGGATTTGAAATCTCGTATTTTACTTTCGTTTTTTCATGCGGCTATAGCCTTCGCCCCCTGTACACCATTTTGAGAGGGAGCTCAGCACGGTGAGGGAGAAGCAGAGAGCAGAGCAGAGTGAGTGTTATTGTGCTTCGAATGGATTCGTACATTCGTAACTTTTTTCATAACGAATTATGCCGAAGACATTCGGGCATTCGCTATTTTGCGGTATAATTTATTTCGGATTCGGTTTTATTCGTAATTGCTTTGTTCGGAAATTCGAATGCTTCCGAATGTCCGAAAGTTGCTAAATTCGGACGAATTTCGATTCGTTACGAAACGAATTGCACAAGCCTAGACAGGATACAAGAGATGGCTAGAGACTGAGGACAGGATACAAGAGATGGCTAGAGACTGTGGACATGATACAAGAGATGGTCAGAGGCTGCAGGCATAATACAGTAGATGTCAGAGGCTGCACACATGATACAGTAGGTGTCAGAGGCTGCGGGCATGGTACAGGAGATGGTTAGAGACTGAGGACATCATACTTAAGATGGTCAGAGATTGCAGACATAGTACAAGAGATGGCCAGAGACTGCAGACATGGTACAAGAGATCAATGCAGCCTCATCATTGCCCATCAATGCAGCCTCACTGTGCCCATCAATGCAGCCTCACTGTGCCCATCATTTCAGCCTCACTGTGCCCATTATTTCAGCCTCACTGTGCCCATCATTTCAGCCTCACTGTGCCCATCAAATGCAGCTTTATGGTGCCCATCAAATGTAGCCTCACTGTGCCCATAATTGCAGCCTCACTGTGCCCATAATTGCAGCCTCGCTGTGCCCACCAATGCAGCCTTGCTGTGCCCACCAATGCAGCCTCACCGTGCCCATCAATGCAGCCTCACCGTGCCCACCAATGCAGCCTCACTGTGCCCACAAATGCAGCCTTACGGTGCCCATCATTGCAGCCTCACTGTGCCCATCATTGCAGCCTCGCTGTGCCCATCAAATGCAGCTTTACGGTGCCCGTGAATGCAGCCTCACTGTGCCCACCAATTGCAGCCTCTCTATGCCCACCACTGCAGCCTCTCTGTGCCCACCAATTGCAGCCTCTCTGTGCCCACCAATTGCAACCTCTCTGTGCCACCCAATTGCAGCCTCTGTGTGCCCACAATTGCAGCCTCTGTGTGCCAGCCATTGCAGCCTCTGTGTGCCCACAATTGCAGCCTCTGTGTGCCAGCCATTGCAGCCTCTGTGTGCCCACAATTGCAGCCTATGTGTGCCGGCCATTGCAGCCACTGTGCCCACAATTGCAGCCCCTGTGTGCCAGCCATTGCAGCCTCTGTGTGCCCACAATTGCAGCCTCTGTGTGCCAGCCATTGCAGCCCCTGTGCCCACAATTGCAGCCTCACCATTTCCTGGATAACACACAGCGCCGTGGCCGATGTATGACACGGAGCTTGGTCTGTGTGTGTAAGGCGGCGCTGTAACAAGGTCCCACCCCCCTAGACTGGCTCGTGTGATAGGCGGAACACTGATCTAGAAGACTATCACACGATCGGTCTAGGGGGCGGGACGGGACCTTGTTACAGCTCCGCCTTACACACACAGACCCAGCTTCGTGTCATACAAGAGAAGGAGCCGGAGGACAGAGGGAGGGAGGGGAGCGCTGCAGCTGCCGCTCAAAGCGCCCCCAGGGCAGCCGGCCTACCGGAAAATTTCCCGGTATCCTGGTAGGCCAGTCTGGCCCTGGTCTAAACCATAGAAATACAAAATAACTAGATGAGGGTCCAAGATAATTCTACTCGTTGGTAAAAAAGACATTGAAAAACAGCCAACATGTTTCTGAGGCAACACTTCCCCTTCATCAGGGCTCAACATAGGATTGGATGGACTTGGATCAACAGTGACTTCACAGATCTATATTAGATCTATATTAGAACAAGTATTGAACTCCACATGGAGTAATGAAGGGGGGTGGGGGTGTTGCCCCCAAAATACATAATACGCAAATTACTTCAGGTCTACTACAATGAAATCTTTAAGTATAACCAATTATTACCACACTGATATGCCAGATTTTTATCATGGTTACGCCATATCAATGTGCTAAATGTGACGATAGTTCATTGGTTTATGTATTTGTGTCGCTTGATCAATTTTCAAAAAAGTGTAGAGCCCTGTTCCAGCACCATTTTTGGGTAAGGGTGTAATCTACTTCATTTTTGATAGGGGTCCCCAATACCCTTGTTAGTTTAGGGGAGTCATGCATAGTCAGGGTTCCATGGAACCCTAATGCCGGGTACACACAATCAGAATTTCCGTTAATAAAACCGTGGTTGTTTTTTCCGACGGATGTTGGCTCAAACTTGTCTTGCATACACACGGTCGCACAGATGTTGCTCGTAAATTCCGATGGTCAAGAACGCGGAGACGTACAACACTACGACGAGCCGAGAAAAATTAAGTACAATGATTCCGAGCATGCGTCAAATTGATTCCGAGCATGAGCAGTACTTTTGTGCGTCGGAAATGGCTACACACGGTCGGAGTTTCCGACAAGAACTTTTGCCATCGGAAAAATAGAGAACCTGCTCTCAATCATTTGTTGTTGGAAATTCCGACAGCAAATGTCCGATGGAGCCTACACACGGTCGGAATATCTGACCAAAAGCTCACATCGAACATTTGTTGTCGGAAATTCCGACCGGGTGTACGCGGCATAAGTTTCCTTCAAAGGTTGGTAGGGGTTCCTTGAGCTATGGCTGGTTGACCTCCTATTTGATGCCTTCCACTTGGCAGAGCTAGCTGTATCTCACAAATCTTTTTAGCTGTCTGTACGGGTGGCGTTCCCATCACCACTGCAAGAGGGGCCCTCTTACCACTGACCACCAATGTAAAGAACATTCTTCCCACTGACCACCAATGTAAAGAACATTCTTCCCACTGATCACCAATGTAAGGAACATTCTTCCCACTGACCACCAATGTAAAAGGCATTCTTCCTATAAATCACCAATGTAAGGGACATTCTTCCCATTGATCACCAATGTAAAAGGCATTCTTCCTATTAATCACCAATGTAAGGAACATTCTTTCTACTGACCACCAATGTAAGGAGCATTCTTCCTACTGATCAACAATGTAAGGAGCATTCTTCCCACTGACCACCAATGTAAGGAACATTCTTCCCACTGACCACCAATGTAAGGAACATTCTTCCCACTGATCACCAATGTAAGGAACATTCTTCCCACTGACCACCAATGTAAGGAACATTCTTCCCACTGACTACCAATGTAAGGAGCATTCTTCCCACTGACGACCAATGTAAGGAACATTCTTCCCACTGACCACCAATGTAAGGAGCATTCTTCCCACTGACGACCAATGTAAGGAACATTCTTCCCACTGACCACCAATGTAAGGAACATTCTTCCCACTGATCCCCAATGTAAGGAACATTCTTCCCACTGATCACCAATGTAAGGAACATTCTTCCCACTGATCACCAATGTAAAGAGCATTCTTCCCACTGATCACCAATGTAAGGAACATTCTTCCCACTGATCACCAATGTAAGGGACATTCTTCCCACTGATCACCAATGTAAGGAACATTCTTCCCACTGATCACCAATGTAAGGAACATTCTTCCCACTGATCACCAATGTAAGGGACATTCTTCCCACTGATCACCAATGTAAGGAACATTCTTCCCACTGACCACCAATGTAAGGAGCATTCTTCCCACTGATCACCAATGTAAGGGACATTCTTCCCACTGATCACCAATGTAAGGAGCATTCTTCCCACTGATCACCAATGTAAGGAACATTCTTCCCACTGATCACCAATGTAAGGAACATTCTTCCCACTGATCACCAATGTAAGGGACATTCTTCCCACTGATCACCAATGTAAGGAACATTCTTCCCACTGATCACCAATGTAAGGAACATTCTTCCCACTGACCACCAATGTAAGGAGCATTCTTCCCACTGACGACCAATGTAAGGAACATTCTTCCCACTGACCACCAATGTAAGGAACATTCTTCCCACTGATCCCCAATGTAAGGAACATTCTTCCCACTGATCACCAATGTAAGGAACATTCTTCCCACTGATCACCAATGTAAAGAGCATTCTTCCCACTGATCACCAATGTAAGGAACATTCTTCCCACTGATCACCAATGTAAGGGACATTCTTCCCACTGATCACCAATGTAAGGAACATTCTTCCCACTGATCACCAATGTAAGGAACATTCTTCCCACTGATCACCAATGTAAGGGACATTCTTCCCACTGATCACCAATGTAAGGAACATTCTTCCCACTGACCACCAATGTAAGGAGCATTCTTCCCACTGATCACCAATGTAAGGGACATTCTTCCCACTGATCACCAATGTAAGGAGCATTCTTCCCACTGATCACCAATGTAAGGAACATTCTTCCCACTGATCACCAATGTAAGGGACATTCTTCCCACTGATCACCAATGTAAGGAACATTCTTCCCACTGATCACCAATGCAAGGAGCATTCTTTCCACTGATCACCAATGTAAGGAACATTCTTCCCACTGATCACCAATGTAAGGGACATTCTTCCCACTGATCACCAATGTAAGGAACATTCTTCCCACTGATCACCAATGTAAGGAACATTCTTCCCACTGACCACCAATGTAAGGAGCATTCTTCCCACTGATCACCAATGTAAGGGACATTCTTCCCACTGATCACCAATGTAAGGAGCATTCTTCCCACTGATCACCAATGTAAGGAACATTCTTCCCACTGATCACCAATGTAAGGGACATTCTTCCCACTGATCACCAATGTAAGGAACATTCTTCCCACTGATCACCAATGTAAGGAACATTCTTCTCACTGATCACCAATGTAAGGGACATTCTTCCCACTGATCACCAATGTAAGGGACATTCTTCCCACTGATCACCAATGTAAGGAACATTCTTCCCACTGACCACCAATGTAAGGAGCATTCTTCCCACTGATCACCAATGTAAGGGACATTCTTCCCACTGATCACCAATGTAAGGAGCATTCTTCCCACTGATCACCAATGTAAGGAACATTCTTCCCACTGATCACCAATGTAAGGGACATTCTTCCCACTGATCACCAATGTAAGGAGCATTCTTTCCACTGATCACCAATGTAAGGGGCATTCTTTCCACTGATCACCAATGTAAGGGGCATTCTTTCCACTGGCTTCCAATAAAAGGGGAAATTTTCCCACTGACCCCAATGAACTAATTTTAGTAGAGGTTCCCTGTGACCTGATTTTTTTTAATGAGTCCCTCTGGGGTAAAAAGGTTGAGAAAGGCTGGTTTAGGGTGTAAAGAGGATAAAGGAATCAGAGAGGAGAAGAGTAGCTAGCAAAGAGAATAGTACTAAGTGGAGTGGGAACTTTACCTGGCCCTTGTGGGGGGGACGTGTTTTGTTACGACCCTACAAAAAGTAAAGATAAGTTCTAGGAGGAGGTAGACTGAGTCTCTTTATTCCAGTGGATCACCAGGTGGCCTTTACCTGGGGAGTCAGTACACAGACTGGCTCGGCTAGGAAACCAGTGGCGGGCAGAAGAAGGAGTGTCGGCTAGCCTGGCAGTGGTGATGAGTCCCTCAGCTGGACCACGCACCTTGTAACGCCTGACCCCTGTGTTATTTGGGGTGGGTGTTTGGTGGCAGATCTCATCTGCAACGATAGACTTCAGGACCTCATACAATTAGGTTGTGACAATGAATATGAGTTTCCATCCTGACAAGGCCCAAAGTCCGAATGGAGTGGAGCCAGAGCAACGGGAGAGGGTTCTAACATTCCTTGATGCAGACTTCACAGTAGCCCCTGAGAAGTTTCTAAACATCCCACCACCAGGGGGCACTACAAGTGTGTCCCCTTTTTACCCCCTGATGCAGTGATGGCATCCATTCTAAATGATCCTGTAAACATTATTTTTCAAAAACTTCAATGCACATTATTGAAAAAGAAGATGGCGGTTTCAACTGGCAACAAGGATCCATATTTCCCCCGGGGGAGCATGGTGGGAAAACCTGTTCGCGGTTTGAGTTTGCTGCTGTTTTTTTCTAGCTTGCAATTCAATCTTTCAATAAACTGTATATAAGTTGTCATGTCAACTGTTTGCCCAGTTTGGTCTGGGAAGGGTGTGGGGAAGGTTACTCAATGACGGCACCTACAGCTATAAAAACTTTACAGACATGAATCAATCGATTGGAAACTGAGAAGACCAGTTTTGGCTGGAACTGGGCTTTTCGGCTCACGTTCGGACTTTTGAGTCCTGTTGCAGTGCGTTACCATGTTCATGTTCATGTGCAGTATTTTTTACATCAATGTCCATTAACAGCGCTGTAAACAATGTAAGATGAAATATCCGTTTTCATTGGTATTCAAAAATAATGCTAATGTCCATAAACATCACCATGTGACAAAAGTGAATATGTGCACAAATTCCAAAAAATATATATATATAAATGTTAAGCATTTTCAACACAAGTTACATAGTAATCCACAGTACAAATGAACATATAAGGAAAATAAAACAAATCATTAGACTTGTGCACAACGGAAAAAATTTTTCCGTTTCGGTTCGTTTCTTTCCGGTCCTGTTGATTCGTAATCATTCGTAATTTTGCTAGACGGGATTTTTCGTGTTCGGACTCATTCGTATTTTTGCAAGCGACATTTTTCGTTGAATTTTTTGTTGCTTTATAATTCGTACTTTCGGTAGAGTACGTTGTTTTTCGTTGATTCTGGACACAACTCCTACTTTCGTAACTTTTTTTGGGTTCGTACTTTTGGTAGAGTACGTTGTTTTTCGTTGATTCTGGACACAACTCCTACTTTCGTAACTTTTTTTGGGTTCGTTGATTCGTAATTTTCCGTGTCTCTCTCACAACGACGCTGCCTATTATGCCTAATGTGCTTCGAATGGATTTGTACTTTTCTAAATACATTGCGGTTATTTGTAACGATTCGAAATCTCGTATTTTACTTTCGTTTTTTACATGCGGCTATAGCCTCTGCCCCTGTACACCATTTTGAGAGGGTTCAGCACGGTGAGGGAGAAGCAGAGAGCAGAGCAGAGTGTTATTGTGCTTCGAATGGATTCGAAATCTCGTATTTTACTTTCGTTTTTTACATACGGCTATAACCTCCGCCCCTGTACACCATTTTGAGAGGGAGTTCAGCACGGTGTGGGAGAAGCAGAGAGCAGAGCAGAGTGAGTGTTATTGTGCTTCGTATGGATTCGTACATTCGTAACTTTTTCATAACGAATTATGCCGAAGACATTCGGGCATTCGCTATTTGCGGTATAATTTATTTCGGATTCGGTTTTATTCGTAATTGCTTTGTTCGGAAATTCGAATGCTTCCGAATGTCCGAAAGTTGCTAAATTCGGACGAATTTCAATTCGTTACGAAACGAATTGCACAAGCCTACAAATCATAATTACAGTCATAATGTAACCAAAGTGACGTTGGGCTATATGGGCTAAGTAGTCTATCTAGATTAATATCAGGGTACAAGAATGGGGGGAGAAAAAACAACAATAAGAATGAGATGATAAATAATATATAAGGACATGATTTGGACCAATTGAAAATTAGTATTGTTGATCCATGGTAAGATAAGAGTTGACAACTGAAAACGTGAATGGTAGGTAGCTTGACGCGTTTCGCGGTTTCATGACCGCTCATCAGGAGCAATGATTCATGGAAATTATCTGAAAGCAAAAAATATGGGTTCCAGATAGTCTCAGAGGTACAGTTTGGGAGAATTTAAAGCAGGCTAAAATTAGCGAGGGAGACACAAAACAAGGGGAGAGGATAAGAAAAAATAAAAGAATAGGAATGAGGAAAAATAAAAAGAATGATTACAACATAATGTTGTGCTCAACTTACCTCTGCGTCAGCGCAGCATCAGCGCGGCAGCAGGAGCCACCGATAAACCAACAAGCCATCGTCACCGGGAGCAGCAGTGACATACAGGGGCGATGAAAACAAAGACAGGCAACTCCTGGACCATAAGTGTAGGTAAGTGATCCAGATGGGAAATGACAATGGTGACCCCCAAAGGGGACCTATGTGAAAAAATAATGATGTGTTAGTGGGAGTGAATAATGGATGTGTGTAGATGTGGACGAAGGGTAGTGGGGTATGGGAGTGTAGTGATTGGAGTAGGACGAGAAGGAAAGAAAGGGTGGGTGAAAGTGCAGGGATGAATGACCAAAGTGGGGTAGGGATTCAAGGAAGACCAACAAGGGACGGAGGAATTCCAATGAAAATTAAAGGGGATGAGAAATAGGAAGGTAAAAGAATACCTAAGGTGAAAATGAGGGATGGATAGTCCGGGGGCTATGTAGTTGATCCATGTTGTGACGAAATGGTGTGTGTGAAGTATGGCCAGGAGGTGCCTATAAAAGGTACATCGCCACAGCCAAACCCCCCTCATCAAACGGGCGGACACCAGGGGGGAGAGCGGAACGCTTTCAGCTGGGCGGCTCAGCCGTCCGGCGATTAGCGCCAGATCAGCTCTCCCGTGTGTCCGCCGACGCGATGGGTTCCGCCGGCGGCAGCATGCCAAACAAATGCACGGCGCCATGGCGTGCAGCGTGACGTCAGCACGCAATGGCCGCACATCCTCCCATCATGCAAATCAGGGAGGAGGCAGAAACGGGGAGGGGCATACTGCATACCACGGCTCCCGAATCAGAAACGATGATGGACAGACCGGAGCAACCCATGACAGCGAAAATACTGCGCCGACGGAGACCAGGAACACAATGAACAAAAAGAAAAAGGCAGAAAAAAACTTTAAAAAATAGAAAGGAAGATTAGATTGATTATAAAAGGGAAAAAAATATATATATATATAAAAAATTGTAATGAATATAGTATTCTTTGGTGGTTGTTGTAATGACTTATGAAAAATAAATAAAAAATGAAATAAAATTATGACGAATGAATGAGATAAATATAAATAACTGTAAGGGAAATAAATAAATAAATTAATACTGAAAAGGACGGGCTTAAAGTGGTCAACTAAACAAATATATTGAATGGGTCTAGAATTCGAATTGAAATGTATTGTTAATAATGATAGAAAAAAGGGGGGAAAAATAATGAGTTCTGCAAGAAAAGAAAAAATCTGGAAGTTTGGACTAAAAAGATCTAGGGCCATAGATGTTCGTGGTCCTGGTTAATGAATAAGTAAAAAATACATAATAATAATGAGATGTTTAATAAATTGACTGCTGCCGTGTGCTTCCATCCCTAAATTGTTTGTTATATGAGGAAAAGGGCGTTTGTGGGACTTTAAATGAGGCGGGAATCAAAGGGATAGCCGCCTCCATCCCTGTAATCGATTAAAAAGAGAGGAGCACCTGGTGGGACTTTAAGTGAAGCACATGACAGCAAAAGGAGAGGTCAAGTGACCGGGATATAACGTTTATTTGTATTGTATAGTTTCATATAAAAAATATTTATGGGCATATAACCTCCAAAATATTACGGGCACATAACCTCTAAAAAAACTTTAAGCATTTTCAACACAAGTTACATAGTAATCCACAGTACAAATGAACATATAAGGAAAATAAAACAAATCATAATTACAGTCATAATGTAACCAAAGTGACGTTGGGCTATATGGGCTAAGTAGTCTATCTAGATTAATATCAGGGTACAAGAATGGGGGGAGAAAAAACAACAATAAGAATGAGATGATAAATAATATATAAGGACATGATTTGGACCAATTGAAAATTTGTATTGTTGATCCATGGTAAGATAAGAGTTGACAACTGAAAACGTGAATGGTAGGTAGCTCGACGCGTTTCGCGGTTTCATGACCGCTCATCAGGAGCAATGATTCATGGAAATTATCTGAAAGCAAAAAATATGGGTTCCAGATAGTCTCAGAGGTACAGTTTGGGAGAATTTAAAGCAGGCTAAAATTAGCGAGGGAGACACAAAACAAGGGGAGAGGATAAGAAAAAGTAAAAGAATAGGAATGAGGAAAAATAAAAAGAATGATTACAACATTTTTATTTTTTTTCCCTTTTATAATCAATCTAATCCTCTTTTCTATTTTTTAAAGTTTTTTTCTGCCTTTTTCTTTTTGTTCATTGTGTTCCTGGTCTCCGTCGGCGCAGTATTTTCGCTGTCATGGGTTGCTCCGGTCTGTCCATCATCGTTTCTGATTCGGGAGCCGTGGTATGCAGTATGCCCCTCCCCCTTTCCGCCTCCTCCCTGATTTGCATGATGGGAGGATGTGCGGCCATTGCGTACTGACGTCACGCCGCACGCCATGGCGCCGTGCATTTGTTTGGCATGCTGCCGCCGGCGGAACCCATCGCATCGGCGGACACACGGGAGAGCTGATCTGGCGCTAATCGCCGGGCGGCTGAGCCGCCCAGGTGAAAGCGTTCCGCTCTCCCCCCTGGTGTCCGCCCGTTTGATGAGGGGGGTTTGGCTGTGGCGATGTACCTTTTATAGGCACCTCCTGGCCATACTTCACACACACCATTTCGTCACAACATGGATCAACTACATAGCCCCCGGACTATCCATCCCTCATTTTCACCTTAGGTATTCTTTTACCTTCCTATTTCTCATCCCCTTTAATTTTCATTGGAATTCCTCCGTCCCTTGTTGGTCTTCCTTGAATCCCTACCCCACTTTGGTCATTCATCCCTGCACCTTCACCCACCCTTTCTTTCCTTCTCGTCCTACTCCAATCACTACACTCCCATACCCCACTACCCTTCGTCCACATCTACACACATCCATTATTCACTCCCACTAACACATCATTATTTTTTCACATAGGTCCCCTTTGGGGGTCACCATTGTCATTTCCCATCTGGATCACTTACCTACACTTATGGTCCAGGAGTTGCCTGTCTTTGTTTTCATCGCCCCTGTATGTCACTGCTGCTCCCGGTGACGATGGCTTGTTGGTTTATCGGTGGCTCCTGCTGACGCAGAGGTAAGTTGAGCACAACATTATGTTGTAATCATTCTTTTTATTTTTCCTCATTCCTATTCTTTTATTTTTTCTTATCCTCTCCCCTTGTTTTGTGTCTCCCTCGCTAATTTTAGCCTGCTTTAAATTCTCCCAAACTGTACCTCTGAGACTATCTGGAACCCATATTTTTTGCTTTCAGATAATTTCCATGAATCATTGCTCCTGATGAGCGGTCATGAAACCGCGAAACGCGTCAAGCTACCTACCATTCACGTTTTCAGTTGTCAACTCTTATCTTACCATGGATCAACAATAGTGATGAGCCGAACACCCCCGGGTTCGGTTCGCACCAGAACCCGCGAACGGACCGAAAGTTCGTACGAACATTAGAACCCTATTAAATACAATGGATGCGAACGTTCGAATTCTAAAGTGCTAATTATAACGACTATTATGCATGTTATTGTCCTAAAAAGGGTTTGGGAACCCGGGTTCTGCACCAGGGGACATGTATCAATGCAAAAAGAAGTTTTAAAAACGGTCATTTTTCAGGAGCAGTCATTTTAATGATGCATAAAGTGAAAAAAAAAAAGTCAAATATTCCTTTAAATATCGTACCTGGGGGGTGTCTAAAGTATGCCTGTGAAGTGCCACGTGTTTCCCGTGTTTAGAACTGTCCCTGCACAAAATGACACTTCTAAAGGAAAAAAAAGCCATTTAAAACTGCTTGCGGCTTTAATGTAATGTCTGGTCCCGGTAATATGGATGAAAATCTTTAAGAAAAATGGCATAGCTACCCCATCAACCCCCACCCCACCCCAGCCCATTACCAGCCCCTTTGGGTCTTGTATGGATATTAAGGGGAACCCCGCACATAAAATAAAAAAGGCCCTATATACTCTGAACAGCCGTATACAGGCGGTGCATACAAGACAGGGACTGTAGGTTTGTTCTTATGTAGAATCTGTTTGTAATTTTGAACAGGTACATTGTTTAAGTGTAGCTCCAGCCCAAAAATCTATTTTTAAACTTTTTGGAAAACATAGGTAAGGGTTATCACCCCTGTAACATTTGTTTTGCTGTCTGTGCCCCTGTTCAGAACATTTCACCTCACTTTCCGTCCCAATGACAACTGTTTTTGAAATGTGGTGTTTTTCTTGAAACAAGGATTGGTGATAAAGCATCAGTACAGAGGAGACACCTTTCTCCCATATTAATTCTTACAGGAGAGAATTTTCCTTCCTAGGGGTAGATTTCCTCTCACTTCCTGTTGTCTTCTTGCGTTTGCAAGTAGGAGTCGTTTGTAAGTTGGATGTTTGAAAGTAGGGACCTGCCGTATATACTCTGCAGAAATAGGCCCCTTAGTTGTTGGTGTTGGCACAACACTGTAAGCACTCACAGTTACTCTTGGTTGGTGCTGGAACGCCCTGCTGTCAACTATTATATCAGGAATTGTAATTACATATAATTGTTGAACAGTGGTAGTAAAAATTGGGCCTTTGATGGTGGTGCTGGTGCCACAACACTGTAAGCCCTGACAGTTACTCTTGGTGGGTGCAGCAATGGGCCCTGCTGTGAATTATTAGATCAAGAATTGTAATTGCATGCCCCTTTTGAACAGGGGCTGAAAAATTGGGCCTTTCGTGGTGGTGGTGGTGGTGTTGCCACAACACTGTAAGCCCTCAGAGTTACTCTTGGTGGGTGCAGGAATGGGCCCTGCTGTGAATTATTAGATCAAGAATTGTAATTACATGCCCCTTTTGAACAGGGGCTGAAAAATTGGGCCTTTCGTGGTGGTGGTGGTGGTGGCGTTGCCACAACACTGTAAGCCCTCAGAGTTACTCTTGGTGGGTGCAGCAATGGGCCCTGCTGTGAATTATTAGATCAAGAATTGTAATTACATGCCCCTGTTGAACAGGGGCTGAAAAATTGGGCGTTAGGCACTGGTGGCACAACACTGCAACCCCTCACAGATACTGTACTTGGAGCACAGCAATGAGCCCTGTTGCAAATTATTGCTTCAAAAATTGTAATTACACGCCCCTGTTAAACAGGGGCTGAAAAATTGGGCGTTAGGCACTGGTGGCGGCACCCATAAACAAAAATGATCTTCCAAGCTATCATCATCAATCGTATCATTGAGGACTCGGAGGAGGAGGATAGCCAGTCAACATAACAGCACAGGCACTCAGCATCAGCATCAGTCTTGAAGGGATGTGACATGTTAAAATCAATTAGTCTGTTATATCAGCATCAGGTGTGTGGTAGCTGGTGGTGATCCAAGACTGGTTCATCTTGATGAAAGTCAGTCGATCAACCGAGTCGGTGGACAGGCGCACCCTGTGATCCGTGACAAATCCGCCAGCAGCACTGAATGTGCGTTCCGAAAGAACGCTGGATGCAGGACAGGCCAGTAGCTCAATTGCATACTGTGCAAGCTCTGGCCAGTGATCCATCCTCAAGACCCAGTAAGCCAGAGGATTTTCGGTGGGGAAGGTGTCCAAGTCTGACCTTGCCCCTAGATATTCCTGCACCATGTTTATCAGACGCTGGCGATGGTTGCTGGAACCGATCATACTTTGGGGCTGCGGACTAAAGAATTGTCTGAACGCATCGGTCAGACGGCCACCTTCCCCACCGCTCCTTCTTTGACTGGCCGAAGCCTCAGCAACTCGTTGTCCAGGACCAGGAGTTTGTAACCTCCCAGTCTCTGGGAACGCGTTGCACAGACCTTTCTGCAAGGCCTCCCGGAGTTGTCTCATCCTCTGCTCCCTCTGCGACGGTAACATAAGGTCCGCAACCTTACCCTTGTACCGTGG
Source organism: Rana muscosa (assembly GCA_029206835.1). Lineage (NCBI taxonomy): Eukaryota > Metazoa > Chordata > Amphibia > Anura > Ranidae > Rana > Rana muscosa. Next base: position 22,684,748 of record CM055128.1, on the reverse strand, counting down.
ATCAAGGAGAGTGGCCAGCCAGTAATGGTCCCTCTCCTTGATCCGAAGAATACGAGGATCCTTCCGCAGACTTTGCAGGATCAGGGAGGCCATGCAGCGTAGGTTTGCTGAGGCATTCGGTCCGGAGTCCTCTGGGTCACTAAGGACGACATGATCCGCAGCCACCTCCTCCCAGCCACGTACAAGTCCACGGGTTTCTTGGGACTGTAAATCATCCCTAAAAGACTGCTGCTGTTGATGCTGCTGAGTGCCAGGCTCCACCTCCATGCTGACACAATCCTCCTCCTCCTCCTCCTCCTCCTCCTCTTCCTGTGCGATGGGTGGGACAGAAGGAACACTGTCTGGGTAAAGGGGGCCTTGAGAGGCAAGGAAGTCCTCCTCTTCCTGCCTCTGTTCTGCCTCAAGTGCCCTATCCATTATTCCACGCAGCGTGTGCTCCAACAGGTGGACAAGAGGTACAGTGTCACTGATGCATGCACTGTCACTGCTCACCATCCTTGTGGCCTCCTCAAATGGTGCCAGGACAGTGCATGCATCCCTGATCATGCCCCACTGGCGTGGAGAAAAAAAACCAAGCTCCCCTGACCCTGTCCTGGTGCCGTAGTCACACAGGTACTCATTGATGGCCCTCTGCTGCGTGTGCAGCCGCTGCAGCATGGCCAACGTTGAGTTCCACCTGGTGGGCATGTCACATATAAGGCGGTTCTTGGGCAGGTTCAACTCCTTTTGCAGCTCAGCCAGGCGAGCACTGGCATTATAAGATCTGCGGAAATGCACACAGACTTTCCTGGCCTGCCTCAGGACATCCTGTAAGCCCGGGTACCTGCCCAAGAACCGCTGCACCACCAGGTTAAGGACGTGAGCCACACAGGGCACATGGGTCAGTTGTCCCTGTCGGAGGGCGGAGAGGAGGTTGGTGCCATTGTCGCAAACCACCATTCCTGGCTTAAGCTGGCGTGGCGTCAACCACCTCTCGGCCTGGCCCTGCAGAGCAGACAGGACCTCTGCCCCAGTGTGGCTTCTGTCCCCCAAACACACCAGCGCAAGCACGGCATGGCATCTTTTTGCCTGCGTACTTGCGTAGCCCCTTGAACGGCTACGGAGCACCGCTGGTTCAGAGGACAAAGCACAGGAAGAGGCCATGGAGGAAGAAGAAGAGGAGGGGGTGGAGGAGAGAGGTGTGTCACAACCAGTAGTAGCATTTTGGAGGCGTGGCGGTGGAACAACCTCCAACACTACTGCACCTTGTCCTGCATCCTTCCCAGCTGCCAAAAGAGTGACCCAATGGGCCGTGAAAGAAAGGTAACGTCCCTGTCCATGCCTGCTGGACCATGAGTCAGCGGTAATATGCACCTTACCCCTGACCGCCCTGTCCAGCGAGGCCAAGACATTGCCTTCCACATGCCGGTAGAGAGCCGGAATAGCCTTCCGTGAGAAAAAGTGACGTTTGGGAACCTGCCACTGAGGAACCGCACATTGCACAAACTCACGGAAGGGGGCAGAGTCTACCAACTGAAAAGGCAGCAGTTGAAGCGCTAGCAATTTAGCCAAGCTAGCATTCAACCGCTGGGCATGTGGATGGCTGGGAGTGAACTTCTTTCGACGGTCCAGCAGCTGGGGCAGGGAAATTTGCCTGCTAGAATCGGACGTCGGTGTACTGCTAGCAGAGTGGCCGCAAGTACTTGGCTGTGACACACCTCATTCTACACCTTCATTCCTCTCAGTGCATGTTTCAGAGAGGACTGAAGTTATAGTGGGGTTGGAGATCCCAGCTGATGCGGTGCAAGGAGAGGTCCGCTTTGTTCTTTGGTGTGGGTCTTTGAGGTAGGCTTGCCAACGAGCTGCATGGCAGGTCAACATATGTCTGGTCAAGCATGTGGTACCCAAGCGGCTGATGTTTTGGCCATGCGATATACGCTTGAGACATATGTTGCAAACAGCAGCTGTGCGATCTGATGCACTAGCCTCAAAAAAGGCCCACACCAAAGAACTTTTTGAATGACGGGCAGAGGCAGCGCCCTGCACAGGCGGAGTTCTGCGGTGTGATTCCGTCGGTGTACTGCCCTTACGCTGGCCACCAAAGGGCATCCTGCCTCGTTGGAGATGTGCCTCCTCCTCATCCTCCTCCTCCTCCTCTCTCCTATTAGGCACCCACGTGGAGTCAGTGACCTCATCATCCCCTCCCTCCTCATCACTGGAGCCAATCTGGCAGTATGCTGCAGCTGCTGGAACATGACTGCCAGATTGGTGTCCTTCTTGAGCATCCCCTCTGTCTGCTCTCACGCTACTGCCTTCCTGTAGCTGGGTTTCATCATCAGACCCTTCGAAACGCTGGGCATCCTCCTGGAGCATGTACCCAACACTGTGCTCAAACAGTTCGGGGGACTCCTCAGGAGGAGGACATGGTGGGTCTAGGGAAGGAGTGACTGATGATGAGTCTGACATTGATACCAGGGAAGAGGACGCTTTGGCAGCTGCTTTGCCAGTACCCTGAGCCTGGGTGAGAGAGGATGAGGAGGAGGAGGAGGGCTTGGTCATCCACTCTACCAAGTCTTCGGCATGATGTGGCTCAACATGTCCAGCTGCCGAAAAGAAGGACAAGCGTGTCCCATGGCCATGTGCTGATGACAATGCACCGCGTCCACGACCAGCACTGTTGCCCCCAGACACAGAGCCTGCTTGCCCTCTTTTATTGCCTCCTGACTGTCTGCCTCTCCTTGTTTGCCTTCCAGACATTCTAATAGATGGCCTGCAGGGAGATGGGAAAAAAGCAATAAGGGCTACCTTCAGGTGTCCTTCTCTGTCCCTTTACTTAAGGATTTCTAAATATGGTTGAGGATTAGGGATGAGCTTCGTGTTCGAGTCGAACATACGTTCGACTCGAACATCGGCTGTTCGATCGTTCGACGAAGATCGAACGATTTGGGCCGTTCGCGCCAAATTCGAGTGACGCGAACGGCCCACAATGCACTACGCCATCGCAGTGTCATCCAGGCGCTGTGATTGGCCAAGCATGCACTGTGACCCCGCATGCTTGGCCAATCACAGCGCCGGCAGCGAGGAGAGCAATGATTGGCCACAGGCAGGATGCCTGTGGCCAATTATTGCTGAGGGTGTTTAGTACACGCCCCACACTATAAAAGGCCGCCAGCACGGCGGCCTAGTGTAGTGTGTTCCGGAGCAGGGATAGAGCAGCATAGGCAGGGACAGTGACTGTTATTTCTTTCTTGCTTAACCTGGATTCCTTTAGTTTAGGGAAAGAGAAGGATAGGTAGGGAGAGTGTCAGTGTGTTTTGTGCTTGTGCTATAGTGTGCTTAAAAAAAACATTTATTCTAGGGACAGAAAACTGTAGGTAGGGACAGTGTCAGTTTCTTTCACTCTGCAAGTCCTTGTTTCCAGGGACCTGGAAGGACAGTGAGTGAATTGTCCTTGTGCTATATTGTGCTTAAAAAAACATTTATTCTAGGGACAGAAAACTGTAGGTAGGGAGAGTGTCAGTTTCTTTCACTCTGCAAGTCCTTGTTTCCAGGGACCTGTAAGGACAGTGAGTGAATTGTCCTTGTGCTATATTGTGCTTAAAAAAAACATTTATTCTAGGGACAGAAAACTGTAGGTAGGGAGAGTGTCAGTTTATTTCACTCTGCAAGTCCTTGTTTCCAGGGACCTGGAAGGACAGTGACTGAATTGTCCTTGTGCTATATTGTGATTAAAAAAAACATTTATTCTAGGGACAGAAAACTGTAGGTAGGGAGAGTGTCAGTTTATTTCACTCTGCAAGTCCTTGTTTCCAGGGACCTGGAAGGACAGTGAGTGAATTGTCCTTGTGTTATATTGTGATTAAAAAAAACATTTTTTCTAGGGACAGAAAACTGTAGGTAGGGAGAGTGTTTTTTTTCTTTCACTCTGCAAGTCCTTGTTTCCAGGGACCTGGAAGGACAGTGAGTGAATTCTCCTTGTGCTATATTGTGCTTAAAAAAAACATTTATTCTAGGGACAGAAAACTGTAGGTAGGGAGAGTGTCAGTTTATTTCACTCTGCAAGTCCTTGTTTCCAGGGACCTGTAAGGACAGTGAGTGAATTGTCCTTGTGCTATATTGTGATTAAAAAAAACATTTATTCTAGGGACAGAAAACTGTAGGTAGGGAGAGTGTCAGTTTATTTCACTCTGCAAGTCCTTGTTTCCAGGGACCTGGAAGGACAGTGACTGAATTGTCCTTGTGCTATATTGTGATTAAAAAAAACATTTATTCTAGGGACAGAAAACTGTAGGTAGGGAGAGTGTCAGTTTATTTCACTCTGCAAGTCCTTGTTTCCAGGGACCTGGAAGGACAGTGACTGAATTGTCCTTGTGCTATATTGTGATTAAAAAAAACATTTATTCTAGGGACAGAAAACTGTAGGTAGGGAGAGTGTCAGTTTATTTCACTCTGCAAGTCCTTGTTTCCAGGGACCTGGAAGGACAGTGAGTGAATTGTCCTTGTGTTATATTGTGATTAAAAAAAACATTTTTTCTAGGGACAGAAAACTGTAGGTAGGGAGAGTGTTTTTTTTCTTTCACTCTGCAAGTCCTTGTTTCCAGGGACCTGTAAGGACAGTGAGTGAATTGTCCTTGTGCTATATTGTGCTTAAAAAAAACATTTATTCTAGGGACAGAAAACTGTAGGTAGGGAGAGTGTCAGTTTATTTCACTCTGCAAGTCCTTGTTTCCAGGGACCTGGAAGGACAGTGAGTGAATTGTCCTTGTGTTATATTGTGATTAAAAAAAACATTTTTTCTAGGGACAGAAAACTGTAGGTAGGGAGAGTGTTTTTTTTCTTTCACTCTGCAAGTCCTTGTTTCCAGGGACCTGTAAGGACAGTGAGTGAATTGTCCTTGTGCTATATTGTGCTTAAAAAAAACATTTATTCTAGGGACAGAAAACTGTAGGTAGGGAGAGTGTCAGTTTATTTCACTCTGCAAGTCCTTGTTTCCAGGGACCTGGAAGGACAGTGACTGAATTGTCCTTGTGCTATATTGTGATTAAAAAAAACATTTATTCTAGGGACAGAAAACTGTAGGTAGGGAGAGTGTCAGTTTATTTCACTCTGCAAGTCCTTGTTTCCAGGGACCTGGAAGGACAGTGACTGAATTGTCCTTGTGCTATATTGTGATTAAAAAAAACATTTATTCTAGGGACAGAAAACTGTAGGTAGGGAGAGTGTCAGTTTATTTCACTCTGCAAGTCCTTGTTTCCAGGGACCTGGAAGGACAGTGAGTGAATTGTCCTTGTGTTATATTGTGATTAAAAAAAACATTTTTTCTAGGGACAGAAAACTGTAGGTAGGGAGAGTGTTTTTTTTCTTTCACTCTGCAAGTCCTTGTTTCCAGGGACCTGTAAGGACAGTGAGTGAATTGTCCTTGTGCTATATTGTGCTTAAAAAAAACATTTATTCTAGGGACAGAAAACTGTAGGTAGGGAGAGTGTCAGTTTATTTCACTCTGCAAGTCCTTGTTTCCAGGGACCTGGAAGGACAGTGACTGAATTGTCCTTGTGCTATATTGTGATTAAAAAAAACATTTATTCTAGGGACAGAAAACTGTAGGTAGGGAGAGTGTCAGTTTATTTCACTCTGCAAGTCCTTGTTTCCAGGGACCTGGAAGGACAGTGACTGAATTGTCCTTGTGCTATATTGTGATTAAAAAAAACATTTATTCTAGGGACAGAAAACTGTAGGTAGGGAGAGTGTCAGTTTATTTCACTCTGCAAGTCCTTGTTTCCAGGGACCTGGAAGGACAGTGAGTGAATTGTCCTTGTGTTATATTGTGATTAAAAAAAACATTTTTTCTAGGGACAGAAAACTGTAGGTAGGGAGAGTGTTTTTTTTCTTTCACTCTGCAAGTCCTTGTTTCCAGGGACCTGGAAGGACAGTGAGTGAATTCTCCTTGTGCTATATTGTGCTTAAAAAAAACATTTATTCTAGGGACAGAAAACTGTAGGTAGGGAGAGTGTCAGTTTATTTCACTCTGCAAGTCCTTGTTTCCAGGGACCTGTAAGGACAGTGAGTGAATTGTCCTTGTGCTATATTGTGATTAAAAAAAACATTTATTCTAGGGACAGAAAACTGTAGGTAGGGAGAGTGTCAGTTTATTTCACTCTGCAAGTCCTTGTTTCCAGGGACCTGGAAGGACAGTGACTGAATTGTCCTTGTGCTATATTGTGATTAAAAAAAACATTTATTCTAGGGACAGAAAACTGTAGGTAGGGAGAGTGTCAGTTTATTTCACTCTGCAAGTCCTTGTTTCCAGGGACCTGGAAGGACAGTGAGTGAATTGTCCTTGTGTTATATTGTGATTAAAAAAAACATTTTTTCTAGGGACAGAAAACTGTAGGTAGGGAGAGTGTTTTTTTTCTTTCACTCTGCAAGTCCTTGTTTCCAGGGACCTGTAAGGACAGTGAGTGAATTGTCCTTGTGCTATATTGTGCTTAAAAAAAACATTTATTCTAGGGACAGAAAACTGTAGGTAGGGAGAGTGTCAGTTTATTTCACTCTGCAAGTCCTTGTTTCCAGGGACCTGGAAGGACAGTGACTGAATTGTCCTTGTGCTATATTGTGATTAAAAAAAACATTTATTCTAGGGACAGAAAACTGTAGGTAGGGAGAGTGTCAGTTTATTTCACTCTGCAAGTCCTTGTTTCCAGGGACCTGGAAGGACAGTGACTGAATTGTCCTTGTGCTATATTGTGATTAAAAAAAACATTTATTCTAGGGACAGAAAACTGTAGGTAGGGAGAGTGTCAGTTTATTTCACTCTGCAAGTCCTTGTTTCCAGGGACCTGGAAGGACAGTGAGTGAATTGTCCTTGTGTTATATTGTGATTAAAAAAAACATTTTTTCTAGGGACAGAAAACTGTAGGTAGGGAGAGTGTTTTTTTTCTTTCACTCTGCAAGTCCTTGTTTCCAGGGACCTGTAAGGACAGTGAGTGAATTGTCCTTGTGCTATATTGTGCTTAAAAAAAACATTTATTCTAGGGACAGAAAACTGTAGGTAGGGAGAGTGTCAGTTTATTTCACTCTGCAAGTCCTTGTTTCCAGGGACCTGGAAGGACAGTGACTGAATTGTCCTTGTGCTATATTGTGATTAAAAAAAACATTTATTCTAGGGACAGAAAACTGTAGGTAGGGAGAGTGTTTTTTTTCTTTCACTCTGCAAGTCCTTGTTTCCAGGGACCTGTAAGGACAGTGAGTGAATTGTCCTTGTGCTATATTGTGCTTAAAAAAAACATTTATTCTAGGGACAGAAAACTGTAGGTAGGGAGAGTGTCAGTTTATTTCACTCTGCAAGTCCTTGTTTCCAGGGACCTGGAAGGACAGTGAGTGAATTGTCCTTGTGTTATATTGTGATTAAAAAAAACATTTTTTCTAGGGACAGAAAACTGTAGGTAGGGAGAGTGTTTTTTTTCTTTCACTCTGCAAGTCCTTGTTTCCAGGGACCTGTAAGGACAGTGAGTGAATTGTCCTTGTGCTATATTGTGCTTAAAAAAAACATTTATTCTAGGGACAGAAAACTGTAGGTAGGGAGAGTGTCAGTTTATTTCACTCTGCAAGTCCTTGTTTCCAGGGACCTGGAAGGACAGTGAGTGAATTGTCCTTGTGTTATATTGTGATTAAAAAAAACATTTTTTCTAGGGACAGAAAACTGTAGGTAGGGAGAGTGTTTTTTTTCTTTCACTCTGCAAGTCCTTGTTTCCAGGGACCTGTAAGGACAGTGAGTGAATTGTCCTTGTGCTATATTGTGCTTAAAAAAAACATTTATTCTAGGGACAGAAAACTGTAGGTAGGGAGAGTGTCAGTTTATTTCACTCTGCAAGTCCTTGTTTCCAGGGACCTGTAAGGACAGTGAGTGAATTGTCCTTGTGCTATATTGTGCTTAAAAAAAACATTTATTCTAGGGACAGAAAACTGTAGGTAGGGAGAGTGTCAGTTTATTTCACTCTGCAAGTCCTTGTTTCCAGGGACCTGGAAGGACAGTGACTGAATTGTCCTTGTGCTATATTGTGCTTAAAAAAAACATTTATTCTAGGGACAGAAAACTGTAGGTAGGGAGAGTGTCAGTTTATTTCACTCTGCAAGTCCTTGTTTCCAGGGACCTGGAAGGACAGTGAGTGAATTGTCCTTGTGTTATATTGTGATTAAAAAAAACATTTTTTCTAGGGACAGAAAACTGTAGGTAGGGAGAGTGTTTTTTTTCTTTCACTCTGCAAGTCCTTGTTTCCAGGGACCTGTAAGGACAGTGAGTGAATTGTCCTTGTGCTATATTGTGCTTAAAAAAAACATTTATTCTAGGGACAGAAAACTGTAGGTAGGGAGAGTGTCAGTTTATTTCACTCTGCAAGTCCTTGTTTCCAGGGACCTGGAAGGACAGTGACTGAATTGTCCTTGTGCTATATTGTGATTAAAAAAAACATTTATTCTAGGGACAGAAAACTGTAGGTAGGGAGAGTGTCAGTTTATTTCACTCTGCAAGTCCTTGTTTCAAGGGACAGAGAAGGACACCTGAAGGTAGCCCTTATTGCTTTTTTCCCATCTCCCTGCAGGCCATCTATTAGAATGTCTGGAAGGCAAACAAGGAGAGGCAGACAGTCAGGAGGCAATAAAAGAGGGCAAGCAGGCTCTGTGTCTGGGGGCAACAGTGCTGGTCGTGGACGCGGTGCATTGTCATCAGCACATGGCCATGGGACACGCTTGTCCTTCTTTTCGGCAGCTGGACATGTTGAGCCACATCATGCCGAAGACTTGGTAGAGTGGATGACCAAGCCCTCCTCCTCCTCCTCATCCTCTCTCACCCAGGCTCAGGGTACTGGAAAAGCAGCTGCCAAAGCGTCGTCTTCCCTGGTATCAATGTCAGACAAATCATCAGTCACTCCTTCCCTAGACCCACCATGTCCTCCTCCTGAGGAGTCCCCCGAACTGTTTCAGCACAGTGTTGGGTACATGCTCCAGGAGGATGCCCAGCGTTTCGAAGGGTCTGATGATGAAACCCAGCTAGAGGAAGGCAGTAGCGTGAGAGCAGACAGAGGGGATGCTCAAGAAGGACACCAATCTGGCAGTCATGTTCCAGCAGCTGCAGCATACTGCCAGATTGGCTCCAGTGATGAGGAGGGAGGGGATGATGAGGTCACTGACTCCACGTGGGTGCCTAATAGGAGAGAGGAGGAGGAGGAGGATGAGGAGGAGGCACATCTCCAACGAGGCAGGATGCCCTTTGGTGGCCAGCGTAAGGGCAGTACACCGACGGAATCACACCGCAGAGCTCCGCCTGTGCAGGGCGCTGCCTCTGCCCGTCATTCAAAAAGTTCTTTGGTGTGGGCCTTTTTTGAGGCTAGTGCATCAGATCGCACAGCTGCTGTTTGCAACATATGTCTCAAGCGTATATCGCGTGGCCAAAACATCAGCCGCTTGGGTACCACATGCCTGACCAGACATATGTTGACCTGCCATGCAGCTCGTTGGCAAGCCTACCTCAAAGACCCACACCAAAGAACAAAGCGGACCTCTCCTTGCACCGCATCAGCTGGGATCTCCAACCCCACTATAACTTCAGTCCTCTCTGAAACATGCACTGAGAGGAATGAAGGTGTAGAATTAGGTGTGTCACAGCCAAGTACTTGCGCCCACTCTGCTAGCAGTACACCGACGTCCGATTCTAGCAGGCAAATTTCCCTGCCCCAGCTGCTGGACCGTCGAAAGAAGTTCACTCCCAGCCATCCACATGCCCAGCGGTTGAATGCTAGCTTGGCTAAATTGCTAGCGCTTCAACTGCTGCCTTTTCAGTTGGTAGACTCGGCCCCCTTCCGTGAGTTTGTGCAATGTGCAGTTCCTCAGTGGCAGGTTCCTAAACGCCACTTTTTCTCACGGAAGGCTATTCCGGCTCTCTACCGGCATGTGGAAGGCAATGTCTTGGCCTCGCTGGACAGGGCGGTCAGCGGTAAGGTGCATATTACCGCTGACTCATGGTCCAGCAGGCATGGACAGGGACGTTACCTTTCTTTCACGGCCCATTGGGTCACTCTTTTGGCAGCTGGGAAGGATTCAGGACAAGGTGCAGTAGTGTTGGAGGTTGTCCCACCGCCACGCCTCCAAAATGCTACTACTGGTTGTGACACACCTCTCTCCTCCACCCCCTCCTCTTCTTCTTCCTCCATGGCCTCTTCCTGTGGTTTGTCCTATGAACCAGCGGTGCTCCGTAGCCGTTCACGGGGCTACGCAAGTACGCAGGCAAAAAGATGCCATGCCGTGCTTGCGCTGGTGTGTTTGGGGGACAGAAGCCACACTGGGGCAGAGGTCCTGTCTGCTCTGCAGGGCCAGGCCGAGAGGTGGTTGACGCCACGCCAGCTTAAGCCAGGAATGGTGGTTTGCGACAATGGCACCAACCTCCTCTCCGCCCTCCGACAGGGACAACTGACCCATGTGCCCTGTGTGGCTCACGTCCTTAACCTGGTGGTGCAGCGCTTCTTGGGCAGGTACCCGGGCTTACAGGATGTCCTGAGGCAGGCCAGGAAAGTCTGTGTGCATTTCCGCAGATCTTATAATGCCAGTGCTCGCCTGGCTGAGCTGCAAAAGGAGTTGAACCTGCCCAAGAACCGCCTTATATGTGACATGCCCACCAGGTGGAACTCAACGTTGGCCATGCTGCAGCGGCTGCACACGCAGCAGAGGGCCATCAATGAGTACCTGTGCGACTACGGCACCAGGACAGGGTCAGGGGAGCTTGGTTTTTTTTCTCCACGCCAGTGGGGCATGATCAGGGATGCATGCACTGTCCTGGCACCATTTGAGGAGGCCACGAGGATGGTGAGCAGTGACAGTGCATGCATCAGTGACACTGTACCTCTTGTCCACCTGTTGGAGCACACGCTGCGTGGAATAATGGACAGGGCACTTGAGGCAGAACAGAGGCAGGAAGAGGAGGACTTCCTTGCCTCTCAAGGCCCCCTTTACCCAGACAGTGTTCCTTCTGTCCCACCCATCGCACAGGAAGAGGAGGAGGAGGAGGAGGAGGAGGAGGAGGAGGAGGAGGATTGTGTCAGCATGGAGGTGGAGGCTGGCACTCAGCATCATCAGCAGCAGTCTTTTAGGGATGATTTACAGTCCCAAGAAACCAGTGGACTTGTACGTGGCTGGGAGGAGGTGGCTGCGGATCATGTCGTCCTTAGTGACCCAGAGGACTCCGGAGCGAATGCCTCAGCAAACCTACGCTGCATGGCCTCCCTGATCCTGCAAAGTCTGCGGAAGGATCCTCTTATTCTTCGGATCAAGGAGAGGGACCATTAGTGGCTGGCCACTCTCCTTGATCCACGGTACAAGGGTAAGGTTGCGGACCTTATGTTACCGTCGCAGAGGGAGCAGAGGATGAGACAACTCCGGGAGGCCTTGCAGAAAGGTCTGTGCAACGCGTTCCCAGAGACTGGGAGGTTGCAAACTCCTGGTCCTGGACAACGAGTTGCTGAGGCTTCGGCCAGTCAAAGAAGGAGCGGTGGGGAAGGTGGCCGTCTGACCGATGCGTTCAGACAATTCTTTAGTCCGCAGCCCCAAAGTATGATCGGTTCCAGCAACCATCGCCAGCGTCTGATAAACATGGTGCAGGAATATCTAGGGGCAAGGTCAGACTTGGACACCTTCCCCACCGAAAATCCTCTGGCTTACTGGGTCTTGAGGATGGATCACTGGCCAGAGCTTGCACAGTATGCAATTGAGCTACTGGCCTGTCCTGCATCCAGCGTTCTTTCGGAACGCACATTCAGTGCTGCTGGAGGATTTGTCACGGATCACAGGGTGCGCCTGTCCACCGACTCGGTTGATCGACTGACTTTCATCAAGATGAACCAGTCTTGGATCACCACCAGCTACCACACACCTGATGCTGATATAACAGACTAATTGATTTTAACATGTCACATCCCTTCAAGACTGATGCTGATGCTGAGTGCCTGTGCTGTTATGTTGACTGGCTATCCTCCTCCTCCGAGTCCTCAATGATACGATTGATGATGATAGCTTGTAAGATCATTTTTGTTTATGGGTGCCGCCACCAGTGCCTAACGCCCAATTTTTCAGCCCCTGTTTAACAGGGGCGTGTAATTACAATTTTTGAAGCAATACTTTGCAACAGGGCTCATTGCTGTGCTCCAAGTACAGTATCTGTGAGGAGTTGCAGTGTTGTGCCACCAGTGCCTAACGCCCAATTTTTCAGCCCCTGTTTAACAGGGGCGTGTAATTACAATTTTTGAAGCAATACTTTGCAACAGGGCTCATTGCTGTGCTCCAAGTACAGTATCTGTGAGGAGTTGCAGTGTTGTGCCACCAGTGCCTAAGGCCCAATTTTTCAGCCCCTGTTTAACAGGGGCGTGTCATTACAATTTTTGAAGCAATACTTTGCAACAGGGCTCATTGGTGTGCTCCAAGTACAGTATCTGTGAGGAGTTGCAGTGTTGTGCCACCAGTGCCTAAGGCCCAATTTTTCAGCCCCTGTTCAACAGGGGCATGTAATTACAATTCTTGATCTAATAATTCACAGCAGGGCCCATTGCTGCACCCACCAAGAGTAACTGTCAGGGCTTACAGTGTTGTGGCACCAGCACCACCATCAAAGGCCCAATTTTTACTACCACTGTTCAACAATTATATGTAATTAAAATTCCTGATATAATAGTTGACAGCAGGGCGTTCCAGCACCAACCAAGAGTAACTGTGAGTGCTTACAGTGTTGTGCCAACACCAACAACTAAGGGGCCTATTTCTGCAGAGTATATACGGCAGGTCCCTACTTTCAAACATCCAACTTACAAACGACTCCTACTTGCAAACGCAAGAAGACAACAGGAAGTGAGAGGAAATCTACCACTAGGAAGGAAAATTCTCTCCTGTAAGAATAAATATGGGAGAAAGGTGTCTCCTCTGTACTGATGCTTTATCAGCAATCCTTGTTTCAAGAAAAACACCACATTTCAAAAACAGTTGTCATTGGGACGGAAAGTGAGGTGAAATGTTCTGAACAGGGGCACAGACAGCAAAACAAATGTTACAGGGGTGATAACCCTTACCTATGTTTTCCAAAAAGTTTAAAAATAGATTTTTGGTCTGGAGCTACACTTCAACAATGTACCTGTTCAAAATTACAAACAGACTCTACATAAGAACAAACCTACAGTCCCTGTCTTGTATGCACCGCCTGTATAGGGCTGTTCAGAGTATATAGGGCCTTTTTTATTTTATGTGCGGGGTTCCCCTTAATATCCATACAAGACCCAAAGGGGCTGGTAATGGGCTGGGGTAGGGGGGGGGTCATGGGGTAGCTATGCCATTTTTCTTAAAGAATTTCATCCATATTACCGGGACCAGACATTACATTAAAGCCGCAAGCAGTTTTAAATGGCTTTTTTTTCCTTTAGAAGTGTCATTTTGTGCAGGGACAGTTCTAAACACGGGAAACACGTGGCACTTCACAGGCATACTTTAGACACCCCCCAGGTACGATATTTAAAGGAATATTTGACTTTTTTTTTTTCACTTTATGCATCATTAAAATGACTGCTCCCGAAAAACGACCGTTTTTAAAACTTCTTTTTGCATTGATACATGTCCCCTGGTGCAGAACCCGGGTTCCCAAACCCTTTTTAGGACAATAACATGCATAATAGTTGTTATAATTAGCACTTTAGAATTCGAACGTTCGCATCCATTGTATTTAATAGGGTTCTAATGTTCGTTCGAACTTTCGGTCCGTTCGCGGGTTCTGGTGCGAACCGAACCCGGGGGTGTTCGGCTCATCACTATTGAGGATGATTGCTTTCGCACAGAATAGCACAATGACAATTTCCCTGACTGTCCAAAAAACAAGGATTTCAAAGATGGTTGATGAGGAATGCTTTAGCACAGTATAGCACAATGAGAATTTCCCTCACTGTCCTTCCCTGTCCCTACAAACAAGGTTTAGCACAGTAAAACACACTGACACTCTCCCTACCTATAGTTTTCTGTCCCTATAAAAAATGTTTTTTTAAAGATGGTTGATGAGGAATGCTTTAGCACAGTATAGCACAATGAGAATTTCCCTCACTGTCCTTCCCTGTCCCTACAAACAAGGTTTAGCACAGTAAAACACACTGACACTCTCCCTACCTATAGTTTTCTGTCCCTATAAAAAATGTTTTTTTTAAAGATGGTTGATGAGGAATGCTTTAGCACAGTATAGCACAAGGAGAATTTCCCTCACTGTCCTTCCCTGTCCCTAGAAACAAGGTTTAGCACAGTAAAACACACTGACACTCTCCCTACCTATAGTTTTCTGTCCCTATAATATTTTTTTTTTTAAAGATGGTTGATGAGGAATGCTTTAGCACAGTATAGCACAATGAGAATTTCCCTCACTGTCCTTCCCTGTCCCTACAAACAAGGTTTAGCACAGTAAAACACACTGACACTCTCCCTACCTATAGTTTTCTGTCCCTATAATTTTTTTTTTTTAAAGATGGTTGATGAGGAATGCTTTAGCACAGTATAGCACAATGAGAATTTCCCTCACTGTCCTTCCCTGTCCCTACAAACAAGGTTTAGCACAGTAAAACACTCTGACACTCTCCCTACCTATAGTTTTCTGTCCCTATAAAAATTTTTTTTTTTAAAGATGGTTGATGAGGAATGCTTTAGCACAGTATAGCACAATGAGAATTTCCCTCACTGTCCTTCCCTGTCCCTACAAACAAGGTTTAGCACAGTAAAACACACTGACACTCTCCCTACCTATAGTTTTCTGTCCCTATAAAAAATGTTTTTTTAAAGATGGTTGATGAGGAATGCTTTAGCACAGTATAGCACAATGAGAATTTCCCTCACTGTCCTTCCCTGTCCCTACAAACAAGGTTTAGCACAGTAAAACACACTGACACTCTCCCTACCTATAGTTTTCTGTCCCTATAAAAAATGTTTTTTTAAAGATGGTTGATGAGGAATGCTTTAGCACAGTATAGCACAAGGAGAATTCCCTCACTGTCCTTCCCTGTCCCTACAAACAAGGTTTAGCACAGTAAAACACACTGACACTCTCCCTACCTATAGTTTTCTGTCCCTATAATTTTTTTTTTTTTAAAGATGGTTGATGAGGAATGCTTTAGCACAGTATAGCACAATGAGAATTTCCCTCACTGTCCTTCCCTGTCCCTACAAACAAGGTTTAGCACAGTAAAACACACTGACACTCTCCCTACCTATAGTTTTCTGTCCCTATAAAAAATTTTTTTTTTAAAGATGGTTGATGAGGAATGCTTTAGCACAGTATAGCACAATGAGAATTTCCCTCACTGTCCTTCCCTGTCCCTACAAACAAGGTTTAGCACAGTAAAACACACTGACACTCTCCCTACCTATAGTTTTCTGTCCCTATAATTTTTTTTTTTTTAAAGATGGTTGATGAGGAATGCTTTAGCACAGTATAGCACAATGAGAATTTCCATCACTGTCCTTCCCTGTCCCTACAAACAAGGTTTAGCACAGTAAAACACACTGACACTCTCCCTACCTATAGTTTTCTGTCCCTATAATTTTTTTTTTTTAAAGATGGTTGATGAGGAATGCTTTAGCACAGTATAGCACAATGAGAATTTCCCTCACTGTCCTTCCCTGTCCATACAAACAAGGTTTAGCACAGTAAAACACACTGACACTCTCCCTACCTATAGTTTTCTGTCCCTATAAAATTATTTTTTTAAAGATGGTTGATGAGGAATGCTTTAGCACAGTATAGCACAATGAGAATTTCCCTCACTGTCCTTCCCTGTCCCTACAAACAAGGTTTAGCACAGTAAAACACACTGACACTCTCCCTACCTATAGTTTTCTGTCCCTATAAAATTTTTTTTTTTTAAAGATGGTTGATGAGGAATGCTTTAGCACAGTATAGCACAATGAGAATTTCCCTCACTGTCCTTCCCTGTCCCTACAAACAAGGTTTAGCACAGTAAAACACACTGACACTCTCCCTACCTATAGTTTTCTGTCCCTATAATTTTTTTTTTTTTAAAGATGGTTGATGAGGAATGCTTTAGCACAGTATAGCACAATGAGAATTTCCATCACTGTCCTTCCCTGTCCCTACAAACAAGGTTTAGCACAGTAAAACACACTGACACTCTCCCTACCTATAGTTTTCTGTCCCTATAATTTTTTTTTTTTTAAAGATGGTTGATGAGGAATGCTTTAGCACAGTATAGCACAATGAGAATTTCCCTCACTGTCCTTCCCTGTCCCTACAAACAAGGTTTAGCACAGTAAAACACACTGACACTCTCCCTACCTATAGTTTTCTGTCCCTATAAAAAATGTTTTTTTAAAGATGGTTGATGAGGAATGCTTTAGCACAGTATAGCACAATGAGAATTTCCCTCACTGTCCTTCCCTGTCCCTACAAACAAGGTTTAGCACAGTAAAACACACTGACACTCTCCCTACCTATAGTTTTCTGTCCCTATAAAAAATGTTTTTTTAAAGATGGTTGATGAGGAATGCTTTAGCACAGTATAGCACAATGAGAATTTCCCTTACTGTCCTTCCCTGTCCCTACAAACAAGGTTTAGCACAGTAAAACACACTGACACTCTCCCTACCTATAGTTTTCTGTCCCTATAAAAAATGTTTTTTTAAAGATGGTTGATGAGGAATGCTTTAGCACAGTATAGCACAATGAGAATTTCCCTCACTGTCCTTCCCTGTCCCTACAAACAAGGTTTAGCACAGTAAAACACACTGACACTCTCCCTACCTATAGTTTTCTGTCCCTATAATTTTTTTTTTTTTTAAAGATGGTTGATGAGGAATGCTTTAGCACAGTATAGCACAATGAGAATTTCCCTCACTGTCCTTCCCTGTCCCTACAAACAAGGTTTAGCACAGTAAAACACACTGACACTCTCCCTACCTATAGTTTTCTGTCCCTATAATTTTTTTTTTTTTAAAGATGGTTGATGAGGAATGCTTTAGCACAGTATAGCACAATGAGAATTTCCCTCACTGTCCTTCCCTGTCCCTACAAACAAGGTTTAGCACAGTAAAACACACTGACACTCTCCCTACCTATAGTTTTCTGTCCCTATAAAAAATTTTTTTTTTAAAGATGGTTGATGAGGAATGCTTTAGCACAGTATAGCACAATGAGAATTTCCCTCACTGTCCTTCCCTGTCCATACAAACAAGGTTTAGCACAGTAAAACACACTGACACTCTCCCTACCTATAGTTTTCTGTCCCTATAAAAAATGTTTTTTTAAAGATGGTTGATGAGGAATGCTTTAGCACAGTATAGCACAATGAGAATTTCCCTCACTGTCCTTCCCTGTCCCTACAAACAAGGTTTAGCACAGTAAAACACACTGACACTCTCCCTACCTATAGTTTTCTGTCCCTATAAAAAATGTTTTTTTAAAGATGGTTGATGAGGAATGCTTTAGCACAGTATAGCACAATGAGAATTTCCCTCACTGTCCTTCCCTGTCCCTACAAACAAGGTTTAGCACAGTAAAACACACTGACACTCTCCCTACCTGTAGTTTTCTGTCCCTATAATTTTTTTTTTTTTAAAGATGGTTGATGAGGAATGCTTTAGCACAGTATAGCACAATGAGAATTTCCCTCACTGTCCTTCCCTGTCCCTACAAACAAGGTTTAGCACAGTAAAACACACTGACACTCTCCCTACCTATAGTTTTCTGTCCCTATAAAAATTTTTTTTTTAAAGATGGTTGATGAGGAATGCTTTAGCACAGTATAGCACAATGAGAATTTCCCTCACTGTCCTTCCCTGTCCCTACAAACAAGGTTTAGCACAGTAAAACACACTGACACTCTCCCTACCTATAGTTTTCTGTCCCTATAAAAAATGTTTTTTTTAAGATGGTTGATGAGGAATGCTTTAGCACAGTATAGCACAATGAGAATTTCCCTCACTGTCCTTCCCTGTCCCTACAAACAAGGTTTAGCACAGTAAAACACACTGACACTCTCCCTACCTATAGTTTTCTGTCCCTATAAAAAAATTTTTTTTTAAAGATGGTTGATGAGGAATGCTTTAGCACAGTATAGCACAATGAGAATTTCCCTCACTGTCCTTCCCTGTCCCTACAAACAAGGTTTAGCACAGTAAAACACACTGACACTCTCCCTACCTATAGTTTTCTGTCCCTATAAAATTTTTTTTTTAAAGATGGTTGATGAGGAATGCTTTAGCACAGTATAGCACAATGAGAATTTCCCTAACTGTCCTTCCCTGTCCCTACAAACAAGGTTTAGCACAGTAAAACAGACTGACACTCTCCCTACCTATCCTTCTCTTTCCCTAAACTAAGGGAATCCAGGTTAAGCAAGAAAAAATAAATGTCACTGTCCCTGCCTATGCTTCTCTTTCCCTGCTCTGGAACACACTACACTAGGCCGCCGTGCTGGCGGCCTTTTATAGTGTGGGGCGTGTACTAAACACCCTCAGCAATAATTGGCCACAGGCATCCTGCCTGTGGCCAATCATTGCTCTCCTCGCTGCCGGCGCTGTGATTGGCCAAGCATGCGGGGTCACAGTGCATGCTTGGCCAATCACAGCGCCTGGATGACACTGCGATGGCGTAGTGCATTGTGGGCCGCGAATTAGGCGCGAACGGCCCAAATCGTTCGTTGTTCGGCGAACGATCGAACAGCCGATGTTCGAGTCGAACGTATGTTCGACTCGAACACCGAGCTCATCCCTAATCAACAATACTAATTTTCAATTGGTCCAAATCATGTCCTTATATATTATTTATCATCTCATTCTTATTGTTGTTTTTTCTCCCCCCATTCTTGTACCCTGATATTAATCTAGATAGACTACTTAGCCCATATAGCCCAACGTCACTTTGGTTACATTATGACTGTAATTATGATTTGTTTTATTTTCCTTATATGTTCATTTGTACTGTGGATTACTATGTAACTTGTGTTGAAAATGCTTAAAGTTTTTTTAGAGGTTATGTGCCCGTAATATTTTGGAGGTTATATGCCCATAAATATTTTTTATATGAAACTATACAATACAAATAAACGTTATATCCCGGTCACTTGACCTCTCCTTTTGCTGTCATGTGCTTCACTTAAAGTCCCACCAGGTGCTCCTCTCTTTTTAATCGATTACAGGGATGGAGGCGGCTATCCCTTTGATTCCCGCCTCATTTAAAGTCCCACAAACGCCTTTTTCCTCATATAACATATATATAAATGTGTTTAAATATTAATTGAATATAAGTCCATATATCACATCAAATAGGTTTGTTAAAAAATAATGATAATAGCTTCCAACCTTCCACCACACCCGGTGTCAGTGAATCTTCTCCCGTCAGATGCAAAACTCACAAACTCAAATTGCCTTACACCAGTGGCGCCTGGTGCTTAAAATTTTTGGGGGGGCGCAAACAAACTGAAAAATAAAAAAAAACATCAATTGCTGCCACTGTGCCCATTAAATGCCCAAATACAGGCAGTTTGTCCCCAAATGCAGGCAGTTCGTCCCCAAATTCAGCCAGTTTGTCCCCAAATGCAGCCAGTTTTCCCCCTAATACAGACAGTTTGTCCCCAAATACAGTCAGTTTGTCCACAAATACAGACAGTTTGTCCTCAAACGCAGCCAGTTTGTCCCCAAATGCAGCCAGTTTGTCCCCAAATGCAGCCAGTTTGTCCCCAAATGCAGCAAGTTTGTCCCCAAATGCAGCCAGTTTCCCCCCAAATACAGCCAGTTTGTCCCCAAATACAGCCAGTTTGTGCCCAAATGCAGCAAGTTTGTCCCCAAATGCAACCAGTTTGTCCTCAAATGCAGCCAGTTTGTCCCCAGCCCGCACTTACCTTCCTCGGGTCAGCGCCGTCCTCCTCCATGCTCCCTCATGTCTTCTCCCGCCCTCGATGTCGCTTCAGCCAATCAGGTTACCGGTAATCAGATCCTGTGAACCCGATTGGCTGAGATGCGTGTCAGTCCAAACAAAGGTACGCTGTGCACCACTTAATTAGCTTTTCGGAAGCCGATTAGAGCCCTCAGGCTGTAATCGGAAAGCCTATCAGAGCCGCTGGCTCTGATAGACACTTCCACAGCCAACCAGCTGCCGTTATTCAGATGGCCGGCGCTCGCCAGGGGGCCAGCCATCTGAATAGTGGGCGTCGTGGCAGCGGCGACAATACATAGCATGAACCTATGTATTGTTTTTCAGTGGCGGTGCAGGAGCGAGAGGGGGCGGCGCTCCGGCGCCCTCTATGGATGCACCGATAATCCCAGTTCCAACCAATTCACTGCCAGAAAACTCTGCATGTAAATAAAAGAAGTGCTCAAAATATTGCGATACCGTAAAATCAGTTTAATATTACACTTAAATCTTCAAATATAGCACTCACATGAATCTCAAAAAATAGAGCAATACACTGCACAGCAAACACTCGTTCAGAAATGAACCGAAAACCAAGTATATTGGTTGCGGCGGACCCAAGATGTCCACTGATCACTCACCACCTCCCCGCTGTTCCTTCCTGGATCTCCACTTCCTTGATCGGCCTTGATACGTCACACGTTCACTTCAGATGGTTTCTGCACAGCCACGCCCCGACATGTTTCGTCATAAAGACTTAGTCATGGGATTGATCAATCCTTGGGTCCGCCGCGACCAATATACTTGGTTTTCGGTTCATTTCTGAACGAGTGTTTGCTGTGCAGTGTATTGCTCTATTTTTTGAGATTCATGTGAGTGCTATATTTGAAGATTTAAGTGTGATATTAAACTGATTTTACGGTATCACGCTATTTTGAGCACTTCTTTAATTTACATGCAGAGCTTTCTGCCAGTGAATTGGATGGAACTGGGATTATCTGCTATACCTACCAGTGAGGTCTTTTTGTACACGTTTACACGCCGAACACGAGAGTGTAAGGCAATTTGAGTTGGTGAGTTTTGCATCTGACGGGAGAGGTATCACTGACACCGGGTGTGCTGGAAGACTGGAAGCTATTATCATTATTTTTTCACAAACCTATTTGATGTGATATATGGACTTATATTCAATTAATATTTATAAATGAATGCAACCAAACTGACGTAGATTGCAAGAATGCTTAGCAGAAGTTTACCGCACGTTACCACGACACATAGGTCTGAAGAAGGCCACAAAGGGACTTGTAGATGAGGAGGGCGCATTGGAAGAGCATTTTGTTTACAAAAGTACTTGTACCCTTTAAGCCCCACAAACTGCAAAATGTAATTGTGGACAGAAGATTAATGTTAAGCCTCATACACACGATCAGACTTCAAACAAACTTTTCCGTGGATTTTTGTTTGAAGGGCGTTGGCCGGGAACACCCATAGCATACACACGGCAGGACTTTTCTGCAAACTTTCCAAAAACTTTACCAAAATCACGTGTTTTTTGTATGCCCTTTTTGCTCTTTACCACCACCCTTTGGTCAACTTCTGCTATTGTTGGTTGATTTTAACATTGGTTCTGGGCATGAGTGTTTGTACTTTGGACTAAAGTCCAATGGTTTTCTGTACACACGATAGGACTTTGCACCGTAGGACTTTTGTTGCCGAAAAGTTTGTCCGTTTGCAGAGCGAACTTTTGTCTGATGAAAACCGAAAAAGTTTGTCCGATGGAGCGTACACATGGTAGGATTTTTTTGAAAACTTGCTCATTTTGAAGTTTGTTGTCAAAAAGTCCTTAAGGCTTAAGAGATAACGGCCTGTCCATTTAATCCCGGTGAAAGATTAAGAGCAGAAAGACCGGTTCCCTGAAGGCTTTCAATTAGCGAAGTGACTTTATCCACAGGATGACCCGTCATGACACAGAACTGGTTACACATTCAGATGTTTGTCTTCGCTTCCCAATAAAACCACTTTGCCAAATGAAACCAGCTCAGCCCCGGGTACCTTCGTCCCCCCCCAAGGGAAAACCTGACTCGGCAGGCTCGACCTGTACTCCGGGCCCCTAAGGCAGATGATTCAGCTGCATTAAAGGGTCAGTAAACCTACCATACAAATGACCTCGGGGTACAACGCTTTCTAATTCCATTCCAAAGTATCTAGGTGAAAGTTCCTCTTCCTGCTCAAAACTTGAAATACTTACTATGATTTTGCTGGGAAGTAAAATGCAGCTGGTTGTTTTAAGTCTTCAACCAGTGGAGACCAGTGGAAGCCCACCAGAGAAGTCTGCCTCAACTTTGTTATCATGGAGGGACCCTTAAAATAAAAGTCGGTTCTCAGGGAGCCTCTGCTAATAATTACTATAACTACCGCTCACAGTACATTGACATGAACAAATAAAGAATGTGGCATAATTAAATTATATGACACACTGGGGGTTATTTACTAAAGGCAAATCCACTTTGCACTACAAGTGCAAACTACAAACGATAAACTACAAGTGCAAACTACAAACTACAAGTGCAAAGTGCACTTGAAATTGCACTGAAAGTGCACTTGGAAGTGCCGTCGCTGTAGATCCGAGGGGGACATGCAAGGAAAATAAAAAACAGCATTTTAGCTTGCACATGATTGGATGATAAAATCAGCAGAGCTTCCCCTCATTTCAGATCTTCTCCTCAGATTTACAGCGACTGCACTTCCATGTGCAATTTCAAGTGCACTTTGCACTTGAAGTTTGCACTTGTAGTGCAAAGTGGATTTGCCTCTCGTAAATAACCCCCTATATGATGCTCTGTTTTGAGTAATATAGAAATAATGGGCAGAAGTATAAGTTTGGATCTAGGCTGAAGACAAGGGGTGGACAGGAAGAGAAGGTGCCCCGGGTGCCGTGCCTTCATGCAAGAGGGGTGGGCACCACACGCACACTCCAGTGGCTGGCAAACAGTGGTCCACACCAACACTTCAACATTGAGAGCTACAATGCATCCTCTCTCTGATGCATCCCTTCCTCAACTGAGATAAAGAGCCCACTTTGCATGCGCAACCACCTCCCACCCATTAAAAAGGAAGCAGTTGATCACATATGGACAGTGCATTCTCCATGCCAAGTATGGGCAGCCTGAGCATGAGGGTGGAGTTTGGGCGCAGGGTGGTATGCCCATTCTATGTCATGCATTATCAATGGGGGAGGGAGGCACAGTTCCACATCCTTGCCCTGGGCCCTGGATGAACTAATTCCATTACTGCATGCAGGCCTCTTCCTCAGGCAATATTCAAGCCACCCTACAAGGTACAATACTCTGCTTTTCTAATAATGAATTGGCGGCCATTGGTATCAGTGGTCACTTCAAGCAGAACCTCTAAAGTAACCCTGGGGTACCACAGAACCTTGGTTGAGAAAGACTACACTAGAGGCTTCCCACATTGCCTTTGACCTACAGTTATGGACAAGAACTTACCTGTAACTAAAATCTTCATGAGGAACAGAAATGTTTGGCACTCGTCTTTAGTTTTAGTAGCCTCCTCTTCAGGAAAATATCCAAGCCACCTTAGGTACAAATTTGTGTCGAATCTGCTACCATAAAATTTGCCAGAGAACAGGGTTCCCTCACATTGGTGGTCCATGAAAAAGTGTCCCCTTACATTGGTGGTCAGTGAAGAAGGGTCACTTTACATTAGTGTTAGAAGAAACACTTCTCTCTTCACAGATAGCAAAAAATTGCTGACCATTGGGCAGAGGCAGAA
Source organism: Rana muscosa (assembly GCA_029206835.1). Taxonomy (NCBI): domain Eukaryota; kingdom Metazoa; phylum Chordata; class Amphibia; order Anura; family Ranidae; genus Rana; species Rana muscosa. The sequence goes on along the minus strand of CM055128.1, from coordinate 22,661,053 downwards.
ATGGCTTACTTCGGAAGAAACCCTGAGCAACCTCTGGAGGAACCCTGAGCAATCTCTGTAGGAACCATGAGCAACCTCTGGAGGAACCCTGAACAATCTCTGTAGGAGCAATGAGCAACCTCTGGAGGAACCCTGAATAATTTCTGGAGGAACCCTGAGCAACCTCAGGAGGAACCCTGAAAAACCTCTGTAGGAACCCTGAGCAACCTCTGGAGGAACCCTGAGCAACCTCTGGAGGAACCCTGAACAATTTCTGGAGGAACCCTGAGCAACCTCTGAAGGAACCCTGAACAACCTCTGGAGGAACCCTGAACAATCTCTGTAGGAACCATGAGCAACCTCTGGAGGAACCCTGAACAATCTCTGTAGGAACCATGAGCAACCTCTGGAGGAACCCTGAACAACCTCTGTAGGAACCATGAGCAACCTCTGGAGGAACCCTGAACATTTTCTGGAGGAACCCTGAACAACCTCTGGAGGAACCCTGAACAATTTCTGGAGGAACCCTGAGCAACCTCTGAAGGAACCCTGAACAACCTCTGGAGGAACCTTGAACAATCTCTGTAGGAACCATGAGCAACCTCTGGAGGAACCCTGAACAATCTCTGTAGAAACCATGAGCAACCTCTGGAGGAACCCTGAACAACCTCTGTAGGAACCATGAGCAACCTCTGGAGGAACCATGAACAATTTCTGGAGGAACCTTGAGCAACCTCTGAAGAAACCCTGAACAACCTCTGTAGGAGCCATGAGCAACCTCTGGAGGGAACCCTGAGCAACCTCTGGAGGAACCCTAAACAATTTCTGGAGGAACCCTGAGCAACCTCTGAAGGAACCCTGAACAACCTCTGGAGGAACCCTGAGCAACCTCTGGAGGAACCCTGAGCAACCTCTGGAGGAACACTGAACAAACTCTGGAGGAGCCCTGAACAATCTCTGGAGGAATCCTAGGGTACCATGGAACCTTGGTTGAAAAAGACCACACTATGAAGACTGTTCCCTATAAAGATAGCTAACATTTGGTGACTAGTGATGAGCCGAACACCCCCGGGTTCGGTTCGCACCAGAACCCGCGAACGGACCGAAAGTTCGAACGAACATTAGAACCCTATTAAATACAATGGATGCGAACGTTCGAATTCTAAAGTGCTAATTATAAAAACTATTATGCATGTTATTGTCCTAAAAAGGGTTTGGGAACCCGGGTTCTGCACCAGGGGACATGTATCAATGCAAAAAGAAGTTTTAAAAACGGTCGTTTTCCGGGAGCAGTCATTTTAATGATGCATAAAGTGAAAAAAAAAAAGTCAAATATTCCTTTAAATATCGTACCTGGGGGGTGTCTAAAGTATGCCTGTGAAGTGCCACGTGTTTCCCGTGTTTAGAACTGTCCCTGCACAAAATGACACTTCTAAAGGAAAAAAAAGCCATTTAAAACTGCTTGCGGCTTTAATGTAATGTCTGGTCCCGGTAATATGGATGAAAATCTTTAAGAAAAATGGCATAGCTACCCCATGACCCCCCCCTACCCCAGCCCATTACCAGCCCCTTTGGGTCTTGTATGGATATTAAGGGGAACCCCGCACATAAAATAAAAAAGGCCCTATATACTCTGAACAGCCGTATACAGGCGGTGCATACAAGACAGGGACTGTAGGTTTGTTCTTATGTAGAATCTGTTTGTAATTTTGAACAGGTACATTGTTGAAGTGTAGCTCCAGACCAAAAATCTATTTTTAAACTTTTTGGAAAACATAGGTAAGGGTTATCACCCCTGTAACATTTGTTTTGCTGTCTGTGCCCCTGTTCAGAACATTTCACCTCACTTTCCGTCCTAATGACAACTGTTTTTGAAATGTGGTGTTTTTCTTGAAACAAGGATTGCTGATAAAGCATCAGTACAGAGGAGACACCTTTCTCCCATATTTATTCTTACAGGAGAGAATTTTCCTTCCTAGTGGTAGATTTCCTCTCACTTCCTGTTGTCTTCTTGCGTTTGCAAGTAGGAGTCGTTTGTAAGTTGGATGTTTGAAAGTAGGGACCTGCCGTATATACTCTGCAGAAATAGGCCCCTTAGTTGTTGGTGTTGGCACAACACTGTAAGCACTCACAGTTACTCTTGGTTGGTGCTGGAACGCCCTGCTGTCAACTATTATATCAGGAATTTTAATTACATATAATTGTTGAACAGTGGTAGTAAAAATTGGGCCTTTGATGGTGGTGCTGGTGCCACAACACTGTAAGCCCTGACAGTTACTCTTGGTGGGTGCAGCAATGGGCCCTGCTGTGAATTATTAGATCAAGAATTGTAATTACATGCCCCTGTTGAACAGGGGCTGAAAAATTGGGCCTTAGGCACTGGTGGCACAACACTGCAACCCTTCACAGATACTGTACTTGGAGCACAGCAATGAGCCCTGTTGCAAAGTATTGCTTCAAAAATTGTAATGACACGCCCCTGTTAAACAGGGGCTGAAAAATTGGGCCTTAGGCACTGGTGGCACAACACTGCAACTCCTCACAGATACTGTACTTGGAGCACAGCAATGAGCCCTGTTGCAAAGTATTGCTTCAAAAATTGTAATTACACGCCCCTGTTAAACAGGGGCTGAAAAATTGGGCGTTAGGCACTGGTGGCGGCACCCATAAACAAAAATGATCTTCCAAGCTATCATCATCAATCGTATCATTGAGGACTCGGAGGAGGAGGATAGCCAGTCAACATAACAGCACAGGCACTCAGCATCAGCATCAGTCTTGAAGGGATGTGACATTTTAAAATCAATTAGTCTGTTATATCAGCATCAGGTGTGTGGTAGCTGGTGGTGATCCAAGACTGGTTCATCTTGATGAAAGTCAGTCGATCAACCGAGTCGGTGGACAGGCGCACCCTGTGATCCGTGACAAATCCTCCAGCAGCACTGAATGTGCGTTCCGAAAGAACGCTGGATGCAGGACAGGCCAGTAGCTCAATTGCATACTGTGCAAGCTCTGGCCAGTGATCCATCCTCAAGACCCAGTAAGCCAGAGGATTTTCGGTGGGGAAGGTGTCCAAGTCTGACCTTGCCCCTAGATATTCCTGCACCATGTTTATCAGACGCTGGCGATGGTTGCTGGAACCGATCATACTTTGGGGCTGCGGACTAAAGAATTGTCTGAACGCATCGGTCAGACGGCCACCTTCCCCACCGCTCCTTCTTTGACTGGCCGAAGCCTCAGCAACTCGTTGTCCAGGACCAGGAGTTTGCAACCTCCCAGTCTCTGGGAACGCGTTGCACAGACCTTTCTGCAAGGCCTCCCGGAGTTGTCTCATCCTCTGCTCCCTCTGCGACGGTAACATAAGGTCCGCAACCTTACCCTTGTACCGTGGATCAAGGAGAGTGGCCAGCCAGTAATGGTCCCTCTCCTTGATCCGAAGAATACGAGGATCCTTCCGCAGACTTTGCAGGATCAGGGAGGCCATGCAGCGTAGGTTTGCTGAGGCATTCGCTCCGGAGTCCTCTGGGTCACTAAGGACGACATGATCCGCAGCCACCTCCTCCCAGCCACGTACAAGTCCACTGGTTTCTTGGGACTGTAAATCATCCCTAAAAGACTGCTGCTGATGATGCTGAGTGCCAGCCTCCACCTCCATGCTGACACAATCCTCCTCCTCCTCCTCCTCCTCCTCCTCCTCCTCCTCCTCTTCCTGTGCGATGGGTGGGACAGAAGGAACACTGTCTGGGTAAAGGGGGCCTTGAGAGGCAAGGAAGTCCTCCTCTTCCTGCCTCTGTTCTGCCTCAAGTGCCCTGTCCATTATTCCACGCAGCGTGTGCTCCAACAGGTGGACAAGAGGTACAGTGTCACTGATGCATGCACTGTCACTGCTCACCATCCTCGTGGCCTCCTCAAATGGTGCCAGGACAGTGCATGCATCCCTGATCATGCCCCACTGGCGTGGAGAAAAAAAACCAAGCTCCCCTGACCCTGTCCTGGTGCCGTAGTCGCACAGGTACTCATTGATGGCCCTCTGCTGCGTGTGCAGCCGCTGCAGCATGGCCAACGTTGAGTTCCACCTGGTGGGCATGTCACATATAAGGCGGTTCTTGGGCAGGTTCAACTCCTTTTGCAGCTCAGCCAGGCGAGCACTGGCATTATAAGATCTGCGGAAATGCACACAGACTTTCCTGGCCTGCCTCAGGACATCCTGTAAGCCCGGGTACCTGCCCAAGAAGCGCTGCACCACCAGGTTAAGGACGTGAGCCACACAGGGCACATGGGTCAGTTGTCCCTGTCGGAGGGCGGAGAGGAGGTTGGTGCCATTGTCGCAAACCACCATTCCTGGCTTAAGCTGGCGTGGCGTCAACCACCTCTCGGCCTGGCCCTGCAGAGCAGACAGGACCTCTGCCCCAGTGTGGCTTCTGTCCCCCAAACACACCAGCGCAAGCACGGCATGGCATCTTTTTGCCTGCGTACTTGCGTAGCCCCGTGAACGGCTACGGAGCACCGCTGGTTCATAGGACAAACCACAGGAAGAGGCCATGGAGGAAGAAGAAGAGGAGGGGGTGGAGGAGAGAGGTGTGTCACAACCAGTAGTAGCATTTTGGAGGCGTGGCGGTGGGACAACCTCCAACACTACTGCACCTTGTCCTGAATCCTTCCCAGCTGCCAAAAGAGTGACCCAATGGGCCGTGAAAGAAAGGTAACGTCCCTGTCCATGCCTGCTGGACCATGAGTCAGCGGTAATATGCACCTTACCGCTGACCGCCCTGTCCAGCGAGGCCAAGACATTGCCTTCCACATGCCGGTAGAGAGCCGGAATAGCCTTCCGTGAGAAAAAGTGGCGTTTGGGAACCTGCCACTGAGGAACCGCACATTGCACAAACTCACGGAAGGGGGCCGAGTCTACCAACTGAAAAGGCAGCAGTTGAAGCGCTAGCAATTTAGCCAAGCTAGCATTCAACCGCTGGGCATGTGGATGGCTGGGAGTGAACTTCTTTCGACGGTCCAGCAGCTGGGGCAGGGAAATTTGCCTGCTAGAATCGGACGTCGGTGTACTGCTAGCAGAGTGGGCGCAAGTACTTGGCTGTGACACACCTAATTCTACACCTTCATTCCTCTCAGTGCATGTTTCAGAGAGGACTGAAGTTATAGTGGGGTTGGAGATCCCAGCTGATGCGGTGCAAGGAGAGGTCCGCTTGGTTCTTTGGTGTGGGTCTTTGAGGTAGGCTTGCCAACGAGCTGCATGGCAGGTCAACATATGTCTGGTCAGGCATGTGGTACCCAAGCGGCTGATGTTTTGGCCACGCGATATACGCTTGAGACATATGTTGCAAACAGCAGCTGTGCGATCTGATGCACTAGCCTCAAAAAAGGCCCACACCAAAGAACTTTTTGAATGACGGGCAGAGGCAGCGCCCTGCACAGGCGGAGCTCTGCGGTGTGATTCCGTCGGTGTACTGCCCTTACGCTGGCCACCAAAGGGCATCCTGCCTCGTTGGAGATGTGCCTCCTCCTCATCCTCCTCCTCCTCCTCTCTCCTATTAGGCACCCACGTGGAGTCATTGACCTCATCATCCCCTCCCTCCTCATCACTGGAGCCAATCTGGCAGTATGCTGCAGCTGCTGGAACATGACTGCCAGATTGGTGTCCTTCTTGAGCATCCCCTCTGTCTGCTCTCACGCTACTGCCTTCCTCTAGCTGGGTTTCATCATCAGACCCTTCGAAACGCTGGGCATCCTCCTGGAGCATGTACCCAACACTGTGCTGAAACAGTTCGGGGGACTCCTCAGGAGGAGGACATGGTGGGTCTAGGGAAGGAGTGACTGATGATTTGTCTGACATTGATACCAGGGAAGACGACGCTTTGGCAGCTGCTTTTCCAGTACCCTGAGCCTGGGTGAGAGAGGATGAGGAGGAGGAGGAGGGCTTGGTCATCCACTCTACCAAGAGTTTTCTGTCCCTAGAATAAATTTTCCTTGTGCTATATTGTGATTAAAAAAAACATTTATTCTAGGGACAGAAAACTCTAGGTAGGGACAGTGTCAGTTTCTTTCACTCTGCAAGTCCTTGTTTCCAGGGACCTGGAAGGACAGTGAGTGAATTGTCCTTGTGCTATATTGTGCTTAAAAAAACATTTATTCTAGGGACAGAAAACTGTAGGTAGGGAGAGTGTCAGTTTCTTTCACTCTGCAAGTCCTTGTTTCCAGGGACCTGTAAGGACAGTGAGTGAATTGTCCTTGTGCTATATTGTGCTTAAAAAAAACATTTATTCTAGGGACAGAAAACTGTAGGTAGGGAGAGTGTCAGTTTATTTCACTCTGCAAGTCCTTGTTTCCAGGGACCTGTAAGGACAGTGAGTTAATTTTCCTTGTGCTATATTGTGATTAAAAAAAACATTTTTTCTAGGGACAGAAAACTGTAGGTAGGGAGAGTGTTTTTTTTCTTTCACTCTGCAAGTCCTTGTTTCCAGGGACCTGTAAGGACAGTGAGTTAATTTTCCTTGTGCTATATTGTGATTAAAAAAAACATTTTTTCTAGGGACAGAAAACTGTAGGTAGGGAGAGTGTTTTTTTTCTTTCACTCTGCAAGTCCTTGTTTCCAGGGACCTGTAAGGACAGTGAGTTAATTTTCCTTGTGCTATATTGTGATTAAAAAAAACATTTTTTCTAGGGACAGAAAACTGTAGGTAGGGAGAGTGTTTTTTTTCTTTCACTCTGCAAGTCCTTGTTTCCAGGGACCTGTAAGGACAGTGAGTTAATTTTCCTTGTGCTATATTGTGATTAAAAAAAACATTTTTTCTAGGGACAGAAAACTGTAGGTAGGGAGAGTGTTTTTTTTCTTTCACTCTGCAAGTCCTTGTTTCCAGGGACCTGTAAGGACAGTGAGTTAATTGTCCTTGTGCTATATTGTGCTTAAAAAAAACATTTATTCTAGGGACAGAAAACTCTAGGTAGGGACAGTGTCAGTTTCTTTCACTCTGCAAGTCCTTGTTTCCAGGGACCTGTAAGGACAGTGAGTTAATTTTCCTTGTGCTATATTGTGATTAAAAAAAACATTTATTCTAGGGACAGAAAACTCTAGGTAGGGACAGTGTCAGTTTCTTTCACTCTGCAAGTCCTTGTTTCCAGGGACCTGTAAGGACAGTGAGTTAATTTTCCTTGTGCTATATTGTGATTAAAAAAAACATTTATTCTAGGGACAGAAAACTCTAGGTAGGGACAGTGTCAGTTTCTTTCACTCTGCAAGTCCTTGTTTCCAGGGACCTGTAAGGACAGTGAGTTAATTTTCCTTGTGCTATATTGTGATTAAAAAAAACATTTATTCTAGGGACAGAAAACTCTAGGTAGGGACAGTGTCAGTTTCTTTCACTCTGCAAGTCCTTGTTTCCAGGGACCTGTAAGGACAGTGAGTTAATTTTCCTTGTGCTATATTGTGATTAAAAAAAACATTTTTTCTAGGGACAGAAAACTGTAGGTAGGGAGAGTGTTTTTTTTCTTTCACTCTGCAAGTCCTTGTTTCCAGGGACCTGTAAGGACAGTGAGTGAATTGTCCTTGTGCTATATTGTGATTAAAAAAAACATTTTTTCTAGGGACAGAAAACTCTAGGTAGGGAGAGTGTTTTTTTTCTTTCACTCTGCAAGTCCTTGTTTCCAGGGACCTGTAAGGACAGTGAGTTAATTGTCCTTGTGCTATATTGTGCTTAAAAAAAACATTTTTTCTAGGGACAGAAAACTGTAGGTAGGGAGAGTGTCAGTTTATTTCACTCTGCAAGTCCTTGTTTCCAGGGACCTGTAAGGACAGTGAGTGAATTGTCCTTGTGCTATATTGTGATTAAAAAAAAAAATTTTTCTAGGGACAGAAAACTGTAGGTAGGGAGAGTGTTTTTTTTCTTTCACTCTGCAAGTCCTTGTTTCCAGGGACCTGTAAGGACAGTGAGTGAATTGTCCTTGTGCTATAGTGTGCTTAAAAAAAACATTTATTCTAGGGACAGAAAACTGTAGGTAGGGAGAGTGTCAGTTTATTTCACTCTGCAAGTCCTTGTTTCCAGGGACCTGTAAGGACAGTGAGTGAATTGTCCTTGTGCTATATTGTGATTAAAAAAAACATTTTTTCTAGGGACAGAAAACTGTAGGTAGGGAGAGTGTTTTTTTTATTTCACTCTGCAAGTCCTTGTTTCCAGGGACCTGTAAGGACAGTGAGTGAATTGTCCTTGTGCTATAGTGTGCTTAAAAAAAACATTTATTCTAGGGACAGAAAACTGTAGGTAGGGACAGTGTCAGTTTCTTTCACTCTGCAAGTCCTTGTTTCCAGGGACCTGGAAGGACAGTGAGTGAATTGTCCTTGTGCTATATTGTGCTTAAAAAAACATTTATTCTAGGGACAGAAAACTGTAGGTAGGGAGAGTGTCAGTTTCTTTCACTCTGCAAGTCCTTGTTTCCAGGGACCTGTAAGGACAGTGAGTGAATTGTCCTTGTGCTATATTGTGCTTAAAAAAAACATTTATTCTAGGGACAGAAAACTGTAGGTAGGGAGAGTGTCAGTTTATTTCACTCTGCAAGTCCTTGTTTCCAGGGACCTGTAAGGACAGTGAGTGAATTGTCCTTGTGCTATATTGTGATTAAAAAAAACATTTTTTCTAGGGACAGAAAACTGTAGGTAGGGAGAGTGTTTTTTTTCTTTCACTCTGCAAGTCCTTGTTTCCAGGGACCTGTAAGGACAGTGAGTGAATTGTCCTTGTGCTATATTGTGATTAAAAAAAACATTTTTTCTAGGGACAGAAAACTGTAGGTAGGGAGAGTGTTTTTTTTCTTTCACTCTGCAAGTCCTTGTTTCCAGGGACCTGTAAGGACAGTGAGTGAATTGTCCTTGTGCTATAGTGTGCTTAAAAAAAACATTTATTCTAGGGACAGAAAACTGTAGGTAGGGACAGTGTCAGTTTCTTTCACTCTGCAAGTCCTTGTTTCCAGGGACCTGGAAGGACAGTGAGTGAATTGTCCTTGTGCTATATTGTGATTAAAAAAAACATTTTTTCTAGGGACAGAAAACTGTAGGTAGGGAGAGTGTCAGTTTATTTCACTCTGCAAGTCCTTGTTTCCAGGGACCTGTAAGGACAGTGAGTGAATTGTCCTTGTGCTATATTGTGATTAAAAAAAACATTTTTTCTAGGGACAGAAAACTGTAGGTAGGGAGAGTGTTTTTTTTCTTTCACTCTGCAAGTCCTTGTTTCCAGGGACCTGTAAGGACAGTGAGTGAATTGTCCTTGTGCTATAGTGTGCTTAAAAAAAACATTTATTCTAGGGACAGAAAACTGTAGGTAGGGAGAGTGTCAGTTTATTTCACTCTGCAAGTCCTTGTTTCCAGGGACCTGTAAGGACAGTGAGTGAATTGTCCTTGTGCTATATTGTGATTAAAAAAAACATTTTTTCTAGGGACAGAAAACTGTAGGTAGGGAGAGTGTTTTTTTTCTTTCACTCTGCAAGTCCTTGTTTCCAGGGACCTGTAAGGACAGTGAGTGAATTGTCCTTGTGCTATAGTGTGCTTAAAAAAAACATTTATTCTAGGGACAGAAAACTGTAGGTAGGGACAGTGTCAGTTTCTTTCACTCTGCAAGTCCTTGTTTCCAGGGACCTGGAAGGACAGTGAGTGAATTGTCCTTGTGCTATATTGTGATTAAAAAAAACATTTATTCTAGGGACAGAAAACTGTAGGTAGGGAGAGTGTCAGTTTATTTCACTCTGCAAGTCCTTGTTTCCAGGGACCTGTAAGGACAGTGAGTGAATTGTCCTTGTGCTATATTGTGATTAAAAAAAACATTTTTTCTAGGGACAGAAAACTGTAGGTAGGGAGAGTGTTTTTTTTCTTTCACTCTGCAAGTCCTTGTTTCCAGGGACCTGTAAGGACAGTGAGTGAATTGTCCTTGTGCTATAGTGTGCTTAAAAAAAACATTTATTCTAGGGACAGAAAACTGTAGGTAGGGACAGTGTCAGTTTCTTTCACTCTGCAAGTCCTTGTTTCCAGGGACCTGGAAGGACAGTGAGTGAATTGTCCTTGTGCTATATTGTGATTAAAAAAAACATTTTTTCTAGGGACAGAAAACTGTAGGTAGGGAGAGTGTCAGTTTATTTCACTCTGCAAGTCCTTGTTTCCAGGGACCTGTAAGGACAGTGAGTGAATTGTCCTTGTGCTATAGTGTGCTTAAAAAAAACATTTATTCTAGGGACAGAAAACTGTAGGTAGGGACAGTGTCAGTTTCTTTCACTCTGCAAGTCCTTGTTTCCAGGGACCTGGAAGGACAGTGAGTGAATTGTCCTTGTGCTATATTGTGATTAAAAAAAACATTTTTTCTAGGGACAGAAAACTGTAGGTAGGGAGAGTGTTTTTTTTCTTTCACTCTGCAAGTCCTTGTTTCCAGGGACCTGTAAGGACAGTGAGTGAATTGTCCTTGTGCTATAGTGTGCTTAAAAAAAACATTTATTCTAGGGACAGAAAACTGTAGGTAGGGACAGTGTCAGTTTCTTTCACTCTGCAAGTCCTTGTTTCCAGGGACCTGGAAGGACAGTGAGTGAATTGTCCTTGTGCTATATTGTGATTAAAAAAAACATTTATTCTAGGGACAGAAAACTGTAGGTAGGGAGAGTGTCAGTTTATTTCACTCTGCAAGTCCTTGTTTCCAGGGACCTGTAAGGACAGTGAGTGAATTGTCCTTGTGCTATATTGTGATTAAAAAAAACATTTTTTCTAGGGACAGAAAACTGTAGGTAGGGAGAGTGTTTTTTTTCTTTCACTCTGCAAGTCCTTGTTTCCAGGGACCTGTAAGGACAGTGAGTGAATTGTCCTTGTGCTATAGTGTGCTTAAAAAAAACATTTATTCTAGGGACAGAAAACTGTAGGTAGGGACAGTGTCAGTTTCTTTCACTCTGCAAGTCCTTGTTTCCAGGGACCTGGAAGGACAGTGAGTGAATTGTCCTTGTGCTATATTGTGATTAAAAAAAACATTTTTTCTAGGGACAGAAAACTGTAGGTAGGGAGAGTGTCAGTTTATTTCACTCTGCAAGTCCTTGTTTCCAGGGACCTGTAAGGACAGTGAGTGAATTGTCCTTGTGCTATAGTGTGCTTAAAAAAAACATTTATTCTAGGGACAGAAAACTGTAGGTAGGGACAGTGTCAGTTTCTTTCACTCTGCAAGTCCTTGTTTCCAGGGACCTGGAAGGACAGTGAGTGAATTGTCCTTGTGCTATATTGTGATTAAAAAAAACATTTTTTCTAGGGACAGAAAACTGTAGGTAGGGAGAGTGTTTTTTTTCTTTCACTCTGCAAGTCCTTGTTTCCAGGGACCTGTAAGGACAGTGAGTGAATTGTCCTTGTGCTATAGTGTGCTTAAAAAAAACATTTATTCTAGGGACAGAAAACTGTAGGTAGGGACAGTGTCAGTTTCTTTCACTCTGCAAGTCCTTGTTTCCAGGGACCTGGAAGGACAGTGAGTGAATTGTCCTTGTGCTATATTGTGATTAAAAAAAACATTTTTTCTAGGGACAGAAAACTGTAGGTAGGGAGAGTGTTTTTTTTCTTTCACTCTGCAAGTCCTTGTTTCCAGGGACCTGTAAGGACAGTGAGTGAATTCTCCTTGTGCTATATTGTGCTTAAAAAAAACATTTATTCTAGGGACAGAAAACTGTAGGTAGGGAGAGTGTTTTTTTTCTTTCACTCTGCAAGTCCTTGTTTCCAGGGACCTGTAAGGACAGTGAGTGAATTGTCCTTGTGCTATATTGTGCTTAAAAAAAACATTTATTCTAGGGACAGAAAACTGGAGGTAGGGAGAGTGTCAGTTTATTTCACTCTGCAAGTCCTTGTTTCCAGGGACCTGGAAGGACAGTGAGTGAATTCTCCTTGTGCTATATTGTGCTTAAAAAAACATTTATTCTAGGGACAGAAAACTGTAGGTAGGGAGAGTGTCAGTTTATTTCACTCTGCAAGTCCTTGTTTCCAGGGACCTGTAAGGACAGTGAGTGAATTGTCCTTGTGCTATATTGTGATTAAAAAAAACATTTTTTCTAGGGACAGAAAACTGTAGGTAGGGAGAGTGTTTTTTTTCTTTCACTCTGCAAGTCCTTGTTTCCAGGGACCTGTAAGGACAGTGAGTGAATTGTCCTTGTGCTATATTGTGCTTAAAAAAAACATTTATTCTAGGGACAGAAAACTGTAGGTAGGGAGAGTGTCAGTTTATTTCACTCTGCAAGTCCTTGTTTCCAGGGACCTGTAAGGACAGTGAGTGAATTGTCCTTGTGCTATATTGTGATTAAAAAAAACATTTTTTCTAGGGACAGAAAACTGTAGGTAGGGAGAGTGTTTTTTTTCTTTCACTCTGCAAGTCCTTGTTTCCAGGGACCTGTAAGGACAGTGAGTGAATTGTCCTTGTGCTATAGTGTGCTTAAAAAAAACATTTATTCTAGGGACAGAAAACTGTAGGTAGGGACAGTGTCAGTTTCTTTCACTCTGCAAGTCCTTGTTTCCAGGGACCTGGAAGGACAGTGAGTGAATTGTCCTTGTGCTATATTGTGATTAAAAAAAACATTTATTCTAGGGACAGAAAACTGTAGGTAGGGAGAGTGTCAGTTTATTTCACTCTGCAAGTCCTTGTTTCCAGGGACCTGTAAGGACAGTGAGTGAATTGTCCTTGTGCTATATTGTGATTAAAAAAAACATTTTTTCTAGGGACAGAAAACTGTAGGTAGGGAGAGTGTTTTTTTTCTTTCACTCTGCAAGTCCTTGTTTCCAGGGACCTGTAAGGACAGTGAGTGAATTGTTCTTGTGCTATATTGTGCTTAAAAAAAATATTTTTTCTAGGGACAGAAAACTGTAGGTAGGGAGAGTGTCAGTTTCTTTCACTGTGAAAGTCCTTGTTTCAAGGGACAGAGAAGGACACCTGAAGGTAGCCCTTATTGCTTTTTTCCCATCTCCCTGCAGGCCATCTATTAGAATGTCTGGAAGGCAAACAAGGAGAGGCAGACAGTCAGGAGGCAAGAAAAGAGGGCAAGCAGGCTCTGTGTCTGGGGGCAACAGTGCTGGTCGTGGACGCGGTGCATTGTCATCAGCACATGGCCATGGGACACGCTTGTCCTTCTTTTCGGCAGCTGGACATGTTGAGCCACATCATGCCGAAGACTTGGTAGAGTGGATGACCAAGCCCTCCTCCTCCTCCTCATCCTCTCTCACCCAGGCTCAGGGTACTGGCAAAGCAGCTGCCAAAGCGTCCTCTTCCCTGGTATCAATGTCAGACTCATCATCAGTCACTCCTTCCCTAGACCCACCATGTCCTCCTCCTGAGGAGTCCCCCGAACTGTTTCAGCACAGTGTTGGGTACATGCTCCAGGAGGATGCCCAGCGTTTCGAAGGGTCTGATGATGAAACCCAGCTAGAGGAAGGCAGTAGCGTGAGAGCAGACAGAGGGGATGCTCAAGAAGGACACCAATCTGGCAGTCATGTTCCAGCAGCTGCAGCATACTGCCAGATTGGCTCCAGTGATGAGGAGGGAGGGGATGATGAGTTCACTGACTCCACGTGGGTGCCTAATAGGAGAGAGGAGGAGGAGGAGGATGAGGAGGAGGCACATCTCCAACGAGGCAGGATGCCCTTTGGTGGCCAGCGTAAGGGCAGTACACCGACGGAATCACACCGCAGAGCTCCGCCTGTGCAGGGCGCTGCCTCTGCCCGTCATTCAAAAAGTTCTTTGGTGTGGGCCTTTTTTGAGGCTAGTGCATCAGATCGCACAGCTGCTGTTTGCAACATATGTCTCAAGCGTATATCGCGTGGCCAAAACATCAGCCGCTTGGGTACCACATGCCTGACCAGACATATGTTGACCTGCCATGCAGCTCGTTGGCAAGCCTACCTCAAAGACCCACACCAAAGAACAAAGCGGACCTCTCCTTGCACCGCATCAGCTGGGATCTCCAACCCCACTATAACTTCAGTCCTCTCTGAAACATGCACTGAGAGGAATGAAGGTGTAGAATTAGGTGTGTCACAGCCAAGTACTTGCGCCCACTCTGCTAGCAGTACACCGACGTCCGATTCTAGCAGGCAAATTTCCCTGCCCCAGCTGCTGGACCGTCGAAAGAAGTTCACTCCCAGCCATCCACATGCCCAGCGGTTGAATGCTAGCTTGGCTAAATTGCTAGCGCTTCAACTGCTGCCTTTTCAGTTGGTAGACTCGGCCCCCTTCCGTGAGTTTGTGCAATGTGCAGTTCCTCAGTGGCAGGTTCCCAAACGCCACTTTTTCTCACGGAAGGCTATTCCGGCTCTCTACCGGCATGTGGAAGGCAATGTCTTGGCCTCGCTGGACAGGGCGGTCAGCGGTAAGGTGCATATTACCGCTGACTCATGGTCCAGCAGGCATGGACAGGGACGTTACCTTTCTTTCACGGCCCATTGGGTCACTCTTTTGGCAGCTGGGAAGGATTCAGGACAAGGTGCAGTAGTGTTGGAGGTTGTCCCACCGCCACGCCTCCAAAATGCTACTACTGGTTGTGACACACCTCTCTCCTCCACCCCCTCCTCTTCTTCTTCCTCCATGGCCTCTTCCTGTGGTTTGTCCTATGAACCAGCGGTGCTCCGTAGCCGTTCACGGGGCTACGCAAGTACGCAGGCAAAAAGATGCCATGCCGTGCTTGCGCTGGTGTGTTTGGGGGACAGAAGCCACACTGGGGCAGAGGTCCTGTCTGCTCTGCAGGGCCAGGCCGAGAGGTGGTTGACGCCACGCCAGCTTAAGCCAGGAATGGTGGTTTGCGACAATGGCACCAACCTCCTCTCCGCCCTCCGACAGGGACAACTGACCCATGTGCCCTGTGTGGCTCACGTCCTTAACCTGGTGGTGCAGCGCTTCTTGGGCAGGTACCCGGGCTTACAGGATGTCCTGAGGCAGGCCAGGAAAGTCTGTGTGCATTTCCGCAGATCTTATAATGCCAGTGCTCGCCTGGCTGAGCTGCAAAAGGAGTTGAACCTGCCCAAGAACCGCCTTATATGTGACATGCCCACCAGGTGGAACTTAACGTTGGCCATGCTGCAGCGGCTGCACACGCAGCAGAGGGCCATCAATGAGTACCTGTGCGACTACGGCACCAGGACAGGGTCAGGGGAGCTTGGTTTTTTTTCTCCACGCCAGTGGGGCATGATCAGGGATGCATGCACTGTCCTGGCACCATTTGAGGAGGCCACGAGGATGGTGAGCAGTGACAGTGCATGCATCAGTGACACTGTACCTCTTGTCCACCTGTTGGAGCACACGCTGCGTGGAATAATGGACAGGGCACTTGAGGCAGAACAGAGGCAGGAAGAGGAGGACTTCCTTGCCTCTCAAGGCCCCCTTTACCCAGACAGTGTTCCTTCTGTCCCACCCATCGCACAGGAAGAGGAGGAGGAGGAGGAGGAGGAGGATTGTGTCAGCATGGAGGTGGAGGCTGGCACTCAGCATCATCAGCAGCAGTCTTTTAGGGATGATTTACAGTCCCAAGAAACCAGTGGACTTGTACGTGGCTGGGAGGAGGTGGCTGCGGATCATGTCGTCCTTAGTGACCCAGAGGACTCCGGAGCGAATGCCTCAGCAAACCTACGCTGCATGGCCTCCCTGATCCTGCAAAGTCTGCGGAAGGATCCTCGTATTCTTCGGATCAAGGAGAGGGACCATTACTGGCTGGCCACTCTCCTTGATCCACGGTACAAGGGTAAGGTTGCGGACCTTATGTTACCGTCGCAGAGGGAGCAGAGGATGAGACAACTCCGGGAGGCCTTGCAGAAAGGTCTGTGCAACGCGTTCCCAGAGACTGGGAGGTTGCAAACTCCTGGTCCTGGACAACGAGTTGCTGAGGCTTCGGCCAGTCAAAGAAGGAGCGGTGGGGAAGGTGGCCGTCTGACCGATGCGTTCAGACAATTCTTTAGTCCGCAGCCCCAAAGTATGATCGGTTCCAGCAACCATCGCCAGCGTCTGATAAACATGGTGCAGGAATATCTAGGGGCAAGGTCAGACTTGGACACCTTCCCCCCCGAAAATCCTCTGGCTTACTGGGTCTTGAGGATGGATCACTGGCCAGAGCTTGCACAGTATGCAATTGAGCTACTGGCCTGTCCTGCATCCAGCGTTCTTTCGGAACGCACATTCAGTGCTGCTGGAGGATTTGTCACGGATCACAGGGTGCGCCTGTCCACCGACTCGGTTGATCGACTGACTTTCATCAAGATGAACCAGTCTTGGATCACCACCAGCTACCACACACCTGATGCTGATATAACAGACTAATTGATTTTAACATGTCACATCCCTTCAAGACTGATGCTGATGCTGAGTGCCTGTGCTGTTATGTTGACTGGCTATCCTCCTCCTCCGAGTCCTCAATGATACGATTGATGATGATAGCTTGTAAGATCATTTTTGTTTATGGGTGCCGCCACCAGTGCCTAACGCCCAATTTTTCAGCCCCTGTTTAACAGGGGCGTGTAATTACAATTTTTGAAGCAATACTTTGCAACAGGGCTCATTGCTGTGCTCCAAGTACAGTATCTGTGAGGAGTTGCAGTGTTGTGCCACCAGTGCCTAAGGCCCAATTTTTCAGCCCCTGTTTAACAGGGGCGTGTCATTACAATTTTTGAAGCAATACTTTGCAACAGGGCTCATTGGTGTGCTCCAAGTACAGTATCTGTGAGGAGTTGCAGTGTTGTGCCACCAGTGCCTAAGGCCCAATTTTTCAGCCCCTGTTTAACAGGGGCGTGTCATTACAATTTTTGAAGCAATACTTTGCAACAGGGCTCATTGCTGTGCTCCAAGTACAGTATCTGTGAGGGGTTGCAGTGTTGTGCCACCAGTGCCTAAGGCCCAATTTTTCAGCCCCTGTTCAACAGGGGCATGTAATTACAATTCTTGATCTAATAATTCACAGCAGGGCCCATTGCTGCACCCACCAAGAGTAACTGTCAGGGCTTACAGTGTTGTGGCACCAGCACCACCATCAAAGGCCCAATTTTTACTACCACTGTTCAACAATTATATGTAATTAAAATTCCTGATATAATAGTTGACAGCAGGGCGTTCCAGCACCAACCAAGAGTAACTGTGAGTGCTTACAGTGTTGTGCCAACACCAACAACTAAGGGGCCTATTTCTGCAGAGTATATACGGCAGGTCCCTACTTTCAAACATCCAACTTACAAACGACTCCTACTTGCAAACGCAAGAAGACAACAGGAAGTGAGAGGAAATCTACCACTAGGAAGGAAAATTCTCTCCTGTAAGAATAAATATGGGAGAAAGGTGTCTCCTCTGTACTGATGCTTTATCAGCAATCCTTGTTTCAAGAAAAAGACCACATTTCAAAAAGAGTTGTCATTGGGACGGAAAGTGAGGTGAAATGTTCTGAACAGGGGCACAGACAGCAAAACAAATGTTACAGGGGTGATAACCCTTACCTATGTTTTCCAAAAAGTTTAAAAATAGATTTTTGGTCTGGAGCTACACTTCAACAATGTACCTGTTCAAAATTACAAACAGACTCTACATAAGAACAAACCTACAGTCCCTGTCTTGTATGCACCGCCTGTATAGGGCTGTTCAGAGTATATAGGGCCTTTTTTATTTTATGTGCGGGGTTCCCCTTAATATCCATACAAGACCCAAAGGGGCTGGTAATGGGCTGGGGTAGGGGGGGGGGTCATGGGGTAGCTATGCCATTTTTCTTAAAGAATTTCATCCATATTACCGGGACCAGACATTACATTAAAGCCGCAAGCAGTTTTAAATGGCTTTTTTTTCCTTTAGAAGTGTCATTTTGTGCAGGGACAGTTCTAAACACGGGAAACACGTGGCACTTCACAGGCATACTTTAGACACCCCCCAGGTACAATATTTAAAGGAATATTTGACTTTTTTTTTTTCACTTTATGCATCATTAAAATGACTGCTCCCGGAAAACGACCGTTTTTAAAACTTCTTTTTGCATTGATACATGTCCCCTGGTGCAGAACCCGGGTTCCCAAACCCTTTTTAGGACAATAACATGCATAATAGTTGTTATAATTAGCACTTTAGAATTCGAACGTTCGCATCCATTGTATTTAATAGGGTTCTAATGTTCGTTCGAACTTTCGGTCCGTTCGCGGGTTCTGGTGCGAACCGAACCCGGGGGTGTTCGGCTCATCACTAGTCAGTAACAGTCCATGCAATCCACACATACAAAGACACCAAAACAAATAATTCAGACCTGAAGTTATGTGTAATAAAATGAAATGACACAACGATGTCAAGTATTGAACACATGAAGAAAGGGAGGTGCAAAAAGGCATGGAAAGCCGAGACATGAACTGAAATCTATCAGTAATTAGAAAGAAATCCTGCCCCTTGTCACTGCAAATTAATATCAGCTGGTTCAGTCTCATCTGATGGCCTATAAAAAGGTGTCTCATTACCAAGGTGTCACACAAGAAACATCTCATGATGGGTAAAAGCAAAGAGTTCTCTCAAGACCTTCGCAATGTTATTGTAGCAAAACATACTGATGGCATTGGCTACAGAAGGATTTCTAAACTTGTGAATGTTCCAGTGAGCACTGTTGGGGCCATAATCCGGAAGCGGAAAGAACACCATTTCACCATAAACCGGCCACGACCTGGTGCTCCTCAAAAGATTTCTGACAGAGGAGTGAAAATAATTATCAGAAGAGTTGTCCAAGAGCCAAGGACCACTTGTGGAGAGCTTCAGAAAGACCTGGAATTAGCAGGTACACAATAAGTAATGCCCTCACCCGCCATGGCCTGTATGTACGCTCACCACACAAGACTCCATTGCTGAAGAAAAAGTATGTTGAAGCTCATTTATAGTTTCTGCACAACATTTAGACAAGCCTGTGAAATACGGGGAGGATATATTCTGGTCAGATAAGGCCAAAATTGAACTCTTTGGATTCCATAATACACACCATGTTTGGAGGTCACATGGCAAATCACCCCAAAAACACCCCCAATACCAACAGTGAGGTTTGGAGGTGGGAACATCATGGTGGGGGCGGGGCTGTTTTTCAGCATACGGTACTGGGAAACTTCATATCATTGGAGGAAATATGAATGGTGATAAAAATCTGCCGCCATCTACCATCTATCAATGATCCCAAACCCAAAGCTAAGGAAACTCTCAATTGGTTTCAAAGAAAGAAAATAAAGCTGCTAGAAAGGCCCAGCCAATCATCCGACTTGAACCCAATAGAAAATCTATGGAAAGAACCAAAAGATCAGAGTTCATAGAAGAGGCCCACGGAACCCTCAAGATTTGAAGACTGTTTGAGTAGAAGAAATGGGCGGAAATCACACCTGAGCAACGCATGCGACTCGTTTCTCCATACAGGAGCCTGTGTCTTGATGAAGCCGTCATTACCAACAAAGGATTTTGTACCAAGTATTATATAAGTTTCTGTTAGCGCGTTCAATACTTTTTCCCTGCGTCATTCCATTTTATTACACACAACTTCATTTCTGAACTTATTTGCTTTGGTGTTTCTGAACTTATTTGCTTTGGTGTCTTTGTATGTATGGATTGCATGGGGTGTTACCGATATGTGGTGAACATTTCATGTTAATAGCACCTTTATAAATATATTTACCTAGAAAAATGGTGACATGTTCAATACTTATGTAGCGCCAGGGCCGCCATCAGGGGGGTACAGGCAGTACACCCGTAAGGGGCCCGGATGGCCCCCCCCTTTTTTTATTTTTTATTTATTTATTTATTTTTATAATTTTTTTTTGTAAGGGGCCCAGAGGTCCCCAGGGGCCCGAATGTCAACCCCCCTTTTTTATTAATTTTTTTACAATTTTTTTTATTATTAATTTTTTTATTTAATTTTTTTTTTAATTTTTTTTTATTTAATTTATTTATTTATTTATTTATTTGTAAGGGGCCCAGAGGTCCCCAGAGGCCCGGAGGTCCCCAGGGCCCCGAATGTCAACCCCCTTTTTAATTTATTTTTTTATAAAAAAAAATGTATTATTCATTTTTTTATTTAATTTTTTATTTTTTTTAATTTAACTTATTTATTTATTTTGTAAGGGGCCCAGAGGTCCCCAGAGGCCCGGAGGTCCCCAGGGCCCCGAATGTCAACCCCCCTTATTTATTTATTTTTTTATAATTTTTTTTTATTATTCATTTTTTTATTTAATTTTTATTTTTTATTTTTTTTTATTTAATTTATTTATTTATTTTTTAAGGGGCCCAGAGGTCCCCAGAGGCCCGGAGGTCCCCAGGGCCCCGGATGGAAATCTCCCTTTTTTTTTTATAATTTTTTTTTTTATAATTTTTTTTTTGTAAGGGGCCCAAAGGTCCCCAGGGCCCTGGATGGCAACCCCCCTTTTTTTGTTTTTTAGTTCTTCTGTTTTTTTTTGTGTTCGTCAGCATACCCAAACCCCCTGCTTCTCAACTCGTGGCACCCCCCCTCGCTTCTGAATTTGCGGCAGCCCCCCCCCCCGCTTCTCAATTAGTGGCGGCAGCACCCCCTCCCTGGTTCTCCTCAGGTCCAGGGGGCCCATGCCTGAAGCTGTGTAAGGGGCCCCAAAGTTCCTGACGGCTGCCCTGTGTAGCGCCCTACTCCTGTTGGGTAGACGCTATGTGTTATATTGAGTTATCTGAGCTGTAGTTTAACTCAGAAGGAATTATGCTAAATTGTTGGCTCTGTTTCAGTCCAGCTGGGCTGCGCGTTTTCCACCTGACACTAGGTGTCACTGTCACCACAGGTCAGGGTTGGAAATGCAACAGGCTTGGTGTATTGGGTATTCCTTTCCCAGAAGTGGCTCAGGGGGCGTGGTCAACCCGCTGTGCATTCTGGGAGGGAGTACTTAAGGGACAGACCGCTCTATTAGGGTTCGTTGCCAGATCGTGACCTGAGGGCCCTCCTGGCCTCAGGGATGTGCGAGCCATTTTCGGCCTCGGGGCCTGCTGGCCCGAGGCTCTACAACTGAGAAGTAGGCCCAGGAGTTTCTGGGGCCTACTAGTCCAGGGATGGTCCTACGCGGTCTTGCCTGCGGGAAGAAGCGGAAACAATTGGGGACTCAATTGAAGGACGCATCCTGGCTTTGTACTCATTTGAAGGAACTTTTTGCAAAGTGTCAGTGTGGTTACACGATCTTGTGGCGGAAGGTTGTGGAGCGATTCAATGGCACTCATCAAGTCTGTGGCAGAGACTTTGAACGAGCTTCGCTGCGGTTGCTGGGCCAGTGAGAGTAGGCCTATCCGGTGGTTGCTGAATCCAGCGTGGAACCGATTTGTCCTCTGGATCTGAGATTGTGCCCGTGATCCGCAAAGCAAGGTACCTGAACCTCCCCTATCCCTCTGTTGGAACCGTTTATAATAAAACTCTTGAAGAAAAAGAAACCAAGTGTTGGTGTGGACATTCATAAGAGCTCTTCAAGAGGAACCCCTAAGACGAGTGCGGTGAAAGGAAAGGTAACGGCAGGCCCAAATCTTAAACCAGCAGCTCCTACAGGGGTAGTGCTACACTTATTTTACCGGCTGCAGCAGCTCCTACAGGGGTAGTGCTACACTTATTTTACCGGCTGCAGCAGCTCCTACAGGGGTAGTGCTACACTTATTTTACCGGCTGCAGCAGCTCCTACAGGGGTAGTGCTACACTTATTTTACCGGCTGCAGCAGCTCCTACAGGGGTAGTGCTACACTTATTTTACCGGCTGCAGCAGCTCCTACAGGGGTAGTGCTACACTTATTTTACCGGCTGCAGCAGCTCCTACAGGGGTAGTGCTACACTTATTTTACCGGCTGCAGCAGCTCCTACAGGGGTAGTGCTACACTTATTTTACCGGCTGTGTGTATATTTTATTGTGCATTTGGCTGAAGGTTAAATGAGTAACATTGATGTAAAATCCAGATCAGCAAAATGGTCAGATCACCCATCCCCTCTGCCTGTATGGACGAGTCTTGCTGGATCACAATGTATGACATCACAAAGCGGCCGGCCTCGCAGGTACAGCCGGTACTGCTGACATTATTGACACAAAAGAGCCCGCCTGTAATGGGGATAAAGACTGTGATGTACGGTCAATGGAGCTTGTCCTTGCCAATACAATGTAATGAATGAGTCCCATAGAGAGTGACCTTATGAACCAGTCCCTGCTGCAGAACTGGTTATATGCAAACAACTCAAATATTTGCCACAAATGCATTCACATTGTCTATCCCCGCCGATAGCCGGCTGCCCCATTTATTTATTTTATGATCTCCAGTAAAAACTACAATTACCTCTAAAATGTTCCTGGCCCCATTGTGATGGGTGAGGGTCCGGGGTACGCTCTACAGACTGACCTATGTGTGCAGGGCTGGGGTATCCCCCACAAACTGACCTATGCTTGTGGGGCTGGGGTATCCCCCCCACAGACTGACCTATGTGTGCGGGGTGGGGATATCCCCCACAGACTGACCTATGTGTGCGGGGCGGGGGTATCCCCCACAGACTGACCTATGTGTGCGGGGCGGGGGTATCCCCCACAGACTGACCTATGCGTGTGGGGCCGGGGTATCCCCCACAAACTGACCTATGTGTGCGGGGCAGGGATATCCCCCACTGACTGACCAATGTGTGCAGGGCCGGGGTATCCCCCACAAACTGACCTATGTGTGCGGGGCAGGGATATCCCCCACAGACTGACCTATCTGTGCGGGGTGGGGGTATCCCCCACAAACTGACCTATGTGTGCGGGGCAGGGTTATATCCCCCACAAACTGACTTATATGTGCGGGGCGGGGGTATCCCCCCCACAGACTGACCTATGTGTGCGGGGCGGGGATATCCTCCACAGACTGACCTATGTGTGTGGGGCCGGGGTATCCCCCACAGACTGACCTATGTGTGTGGGGCCGGGGTATCCCCCACAGACTGACCTATGTGTGCGGGGCGGGGGTATCCCCCCCACAGACTGACCTATGTGTGCGGGGCGGGGATATCCCCCACAGACTGACCTATGTGTGTGGGGCCGGGGTATCCCCCACAGACTGACCTATGTGTGCGGGGCAGGGGTATCCCCCACAGACTGACCTATGTGTGTGGGGCCGGGGTATCCCCCACAAACTGACCTATGCTTGTGGGGCTGGGGTATCCCCCCCACAGACTGACCTATGTGTGCGGGGCAGGGATATCCCCCACAGACTGACCTATGTGTGTGGGGCCGGGGTATCCCCCACAGACTGACCTATGTGTGCGGGGCAGGGGTATCCCCCACAGACTGACCTATGTGTGCGGGGCAGGGATATCCCCCACAGACTGACCTATGTGTGCGGGGCAGGGATATCCCCCACAGACTGACCTATGTGTGTGGGGCCGGGGTATCCCCCACAGACTGACCTATGTGTGCAGAGCAGGGGTATCCCCCACAGACTGACCTATGTGTGTGGGGCAGGGATATCCCCCACAGACTGACCTATGTGTGTGGGGCCGGGGTATCCCCCACAAACTGACTTATGTGTGCAGGGCAGGGTTATATCCCCCACAAACTGACTTATGTGTGCGGGGCGGGGGTATCCCCCACAGACTGACCTATGTGTGCAGGGCCTGGGTATCCCCCATACACTGACCTATGTGTGCAGGGCCAGGGTATCCCCCCCACAGACTGACCTATGTGTGTGGGGCTGGGGTATCCCCCACAGACTGACCTATGTGTGTGGGGCCGGGGTATCCCCCACAAACTGACCTATGTGTGGGGGGCCAGGGTATCCCCCCATAGACTGACCTATGTGTGCGGGCCGGGGTATCCCCCACAAACTGACCTATGTGTGCGGGCAGGGATATTCCCCACAGACTGACCTATGTGTGCAGAGCAGGGGTATCCCCCACAGACTGACCTATGTGTGTGGGGCAGGGATATCCCCCACAGACTGACCTATGTGTGTGGGGCCGGGGTATCCCCCACAAACTGACTTATGTGTGCAGGGCAGGGTTATATCCCCCACAAACTGACTTATGTGTGCGGGGCGGGGGTATCCCCCACAGACTGACCTATGTGTGCAGGGCCTGGGTATCCCCCATACACTGACCTATGTGTGCAGGGCCAGGGTATCCCCCCCACAGACTGACCTATGTGTGTGGGGCTGGGGTATCCCCCACAGACTGACCTATGTGTGTGGGGCCGGGGTATCCCCCACAAACTGACCTATGTGTGGGGGGCCAGGGTATCCCCCCATAGACTGACCTATGTGTGCGGGCCGGGGTATCCCCCACAAACTGACCTATGTGTGCGGGCAGGGATATTCCCCACAGACTGACCTATGTGTGCAGGGCCGGGGTATCCCCCACAGACTGACCTATGTGTGGGGGGCCAGGGTATCCCCCCCATAGACTGACCTATGTGTGCGGGCCGGGGTATCCCCCACAAACTGACCTATGTGTGCGGGGCAGGGATATTCCCCACAGACTGACCTATGTGTGTGGGGCCAGGGTATCCCCCCCACAGACTGACCTATGTGTGCGGGGCAGAGGTATCCCCCACAGACTGACCTATGTGGGTGGGGGTAACCCCCACAGACTGACCTATGTGTGTGGGCTGGGGTATCCCCCACAGACTGACCTATGTGTGCGGGGCGGGGGTATTCCCCACAAACTGACCTACGTGTGCGGGGCAGGGGTATCCCCACAGACTGACCTATGTGTGCGGGGCGGGGGGTATCCCCCACAGACTGACCTATGTGTGGGGGGCCAGGGTATCCCCCCCACAGACTGACCAATGTGTGCAGGGCCGGGGTATCCCCCATAGACTGACCTATGTGTGTGGGATCGGGGAATCCCCCACAGACTGACCTATGTGTGTGGGGCCGGGGTATCCCCCCCATAGACTGACCTATGTGTGCGGGCCGGGGTATCCCCCACAAACTGACCTATGTGTGCGGGGCCGGGGTATCCCCCACAGACTGACCTATGCGTGTGGGGGGCCAGGGTATCCCCCCATAGACTGACCTATGTGTGCGGGCCGGGGTATCCCCCACAGACTGACCTATGTGTGGGGGGCCAGGGTATCCCCTCCATAGACTGACCTATGTGTGCGGGCCAGGGTATCTCCCACAAACTGACCTATGTGTGCGGGGCAGGGGTATCCCCCACAGACTGATCTATGTGTGGGGGGCCAGAGTATCCCCCCCATAGACTGACCTATGTGTGCGGGCCGGGGTATCCCCCACAGACTGACCTATGTGTGCGGGCCGGGGTATCCTCCACAGACTGACCTATGTGTGGGGGGCCAGGGTATCCCCCCCATAGACTGACCTATGTGTGCGGGCCGGGGGTATCCCCCACAGACTGACCTGTGTGTGGGGGGCCAGGGTATCCCCCCCATAGACTGACCTATGTGTGCGGGCCAGGGTATCCCCCATAAACTGACCTATGTGTGCGGGGCAGGGGTATCCCCCACAGACTGACCTATGTGTGGGGGGCCAGGGTATCCCCCCACAGACTGACCTATGTGTGCGGGCCGGGGTATCCCCCACTGACTGACCTATGTGTGTGGGGCCAGGGTATCCCCCCCACAGACTGACCTATGTGTGCGGGACAGAGGTATCCCCCACAGACTGACCTATGTGGGCAGGGGTATCCCCCACAGACTGACCTATGTGTGCGGGCCAGGGTATCCCCCCCACAGACTGACCAATGTGTGCAGGGCCGGGGTATCCCCCATAGACTGACCTATGTGTGTGGGACCGGAGTATCCCCGATAGACTGACCTATGTGTGCGGGGCAGGGGTATCCCCCACAGACTGACCAATGTGTGCGGGCCGGGGTATCCCCCACAGACTGACCTATGTGGGCAGGGGTATCCCCCACAGACTGACCTATGTGTGCGGGCCAGGGTATCCCCCCCACAGACTGACCAATGTGTGCAGGGCTGGGGTATCCCCCATAGACTGACCTATGTGTGTGGGACCGGAGTATCCCCCATAGACTGACCTATGTGTGCGGGCCGGGGTATCCCCCACAGACTGACCTATGCGTGCGGGGCGGGGGTATCCCCCACAAACTGACCTACGTGTGCGGGCAGGGGTATCCCCACAGACTGACCTTTGTGTGCGGGGCGGGGGGTTATCCCCCACAGACTGACTTATGTGTGGGGGGCCAGGGTATCCCCCTCACAGACTGACCAATGTGTGCAGGGCCAGGGTATCCCCCATAGACTGACCTATGTGTGTGGGACCGGGGTATCCCCCATAGACTGACCTATGTGTGCGGGGCGGGGGTATTCCCCCCATAGACTGACCTATTTGTACGAGGCAGGGGTATCCCCCACAAACTGACCTACGTGTGCGAGCGGGGGTATCCCCCACAGACTGACCTATGTGTGCGGGCGGACATTGGTCTCTGATATGTTCATCATTCTACAATGTTATTTCTAAAGGACAACTCAGGATAAGGACCAGGAATGATGTCAGGTGGAAGGGAGTCATGGAGGGTTTTTTATTCATGTGCCTACACATCAATTTATCCATCCATCTATCCATTGCTATCTATCTATCTCTCTATCTCTATTACTATCTATCCAGATGTCATGTTGGAACAGGAAGGGGCCATCCCCAAACTGTTCCCACAAAGTTGGGAGCATGAAATTGTCCAAAATGTCTTGGTATGCTGACACCTTAAGAGTTCCCTTCACTGGAACTCAGGGACCAAGCCCAACTCCACACCATAATCCCCGCCCAACCAAATGATTTGGACCAGTGCACAAAGCAAGGTCCATAGAGACATGGATGAGCGAGTTTGGGGTGGAGAATCTTGACTGTCCTGGACAGAGTCCTGACCTCAACCCGATAGAACACCTTTGGGATGAATTAGGGCGGAGACTGCGAGCCAGGCCTTCTCGTCCAACATCAGTGCCTGACCTCACAAATGCACTTCGGAAAGAATGGTCAAACATTCCCATAGACAGACTCCTAAACCTTGTGGACTGCCTTCCCAGAAGAGTTTAAGCTGTTATAGTTGCAAAGGGTGGGCCAACCGAAAATTGAACCCTACGGACTAAAGGCCCAAACACACGATCGAATATTCCGACAAGAATTGTGTGATGGAAGGGTTTTGTTGGATAATCCGACCGCCTGTATGCTCCATCGGACAATTGTTGTCGGAATTTCCGACAACAAATGTTGGATAGCCATGATCTCAAATTGTCCGACAACAAATGTGTTCCGTCAGGTTATCTATCTATCTATCTATCTATCTATCTATCTATCTATCTATCTATCTATCTATCTATCTATCTATCTATCTATCTATCTATCTATCTATCTATCGTATCTATCTATCTATCTATCTATCTATCTATCTATCTATCTATCTATCTATCTATCTATCTATCTATCTATCTATCTATCTATCTATCTATCTATCTATCTATCTATCTATCGTATCTATCTATCTATCTATCTATCTATCTATCTATCTATCTATCTATCTATCTATCTATCTATCGTATCTATCTATCTATCTATCTATCTATCTATCTATCTATCTTTCTATCTATTGTATCTCTCTATCTATTGTATCCATCTATTCTATCTATCTATCTATCTATCTATCTATCTATCTATCTATCTATCTATTGTATCTCTCTATCTATTGTATCCATCTATTCTATCTATCTATCTATCTATCTATCTATCTATCTATCTATCTATTGTATCTCTCTATCTATTGTATCCATCTATTCTATCTATCTATCTATCTATCTATCTATCTATCTATCTATCTATCTATCTATCTATCTATCTATCTATCGTATCTATCTATCTATCTATCTATCTATCTATCTATCTATCTATCTATCTATCTATCTATCTATCTATCGTATTTATCTATCTATCTATCTATCTATCTATCTATCTATCTATCTATCTATTGTGAGGGGGTTAGCTCGGCAGCGGGTGTGTGTGACCCCCGGGATGGGCTCCCCACACAAAAACAGGCCCAGCAAACGGAGGTTGTGGTTTTCAAAATCAAAAAGGTGCGGTTTATTTTCTATTTACAGTGACAAAACACAGCAAAGCAAAAGAAACATAAATAAAATAAATCCTGGTCAACTTGACCTCTGACTAAACATACAGGTTTCCTAACTAACAACTGGGATCAGCCTAGTGCTGTCCTAGTCCCTAAGTCCCTGGTTTTAAATGTCCAAGCAAATAGCCACACAGGCTTTTTCTCACCGCACAGGGGTTCACTCTCCCTAGACAGTCCACACAGGTCTGGTTCCAGGCATGAGCTGACACCTAATGAATCTGGGAGTTCTTATAGAGGCCTAAATGAGCTGACAAGCTTCAGCTGGCCTCATCAACTCCCTGTCTGTACGACGCCCCACACTCTCCCTAGAGGTATGAGTCATCCATGAGCCCACTAGCCTTATACAACTCTCCACCTAGTTGTACAAGTCGGCGTAAAGCCTGAATCTGGGCGAAATATATCTACCCCCCTGGATGCAACCAGGTGACTTTACCTTCCTGCTGTCACATACCCCCCCCCTCTTGTTTTAACCTCGGGGTTGGAACACCAGCAATCAGGCATTCATGTACTCGAGACAAAGCATCCACATTCCCCATTTGAACGCCAGGGCGATGCTTTACTGTGAAGTTGAATTCCTGGAGGGCCAGGAACCACCTATTCACTCTTCTATTTGTTTCCTTGTTTTGAGCCATCCACTTTAACGGAGCGTGATCCGTAACCATGTCAAAGTGCCTACCTAGCAGGTAGTACCGAAGGGAATCTAGAGCCCACTTCACCGCTAAACACTCCTTTTCAACGGTGGCGTAATTTACCTCATGGGACTTCAACTTCCTGCTGAGGTAAATGACTGGGTGCTCTTCCCCGTTCCAGACCTGGGACAATACTGCTCCTAACCCCACATCTGACGCATCACTTTGTACGACAAAGTCTTTAGAGAAGTCGGGTGAGTACAACACTGGCTGGCTACATAAGGCTTGTTTCAAGAATTGGAATGCTGCCTCAGCCTCGGGGGTCCATTTAATCATGACCGACCCTTTCCCCTTCGTCAGGTTGGTTAGGGGCACAGCCTTAGAAGCAAAGTGGGGAATGAATCGCCGATAATACCCAGCGATTCCCAGAAAGGCTCGTACCTGCTTCTTGCTGTTGGGACGTGGCCAACTCTGGATGGCCTCGACTTTGTTGAGTTGGGGTTTTATTACTCCCCTCCCAATGGTGTACCCAAGATATTTGGCCTCCTCCTGCCCAATGGTACACTTCTTGGGGTTAGCCGTAAACCCCGCTTCCCGAACAGAGTCCAGGACTGCTTGCACTTTTGGCAGATGTGAGGCCCAATCTGTGCTATGGACAATTACGTCATCCAGGTAAGCCGCAGCATACTTCCGATGGGGCCTCAGCATCTGGTCCATTTTCCGCTGGAATGTGGCCGGCGCATTCTGTAACCCGAACGGCATTCTTTTATATTGGAACGCCCCGTCTGGGGTTACAAATGCGGTTTTCTCTTTGGCCGACTTGGCCAGGGGGATTTGCCAATACCCTTTTGTGAGGTCAAGAGTCGTCATGTATCGGGCTGTTCCCAGCCGGTCGATCAACTCATCTATACGTGGCATGGGGTAGGTGTCAAATTTTGTAACTTTGTTCAACTGACGAAAATCGTTACAAAATCGCCAGCTCCCATCCGGTTTAGGCACCAACACAATGGGACTAGACCAATCACTTTGGGACTCCTCTATCACCCCTAAGTTCAGCATTTTCTGTACTTCCTCCCGTATTGCCTCCCGTCGGGCCTCTGGGATCCGATAGGGTTTTAACTTCACCCTTTCACCGGGCGGGGTAATGATGTCATGCTCTACCCCAGATGTTTGTCCCGGCAGCTCAGAGAATACCTCCTTGTTGCGAAGCACAAACTCCTTAACCTCCTGTTGTTGGGGTTGTGACAAGGTGGCTGCTATTCCAACCTCAGGAATCACGCAACCAGTTTGAGCTGGTGACCAAGTGTCTGCGACTAGGGACTCTCTATCCCTCCAGGCTTTCAACAGATTAACGTGATAGATCTGTTCGGGCTTTCGCCTTCCTGGTTGTCTGACCTTGTAATTCACTTCGCTCACTTTTTCCATTATCTCATAGGGGCCTTGCCATTTGGCAAGGAATTTACTTTCAACCGTAGGGACAAGTACCAGTATCCTATCCCCCGGGGAAAAGGTACGGGTCTTGGCTCCACGGTTGTACACTCTCTGCTGTGCTAACTGCGCTTGGGCCAAATGTTCCTTCACGATGGGCATTACCTGTGCAATTCGGTCTTGCATCAGGGCGACATGCTCAATCACACTCCTGTGGGGAGAACTCTCACTTTCCCAAGTTTCCTTGGCAATATCCAACAGCCCTCTTGGGTGTCTCCCATACAGTAACTCAAAGGGGGAGAATCCCGTAGAGGATTGGGGCACCTCCCTAATAGCAAACATCAGATAAGGAAGTAGACAGTCCCAATCCTTTCCATCTCTATCCACCACTTTCTTCAACATTTGTTTTAGGGTTTTGTTGAATCTTTCAACCAGCCCATCGGTTTGGGGGTGATACACAGATGTACGTAATTGCGTCACTTTGAACAATTTACACAGCTCCTTCATAACCCGGGACATAAAGGGTGTACCTTGGTCCGTAAGCAGTTCTTTACAAATACCCACCCGGCTAAACACAAGAGATAGCTCTTTGGCTATGGTTTTGGCCGAGGTATTTCGGAGAGGGATCGCTTCTGGATAACGGGTGGCATAGTCCATTATAACTAATATGTACTGGTGCCCCCTAGCGGACTTGATTATAGGCCCTACCAAATCCATGGCGATCCTCTCAAACGGGACCTCAATGATGGGTAGAGGGACCAGCGGGCTACGGAAATGTGGCATCGGGGCCGACCTCTGACACACAGGGCAGGAGGAACAATAATTTTCTATGTCCTTCATCACCCCCGGCCAATAGAATCTCTGTAATACCCTCTCTCGGGTTTTCTCTGTCCCCAGATGACCTCCAAGAATGTGCCCATGGGCCAACTCCAACACCAACTTCCTGTAAGGTTTGGGCACCACAAGCTGCTCAACGGTTTCTTCTGCCCTTTTTGCCACCCGATACAGTAGGTCCTTCTCTACGCTGAAGTATGGGTAAGTGCAGGTATTATCTGGGTTCACTAACTCGCCATCTATTTTCACTACGTTTTCCCGTGCCTTTATTAGGGCGGGGTCTTTCAACTGTTCTGTGGCAAAGTTTTCCCTGTGAACCTCAAGATCAGAAAACTCCACAGACGGTAGGTTTTCGTCTGAGGAGGTGGGCTCCTCTCCAGTTTCTTGAGTCTCCCCTGCCAATACTGATAAGGGAAATTCCGGAGAGTCCTCACCACTCTCAGGGGAGTTCTGGCTATCACATTCCTGGTACATAGGGGCACCAGTGGGGGGCTCAGGATCATCCCACAGTTCCCAGAACTTCGGAAAATCCCTTCCCACAATGGCGTCATGCGGTAACTGAGATACTAAGCCCACTGGATGAGAGAGGGTACCTTTGGGGGTCTCGAAACACACTGTAGTCACTGGATACTCTCGGGTGTCCCCATGCACACAAATAACAGCTACCTTGCTATTCCCAAAGACCTCTGTTTTAACTAACTCAGCCTTTATCAGGGTCACAAGGCTACCTGAATCCAGTAATACCACAACATTTCTACCATTAACACACATTTTGCATAAATGTTTCTCAGTTCCTCGAATGGCAGTGCATGCGACTGTCGCACACAGCGACTGACGTCTGCCCGTCAGAAAGTCACACTGCATGGGTTCCTCCACAACCGGGCAATTGGCTGCAATATGTCCCGCTTGCCGGCAGCGGTAGCAAACGATCCTTCTTGCCGCCTCTTGAGCCGCTGATTTCCCAGGCTGTTCTCGCCAAACTTGGGGTAGAGCTCCCACCCTCTCACTCTCTCCACCCTCACCCCTTGGAATCCTCTTATCCGCCCCTGGGGATGGTCTGGTCTTAGGGTGGAAAGTCCGAGTGTCTCTGGAAGAGGCCGTCAGGTTCTCTGTAGCCAAGTATTTCTCCACACGATCCACAAGACCATCGGCCGTCTCTGGGTCTCCATGGCTTACCCACTTTTGGATGGCAGTAGGAAGAGCTCTCAAAAACCGATCCATTACAACACGTTCCACAATCTTTGGTGCGGACAAAGTCTCTGGCTGTAGCCACTTTCTGCTCAGGTGAATGAGATCATACATTTGAGACCTGGGGGGTTTTCCAAGCTGGAAAGTCCAGTTATGCACACGCTGAGCCCGGACAGCCTGGGTGACACCCAGCCTTGCCAAAATTTCAGCTTTTAGCATCACATAGTCTTTTGCTTGGTTAGGCTCTAGGTCATAGTAAGCTTTCTGCGATTCACCAGTTAACAGAGGAGCCACCAGTCCAGCCCACTGCTCCTCAGGCCACTTTTCTCTTTCAGCGGTCCTTTCAAATGTGGTCAAAAATACCTCTGGATCATCCTCTCCAGTCATTTTTGTCAATAAACGACTCACCCCAAAGGACGCGGTATTAGTGGGACGGCTTTCCTCACTGGTCTGCGGACGTTGCTGCATTACTGCTTCCATTTGTTGTAGTCTCTGCTCTTGCTTCTGTAACAGGTCTATGAAGCGGGCCTCAGATTGCTGCTGGGCTTGTTGCTGAGCTTCCAGACTCTGTTGGTGAGCTTGCTGCTGGGCTGCAAGGCTCTGTTGATGAGCTTGCTGCTGGGCTGCAAGGCTCCTTTGCAAACCTGCATTTGTCTGCTGTTGATTGGCATTTGCTAGAGCCAGCTGTTTCAGTATCTCCTCCATGCTGGCTTAAAAAAAAACTGCCACTGGTTCTCCACCAACTGTGAGGGGGTTAGCTCGGCAGCGGGTGTGTGTGACCCCCGGGATGGGCTCCCCACACAAAAACAGGCCCAGCAAACGGAGGTTGTGGTTTTCAAAATCAAAAAGGTGCGGTTTATTTTCTATTTACAGTGACAAAACACAGCAAAGCAAAAGAAACATAAATAAAATAAATCCTGGTCAAGCGACCTCTGACTAAACATACAGGTTTCCTAACTAACAACTGGGATCAGCCTAGTGCTGTCCTAGTCCCTAAGTCCCTGGTTTTAAATGTCCAAGCAAATAGCCACACAGGCTTTTTCTCACCGCACAGGGGTTCACTCTCCCTAGACAGTCCACACAGGTCTGGTTCCAGGCATGAGCTGACACCTAATGAATCTGGGAGTTCTTATAGAGGCCTAAATGAGCTGACAAGCTTCAGCTGGCCTCATCAACTCCCTGTCTGTACGACGCCCCACACTCTCCCTAGAGGTATGAGTCATCCATGAGCCCACTAGCCTTATACAACTCTCCACCTAGTTGTACAAGTCGGCGTAAAGCCTGAATCTGGGCGAAATATATCTACCCCCCTGGATGCAACCAGGTGACTTTACCTTCCTGCTGTCACACTATCTATCTATCTATCTATCTATCTATCTATCTATCTATCTATCTTTCTATCTATTGTATCTCTCTATCTATTGTATCCATCTATTCTATCTATCTATCTATCTATCTATCTATCTATCTATCTATCTATCTATTGTATCTCTCTATCTATTGTATCCATCTATTCTATCTATCTATCTATCTATCTATCTATCTATCTATCTATCTATCTATCTATCTATCTATCTATTGTATCTCTCTATCTATTGTATCCATCTATTCTATCTATCTATCTATCTATCTATCTATCTATCTATCTATCTATCTATCTATCTATCTATCTATCTATCTATCTATCTATCTATCTCTTCATCTATCATCTCTGTACATACATTTGCACACAATGTGGAGGATCCTGTTGACAAGGAAGACCTGCAGCTGTATTTGCAGAGCTCGGTTGGGTATTTAATACTCCTAAATCTCGGCTGCCTCTTTAAAATAACAAAATCCAGGGAGCCTCCATTGTGTTTGTTCAGCCTAAATCCACACAAGGATGACAATAACAATGCAAATGGCGGAGTCGGTTCCAGAAGGGTCCGTCTTAAGCAGGATGTTCAATTAAGTTTAACGAACAAACCTGAAGTCCCCACTTTGCATTTCAGGCCATTCAGAGCCGGAGGACTCGCTGATGGATGTTGAACCTTTCTCTCCGTATAATTCCTTCCCAATCAAGGTGACTTTCCAATCCAAACACCAGCTAAAGAGGACGAGGTGCCGCACCGCCATCATGGGTTCATGGTTGGGTCACCAGGACGCTTTTTTACCCTTTCACACCACCATTGGGGCAAATAGGCTTCTAGGGGAAAATGGGGCATTTTTATTTACTTTATATGTCAGTGGAACCCTCGAAATTATTTTCACTTTTTTGGGGGAATTGCCTCTTACATTGGTGATCAGTGGGAAGAATGTCCTTACATTGGTGGTCAGTGGGAAGAATGTTCCTTACATTGGTGGTCAGTGGGAAGAATGTTCCTTACATTGGTGATCAGTGGGAAGAATGCTCCTTACATTGGTGGTCAGTGGGAAGAATGTTCCTTACATTGGTGGTCAGTGGGAAGAATGTTCCTTACATTGGTGATCAGTGGGAAGAATGCTCCTTACATTGGTGATCAGTGAGAAGAATGCTCCTTACATTGGTGATCAGTGAGAAGAATGTTCCTTACATTGGTGATCAGTGGGAATAATGTCCCTTACATTGGTGATCAGTGGGAATAATGTCCCTTACATTGGAGGTCAGTGGGAAGAATGTTCCTTACATTGGTGGTCAGTGGGAAGAATGTTCCTTACATTGGTGATCAGTGGGAATAATGTCCCTTACATTGGAGGTCAGTGGGAAGAATGTTCCTTACATTGGTGGTCAGTGGGAAGAATGCTCCTTACATTGGTGATCAGTGGGAATAATGTCCCTTACATTGGAGGTCAGTGGGAAGAAGGAGGAGGACACACCCAAAGAGCTCTCTGAGAACCAGCCTTTTTCAAGCCTGGGCCTTGCCTGCTAGCTTGGCCCAGGAATAATGCCTGATCCTGGGGGAGGCCCTGGGAGGGATCCCCCTGATGACACCGGGCCTAGTGAGGAGGAGGTGGAGGACCTGTCTGTGGGTCCAGGCCCTGCTATGGATACAAATGTCTTCAGTCAGAAGATTATCGATCGTTTTAGGGCGATTGGAAGAGCGGAAGAAAAACTTAAAGTTTTGAAGGCTGAACACAAAACCTTTAAAACCAAATATTTCCAGGCCTGGAGTAAAAATCGTTCGGCCATGAAGCCAGAGTTACAGGAATTGGAGGAGAAGGTGAAGAAACAATTTTTATTATTGGAAAAGATGAAAGAAAAATGTGATAATGAGAGACAGCAAGTTCCATGGCCCCACCTGCTGTGGTGGATGGTGTCCTGAATGAGGAGCAGAAAGAGAAGGCCTTGTGTAAAGAGTTGCCTGGAGTTTCTGCTGGTACCTGTAGTTCCTCTGCTAAGTTTGCTGCACAAGGTATGCCTGCTGTTTGCAATGAGATTGCCTCACCTGAGCCTCCCTGTGGTGGGGGAGGGGATCAGCATATTGCACCATGTGCAGTGGAAGAAGCCATGGAGGTTTCACCTGTTGCAGTGTCAGACCAGCCTGCACTGTCCCCTGATGGAAGTCCTGTCCTGATGGAAGAGAACCGGCCAGCTGAAGCTTCTACAAGCACAGCAGAGGGAACTGACACTGCTGGGAAGACTGCAGGAACTGTGAATATTCCAGCAAGTACTAAGAGTGACAGTAATGATAAAGCAATGGATGTGGTGGGTGGTGGTGAAGGGGTTAATACTGTGCTAGGTGGTGGTGAAGGGGTTAATTCTGCTGAGAAAAATAAAAATGACATTCCTCCCCCTGCTCAGCAGAGGAAAGACTCATCGATTGTACAGACCAAATCTGTACAATCGATATCTGCTACAAATCTGTCAGATGGTTCAAAACAAACAGATGTTTTATCTGCTGGGGGGGAATGTGGGGAGTTACGCGTCAGTTTTGGGGAGTCGCACCAAGGAGGGTGGGGGGGATGTTGGAAATGTTAGTGGTCACAATTTGAGGAGGTTTGGTGGTGGGATGGTTAGTGGGTACCAGAGGAGAAATGTGGTCCAATTGAAGTGGGAGGGGGAGGGGACCCCACCAGTAAGGGGGAGGGTGGCAGAGTTGGTTCTGGAAATGGGGTTTAGTGTTTCAGATATTTTTGCTTTGATTTGCCCCGTGGGGAGTTACGAGTTTGATTTGTCCTTTGTAAAGCCTGAGGGTCTGGATTTTTTTTGGGAGCGATTTAGGAGGTGCGGAGGCCTTCCGCAGTGGAACGGTTGGGTGCCAAAGGTGATTTCCAGGCAGCCTCTGATAAAATCTGTGACGATCCTGGTGCGCAATGAATCTATACCAGAGGCTGATTTAATAGTATGGCTACGCCGATATGGTGAGGTCCTCGCTCCACTGCGGAAGGTCCTTGATCTGCATGGGATTTGGACAGGGGCCTGGACAGTGTCATTAAAATTAGGGGTGCTGGAAAATGTAGTCCAACATCTGCCCTGTTCAGCCTTTCCGGGGAGGGATAGGCTGACCATTTTTTACCAAGGTCAGCCTAAAGTCTGCAACAAATGTGGTGAAAAGGGCCATTTTGCATCTACCTGCACCCGTAAAAAGTGTTCAATGTGCCAGGAGCTGGACCATTTGGCTAAGGATTGTTCCGAAATTCGGTGCAATTTGTGCCAAAAGCTCGGTCATCCTTATAGTCAATGCCCGGAGGCATTACATAACTTGCCAGGATTGGAGGCTGAGCTGCAGAGGCTGGATAAGGAGGATGAGGCCGCTGAGACTGCTGTTGTCCCTCCTGTGTCTGTGACATCTGTTGTTTCTGTTCCCCCTAGTAATGTGGTCCCTGAGTCTGTCCCTCCTGTGTCTGTGACAGCTGATGTTTCTGTTTCCCCTAGTAATGTGGTCCCTGAGTCTGTCCCTCCTGTGGTACGTAGATCCTCCAGACTGGCGGAAGCTGCTGGGGGGGCAGGTTTAGCGGATCTTCCCACTCAGCCTCCAGTCCCTGCCCCTCGGCAGCGCAAGCGTGGTCAGGGGAATGTGGGGGTGCTGGATGGGGGTGGGGCTGATGGAAGGGTGTCCATACCCCATGTCTCACGCTCTGTTGATGGGGATTCGGATGATGAGGGGTGGGAGAAGATTAGGAGGAAGGAAAAAAAGAAGAGGAAGACAAGAAAAGCGGTCATTTCTTCCTCAGAGTCGGACCCAGGAGGGGTTCCTCTTGGCAACACTTTTTCTGTTCTGTCGGGAGATGAGATGTCAGATATATCTTTCTCTTTATCATCTATGGATGAGGGGGAGTCACGCAGTCTGAAGAGAGCTGTTTCTGGTGATGAGAGTGTGGTAAGGGTTAAGAAACGACTCGCCCAATCATCCTGATGGCATATCAGACCTGCCTTTGGTGATCTGCCCATCTCTGGGTGAGGAGCTCTTTTCTTTTTCTGTGTTGGTGTGAGTTGTAGTGAGATTTATTTTCCTGTAATGACATGTTTTTTGCTTTTGCTGTAAAGTCTTTTTTGTTTGAGAGCAGATTTGCTATATTTATTTTCATTTTTATGTAAATATGTATATATATTGTTTTTATGCTTATTGATTGCAAGTCCTTTAATAAAGAAAAATTGGGAAGAATGTTCCTTACATTGGTGATCAGTGGGAAGAATGCTCCTTACATTGGTGGTCAGTGGGAATAATGCTCCTTACATTGGTGGTCAGTGGGAATAATGCTCCTTACATTGGTGGTCAGTGGGAAGAATGTTCCTTACATTGGTGGTCAGTGGGAAGAATGTTCCTTACATTGGTGGTCAGTGGGAAGAATGTCCCTTACATTGGTGGTCAGTGGGAAGAATGTTCCTTACATTGGTTGTCAGTGGGAATAATGCTCCATACATTGGTGGTCAGTGGGAAGAATGCTCCTTACATTGGTGGTCAGTGGGAAGAATGTCCCTTACATTGGTGGTCAGTGGGAAGAATGTTCCTTACATTGGTGGTCAGTGGGAAGAATGCTCCTTACATTGGTGGTCAGTGGGAAGAATGTCCCTTACATTGGTGGTCAGTGGGAAGAATGTTCCTTACATTGGTGGTCAGTGGGAATAATGCTCCATACATTGGTGGTCAGTGGGAAGAATGCTCCTTACATTGGTGGTCAGTGGGAAGAATGTCCCTTACATTGGTGGTCAGTGGGAAGAATGTTCCTTACATTGGTTGTCAGTGGGAATAATGCTCCATACATTGGTGGTCAGTGGGAAGAATGCTCCTTACATTGGTGGTCAGTGGGAAGAATGTCCCTTACATTGGTGGTCAGTGGGAAGAATGTTCCTTACATTGGTGGTCAGTGGGAATAATGCTCCATACATTGGTGGTCAGTGGGAAGAATGTCCCTTACATTGGTGGTCAGTGGGAAGAATGTTCCTTACATTGGTGGTCAGTGGGAATAATGCTCCATACATTGGTGGTCAGTGGGAAGAATGTCCCTTACATTGGTGATCAGTGGGAAGAATGTTCCTTACATTGGTGGTCAGTGGGAAGAATGTTCCTTATGCCGCGTACACACGACTGTTTTTAATGTCATGGAAAAAAATAAAGTTTTTCTTGACGTGATTCTTCTCAAGCCTGCCTTGCATACACATTATTGTGAAAAAAAATGCTCAAGAAAAGCGCGGTGACGTACAACACGTACAACGGCACTATAAAGGGGAAGTTCCATTCGGATGGCGCCACCCTTTTGCTGATTTCGTGTTACCGCGTGTTAGTAACAGTTTGGTGTTAGCTGATTCGCGCTTTTCAGTCCGTTACAGCGTGACGAATGTGCTATCTCCATTACGAACGCTAGTTTTACCAGAACGAGCGCTCCCGTCTCATAACTTGCTTCTGAGCATGCATGTTTTTTTCCCCCCATAATTAAAGTGTACACACGCCTGTTTTTCACGACGAGAAAAACGACGACGTGAAAAACAAAGGTGAAAAAATAGAGCATGTTCTACATTTTTAATGGCCATTTTTCTCGTAGAGAAAAATGCTCTGGAGCCCACACACAATCGTTTTTAATGACCAATTTAAAAAATGGCATTTTTCTCGTCATGAAAAATGGTCGTGTGTACGCGCCGTCAGACTGGTGATCAGTAGGAGGCATGCCCTCTTTACAGGGTTGAACAGATTGTCAACCTTACAGACAACTAAAATGTTTGGTGTCATGCAGCTGGCTCTGCCAAGTGATGATGGCCCAAGGTCTATGGAGACACCATCTAGTGGGAGGTCTATCAGCCACAGCACAAGGTATCCCTGTCAACCTAGAAGAATCCTGGTTGAGATAGGCTGAATATTGGCTCACCATTAGAGTGACCTCCAAGTCCCAGTACAATCCTTGCCTGATGCCCACAGTAGGACACACATAGGCTAGGGTGACCACGTGTCCCGAATTGGCCGGGACAGTCCTGCATTTTGCAGGTCTGTCCCGGGCACCTTCATTCCAGGACAATACAGTGTCCCGGAATGAAACTGACACAGCCACCCCCCGTGTCAATCTGATGCCCCCAAAAAATGCCACCACATTACCGCTTTACTCACTTACAGTACTTGCCCTGGCCGGAAATGCCTGGAGGAGCACAATCCCCGCCCCCTGCTTGTGATTGGAGAAATCATAAATCCCACCTCTTGTGTCCAATCACTGTGCTGTGATTTGTTACAGCACAAGATGATTTTTGGGAAGGGGGGGGGGGTGTCCCTGAATGGTAGTTTGGAAATGTGGTCACCCTAACGTAGGCGTGCGCAGGGTGTGTGCCTGGTGTGCCTGGGCACACCCTAATCACTGCGTGCAGTGCCGATTCCCCCTATTGCCTGGGCTTTCTCCCCCATGTTGCACTCCCAGAATGGAGATTGGGGGAAGGGGCTAGTAAATATGTCCTTTACCGACCTCTTCTTTTTCTAAATGAACACTGTGAACCATGGGCATCCGCTGAACTTTTTTCAGGGGGGGGGGGGGGCATAATTTTAGGGTCATCCATGCTCGGTCCCTTTTTGACAATGTCATGAAGGGGAGGGGCTTAGTCATTATGACAAAAAGCGCAGGCATGCAAAGGTTTGGGAAACCTGATGCAAAAGCTTAATAGAAGGATCAAGCTGCCATTGTCTGATTATCAATTTCTATTTTTTTTTAACCCCCCCCCCTTCTAGCGGCCGAATAGCGGCACTAAAACTATGGTAAAGCGCCGTTAAAACTAGCGGCGCTTTACCGATAGGCCAGCTGGCGGTGTGAAATAGCTCTTGAGGATAATTCCGCTTCACTCCATGTCCATATAAATATAGTGCGTCTCCAGGGGGGGGCAATTGACCCCCCTTGCCCTATGGAGCGGATGCCCATGCTGTGAACACACTCACTCACTGGTTTCATTTATATCTGAAGCCTAGTAAACTGTGTTTACTAGGCTTCAATTTGTGAATGAACACAAGAGCACTACCCCATTCTATCACTGTCCAGGGCAGCTGAGGCTGCAGAGAAAGGCGTGGTGGGTGTTTGAGCTTTGGGGTGCACACCTTAATGCAATAGGCTGCGCACACCTATGAGGACACATGACGTAGAACGGGTTCCATTTGTAGACAGATATTCCAGCAAGTCTGGAAAATGCTCCTTCCATGCAGGAGGAGGATAGGCAGGTCAGAGGCCTGGAGGAATTCTGTCTCACTCTGTACAACTCTCTAAGCAATGTTCACAATCGGAGACATTTCTCGTTTAGAAAGGACATCCTCCACCTCAATGTCCTCAGGACATACAGTTCATGTGTATAGCTATAGGGACAACATGGGTGGCAGTCGATTAATTATGGTTTCTTTCTCTCCACCTAAAACCAATATTTCTAGTTTGGGTCGATCCCTTCAGTTTTAATTCCCCTGCCAATCTTCTGAGTTTCAGAGACACCACTGGTGCAATGCTTTGTGTCTCCACCACCCCCCCCACAAGGCCATAATGGAAACTCTACCACGGCTGAATACTCAATTATTTATCCATTCTACATTATGGAGTATCCATCGGGGAACATGACAACATCCTTTGACATTGTAATGGCTGTGATAGTTGAAACTTTAAATTCTGGCATCTTATTGTTGTGACATGTTCCAAAAAGTAGAACTCCAGCCAACTTTGATTTTTTTTTCACATTTTTAATAGAGTGGGGAAGGTTTGGGAACCTGTGCCAGGTTCTTAGTATCTGCGTCCCCATTGGAGAGATGCTCCAGGGGCCACCAATAAAAACCAGAGAATGGTTTTCACCCAGCTTTCCTCCATCAATGACCAGGAAATAAAAGGTTTTGATGGTATCCCACCTTAACCTATCTTTACCTGACCAGCTGAACTCCGGGATAGGCAAATATTGTATAAATACGACACTTCTTGAATCTTTTTCCAGATCTGTGCAGTAATCCAGTGTGAGACTTCCTGTAAAAATTACTGCTCACTGCTGTTCTTTTTCCTTGTGTAGGGGGACCGGCCTAGTCCCTGGCCCCTCCTGTCGTTTTTTTTAGTGGGTGGAACCTGATGGGCCCCAACCACAGCTTTGCTCTCTCTCCTTGTGCAGGGGGACCGGCCTAGTCTTCGGTCCCTCCTGTCGTTTTTTGTAGTGGGTGGAACCTGATGGGCCCCAACCACAGCTCTTCTCTCTCTCCTTGTGCAGGGGGACCGGCCTAGTCTTCGGCCCCTCCTGTCGTTTTTTGTAGTGGGTGGAACCTGATGGGCCCCAACCACAGCTCTGCTCTCTCTCCTTGTGCAGGGGGACCGGCCTAGTCTTCGGTCCCTCCTGTCGTTTTTTGTAGTGGGTGGAACCTGATGGGCCCCAACCACAGCTCTTCTCTCTCTCCTTGTGCAGGGGGACCGGCCTAGTCTTCGGCCCCTCCTGTCGTTTTTTGTAGTGGGTGGAACCTGATGGGCCCCAACCACAGCTCTTCTCTCTCTCCTTGTGCAGGGGGACTGGCCTAGTCTCCGGCCCCTCCTGTCGTTTTTTGTAGTGGGTGGAACCTGATGGGCCCCAACCACAGCTCTTCTCTCTCTCCTTGAGCAGGGGGACTGGCCTAGTCTCCGGCCCCTCCTGTCGTTTTTTGTAGTGGGTGGAACCTGATGGGCCCCAACCACAGCTCTGCTCTCTCTCCTTGTGCAGGGAGACTGGACCAGTCCCTGGCCCGCCCTGTCGTTTTTTGTAGTGGGTGGAACCTGATGGGCCCCAACCACAGCTCTGCTCTCTCTCCTTGTGCAGGGGGACCGGACCAGTCCCTGACCCCCCCTGTCATTTTTTGTAGTGGGTGGAACCTGATGGGCCCCAACCACAGCTTTGCTCTCTCTCCTTGTGCAGGGGGACCGGCCTAGTCTTCGGTCCCTCCTGTCGTTTTTTGTAGTGGGTGGAACCTGATGGGCCCCAACCACAGCTCTTCTCTCTCTCCTTGTGCAGGGGGACCGGCCTAGTCTTCGGCCCCTCCTGTCGTTTTTTGTAGTGGGTGGAACCTGATGGGCCCCAACCACAGCTCTTCTCTCTCTCCTTGTGCAGGGGGACTGGCCTAGTCTCCGGCCCCTCCTGTCGTTTTTTGTAGTGGGTGGAACCTGATGGGCCCCAACCACAGCTCTGCTCTCTCTCCTTGTGCAGGGGGACCGGCCTAGTCTTCGGTCCCTCCTGTCATTTTTTGTAGTGGGTGGAGCCTGATGGGCCCCAACCACAGCTCTTCTCTCTGTCCTTGTGCAGGGGGACCGGCCTAGTCTTCGGCCCCTCCTGTCGTTTTTTGTAGTGGGTGGAACCTGATGGGCCCCAACCACAGCTCTTCTCTCTCTCCTTGTGCAGGGGGACCGGACCAGTCCCTGGCCCCCCCTGTCATTTTTTGTAGTGGGTGGAACCTGATGGGCCCCAACCACAGCTTTGCTCTCTCTCCTTGTGCAGGGGGACCGGCCTAGTCTTCGGCCCCTCCTGTCATTTTTTGTAAGGGGTGAAACCTGATGGGCCCCAACCACAGCTCTGCTCTCTCGCCTTGTGCAGGGGGACCGGCCTAGTCTTCGGCCCCTCCTGTCGTTTTTTGTAGTGGGTGAAACCTGATGGGCCCCAACCACAGCTCTGCTCTCTCTCCTTGTGCAGGGGGAACGGCCTAGTCTTCGGCCCCTCCTGTCGTTTTTTGTAGTGGGTGGAACCTGATGGGCCCCAACCACAGCTCTTCTCTCTCTCCTTGTGCAGGGGGACTGGCCTAGTCTCCGGCCCCTCCTGTCGTTTTTTGTAGTGGGTGGAACCTGATGGGCCCCAACCACAGCTCTGCTCTCTCTCCTTGTGCAGGGGGACCAGCCTAGTCTTCGGTCCCTCCTGTCATTTTTTGTAGTGGGTGGAACCTGATGGGCCCCAACCACAGCTCTTCTCTCTCTCCTTGTGCAGGGGGACCGGCCTAGTCTTCGGCCCCTCCTGTCGTTTTTTGTAGTGGGTGGAACCTGATGGGCCCCAACCACAGCTCTTCTCTCTCTCCTTGTGCAGGGGGACTGGCCTAGTCTCCGGCCCCTCCTGTCGTTTTTTGTAGTGGGTGGAACCTGATGGGCCCCAACCACAGCTCTGCTCTCTCTCCTTGTGCAGGGGGACCGGCCTAGTCTTCGGTCCCTCCTGTCATTTTTTGTAGTGGGTGGAACCTGATGGGCCCCAACCACAGCTCTTCTCTCTCTACTTGTGCAGGGGGACCGGCCTAGTCTTCGGCCCCTCCTGTCGTTTTTTGTAGTGGGTGGAACCTGAT
Organism: Rana muscosa; assembly: GCA_029206835.1. NCBI lineage: Eukaryota > Metazoa > Chordata > Amphibia > Anura > Ranidae > Rana > Rana muscosa. Next base: position 22,617,252 of record CM055128.1, on the reverse strand, counting down.
GGGCCCCAACCACAGCTCTCTCTCCTTGTGCAGGGGGACCGGACCAGTCCCTGGCCCCCCCTGTCATTTTTTGTAGTGGGTGGAACCTGATGGGCCCCAACCACAGCTTTGCTCTCTCTCCTTGTGCAGGGGGACCGGCCTAGTCTTCGGCCCCTCCTGTCGTTTTTTGTAGTGGGTGAAACCTGATGGGCCCCAACCACAGCTCTGCTCTCTCGCCTTGTGCAGGGGGACCGGCCTAGTCTTCGGCCCCTCCTGTCGTTTTTTGTAGTGGGTGAAACCTGATGGGCCCCAACCACAGCTCTGCTCTCTCTCCTTGTGCAGGGGGACCGGCCTAGTCTTCGGCCCCTCCTGTCATTTTTTACAGTGGGTGGAACCTGATGGGCCCCAACCACAGCTCTGCTCTCTCTACTTGTGCAGGGGGACCGGCCTAGTCTCCGGCCCCTCCTGTCGTTTTTTGTAGTGGGTGGAACCTGATGGGCCCCAACCACAGCTCCTCTCTCTCTACTTGTGCAGGGGAACTGGTCTTGTCTCTACCACCTCCTGTAGTTTTCTGCATGGGTGGAAGATGATGGGCCCCTCCCACTCTGCTCTCTCCTTGTGCAGGGGGACTGGTCTTGTCTCCACCCCTCCTGTTGTTTAGTGGTGGGTGGAGCCTGATGGGTCCCTCCCACAGCTCTGCTCTCTCCTTGTGCAGGGGGACTGGTCTTGTCTCCACCCCTCCTGTTGTTTAGTGGTGGGTGGAGCCTGATGGGTCCCTCCCACAGCTCTGCTCTCTCCTTGTGCAGGGGGACTGGTCTTGTCTCCACCTCTCCTGTAGTTTAGTGGTGGGTGGAGCCTGATGGGTCCCTCCCACAGCTCTGCTCGCTCCTTGTGTTGGGGGACTGGTCTATTCTCCGCCCCTCCTGTATTTTTCTGCAGTGAATGGAGCCTGAAAGCATCCTTCCACAGCTCTGCTCTCTCCTTGTACAGGGTTACTGGTCTCGTCTCCACCCCCTCCTGTAGTCTTCTGTGATGGGTGGAGCCTGCTGGGCCACTCCCACAGCTCTGCTCTCTCTCTCTTTGTGCAGGGTGACTAGTCTTGTCTGAAGTTTCCTGCTAGGCCCAGGCTATGTTCAGCTCAGTGATGATGTCACTGCTACTTTTACAAGGTAATATCTGTATTTATTTTCAGCTTTAAAGCTCCAACGTGTAAATGGAAGTACAGATGAAGGAATTTAGTCTGTGGCAGTCCCATGACTATGAAATTCTATGACATAATCAATGATATAAATGCTATCACAGTGCCTGAAATCTGTACAGAGTGACCCGCCCCGGTCACCCCTCATTTCTGCAGAATGCTTCCCTTTTATTCGGCCTAGAACCGTCCGGTGATAAGGTCATCCTTTTGACTCGCGAACAATCCGAGGAGCGCGCAGCCATCACTGGAGACTTTTTGTGCGTGTGATATTTCCGAGATCCGGGGCTGAAACGGAGCCTTTGTTCCCAGCCAGGGGCTCCACAACGGGCTGTAAAATCCCCACATCTGGGGGGACATGAACGTTTCATTGTTGGAGCCCTTTCTTCACAGACGGCTCCTTATTCATCACATGATGGGGGGGGGGGGTAGGCCAGGAATAAAGCTACGCTCTGATTGGCTCTGTACAACCCATAGATACAATGTAATAAAGAGAGTTACATGCTGATTGACATTTCTAAGTTCATTTCCTATATGTAGCCATTGGGTGGTTTATTGGAACCTCGGGCAAACTGGAGCCCTATGCATAAAGCGTGCAGATGTGAGGTTTAGTTGTGCGACCAAACAAGAGGCGCGATCTTAATCGACTTCAGCGACATGGTGGTGGCGGCATTTCAGAAATTGCTGACCTTCTTAGGGTTTGCAGAGAATAATGGGGACAGAAAATCTGAATGGTGGTTCTAGAACGGTCAGGAGAGAAGGACCAAACTAGTTTAAGCTGACCTGACCAAATCCTCCATCCAGCCTCCCCTTGGGGGAGATTTACTAACACTGGAGCGTGCAAATTCTAATGCAGCTGCGCATGGGAGCCAATCAGCTTCTAACTTAAAGGGGTTGTAAAGGTAAAAGTTTTTTCACCTTAATGCATTCTATGCATTAAGGTGAAAAAACATCTGTGGATTAGCGCCCCCCCCCGAGCCCCCCCCCCCGTTTACTTACCTGACCCCTCGAAAGTCCCGCGCCGTAAACACGCTTGCTTCTCGGCCAGACTTCTCGGCGCATTCATTGGTTGATTGAAAGCAGCGCAGCCATTGGCATTTTATTCATCTTGCACAACAAGAGGAGCCAATGCCCACAGTGTTCCCCATAAACTTCCCTGTTTTCATCAATGAAGAAGGATGGACCCCACAGGCATTTTCCAAAAAGTGTGAAAATAATTGTGTGTAAGAACGAGTGCTTCCACCATCACATCTTTCTTGAGGTGGCCCAATTGGTTGTCTGAGGGGGACATCAGGGGCTGGTGGATCAGGATGTCAGTGGACATCAGGGGCTGGTGGATCAGGATGTCAGTGGACATCAGGGGCTGGTGGATCAGGATATCAGTGGACAGCAGGGGCTGGGGGATCAGGCTGTCAGTGGACAGCAGGGGCTGGGGGATCAGGCTGTCAGTGGACAGCAGGGGCTGGGGGATCAGGCTGTCGGGGGACATCAGGGGCTGGTGGATCAGGCTGTCGGGGGACATCAGGGGCTGGTGGATCAGGCTGTCGGGGGACATCAGGGGCTGGTGGATCAGGCTGTCGGGGGACATCAGGGGCTGGTGGATCAGGCTGTCGGGGGACATTAGGGGCTGGTGGATCAGGCTTTCAGAGTAGATATCAGGGGCTGGTGGATCAGGCTTTCAGAATGGACATCAGGGGCTGGTGGTTTAGGCTTTCTGAGTGGACATCAGGGGCTTGTTGATCAGGCTATTGGGGGATATTAGGGGCTGGTGGATCAGCCTGTTGGGGGATATCAGGGACTGGTGGATCAGGCTGTGAGTGGACATCGGGGGCTGGTGTATCAGGCTTTCAGAGTGGACATCAGGGGCTGGTGGATTAGGCTGTTGGGGGATTTCAGGGGCTGGTGGATCAGGCTGTCAGTGGACATTAGGGGCTGGTAAATCAGGCTTTCAGAGTGGGCAACGTGGGCTGGTAGAGCAGGCTGTTGGGGAATATCAGGGGCGGGGGGATCAGGCTGTTGGGGGACATCAGGGACTGGTAGATCAGACTGTCAATGGACATCAGGTGCTGGTGGATCAGGCTGTCCGTGGACATCAGGGGCTGGTGGATCAGGATTTCTGAGTGGACATCAGGGGCTGGTGGATCATGCTTTTGGGGGATATCAGGGGCTGGTGGATCAGGCTTTAAGAGTGGACATCATGGGCTGGTGGATCAGGCTGTTGGGGGATATCAGGAGCTGGTGAATCAAACCTTCAGAGTGGACAATGGGGGCTGATAGTTCAGGCTGTCAAGGAATATCAGGGGCTGGTGAATCAGGCTGTTGGGGGACATCAGGAGCTGGTAGATCAGGCTGTCAGTGGACATCGGGGGCCGGTGGATCAGGCTTTCTGAGTGGACATCAGAGGGTGGTGGATCAGGCTGTCGGGGGACATTAGGGGCTGGTGGATCAGGCTTTCAGAGTAGATATCAGGGGCTGGTGGATCAGGCTTTCAGAATGGACATCAGGGGCTGGTGGTTTAGGCTTTCTGAGTGGACATCAGGGGCTTGTTGATCAGGCTGTTGGGGGATATTAGGGGCTGGTGGATCAGGCTGTTGGGGGATATCAGGGACTGGTGAATCAGGCTGTGAGTGAACATCGGGGGCTGGTGTATCAGGCTTTCAGAGTGGACATCAGGGGCTGGTGGATTAGGCTGTTGGGGGATTTCAGGGGCTGGTGGATCAGGCTGTCTGTGGACATTAGGGGCTGGTAAATCAGGCTTTCAGAGTGGGCAACGGGGGCTGGTAGAGCAGGCTGTTGGGGAATATCAGGGGCGGGGGGATCAGGCTGTTGGGGGACATCAGGGGCTGGTAGATCAGACTGTCAATGGACATCAGGTGCTGGTGGATCAGGCTGTCCGTGGACATCAGGAGCTGGTGGATCAGGCTTTCTGAGTGGACATCAGGGGCTGGTGGATCAGGCTTTCTGAGTGGACATCAGGGACTGGTGGATCATGCTTTTGGGGGATATCAGGGGCTGGTGGATCAGGCTTTAAGAGTGGACATCATGGGCTGGTGGATTAGGCTGTTGGGGGATATCAGGAGCTGGTGAATCAAACCTTCAGAGTGGACAATGGGGGCTGATAGTTCAGGCTGTCAAGGAATATCAGGGGCTGGTGAATCAGGCTGTTGGGGGACATCGGGAGCTGGTAGATCAGGCTGTCAGTGCACATCGGGGGCCGGTGGATCAGGCTTTCTGAGTGGACATCAGGGGGTGGTGGATCAGGCTTTCAGAGTGGATATCATGGGCTGGTGGATCAGGCTGTTGGGGATATCAGGGGCTGGTGGATCAGGCTGTTGGGGATATCAGGGGCTGGTGGATCAGGCTGTTGGGGATATCAGGGGCTGGTAGATCAGGCTGTTGGGGATATCAGGGGCTGGTGAATCAGGCTGTTGGGGATATCAGGGGCTGGTGGATCAGGCTGTTGGGGATATCAGGGGCCGGTGAATCAGGCTGTTGGGGGACATCAGGAGCTGGTAGATCAGGCTGTCAGTGGACATCGGGGGCCGGTGGATCAGGCTTTCTGAGTGGACATCAGGGGGTGGTGGATCAGGCTTTCAGAGTGGATATCATGGGCTGGTGGATCAGGCTTTTGGGGATATCAGGGGCTGGTGGATCAGGCTGTTGGGGATATCAGGGGCTGGTGGATCAGGCTGTTGGGGATATCAGGGGCTGGTGGATCAGGCTGTTGGGGATATCAGGGGCTGGTAGATCAGGCTGTTGGGGATATCAGGGGTGGTGGTTTAGGCTTTCAGAGTGGACATCAGAGACTGGTGAATAAGGCTGTTGAGGGATATCAGGGGCTGTTGGGTGAGGCTGTCAGTGGACATCAGGAGACTTGTGTCTTTTTTTGACCAGACTAACTATGTAACTAAGTAATGAATGAATACACCCCTCACATTTTTGTAAATATTTTCTTCCATCTTTTCATGTAACAACACTGAAGAAATGACACTTTGCTACAATGTAAAGTAGTGAGTGTACAGCTTGTATAACAGTGTAAATTTGCTGTCCCCTCAAAATAACTCAACACACAGCCATTAATGTCTAAACCGCTGGCAACTGTCCTAAGTGAAAATGTCCAAATTGGGCCCAAAGTGTCAATATTTTGTGTGGCCACCATTATTTTCCAGCACTGCCTTAACCCTCCTGGGCATGGAGGTCACCAGAGCTTCACAGGTTGCGACTGGAGTCCTCTTCCCCTCCTCCATGATGACATCACAGAGCTGGTGGATGTTGGAGACCTTGCGCTCCTCCACCTTCCGTTTGAGGAGCCCCACAGATGCTCAATAGGGTCTAGGTCTGGAGACATGCTTGGCCAGTCCATCACCTTTACCCTCAGCTTCTTTAGTAAGGCAGTGGTCATCTTGGAGGTGTGTTTGGGGTCGTTATCATGTTGGAATACTGCCCTGCGGCCCAGTCTCTGAAGGGAGGGGATCATGCTCTGCTTCAGTATGTCACAGTACATGTTGGCATTCATGGTTCCCTCAATGATCTGTAGCTCCCCAGTGCCGGCAGCACTCATATAGCCCCAGACCATGACACTCCCACCACCATGTTGAACAAAGAAAAAAGAAAACCCAACAGGTCGGACTTTGGAGGCAGATTGGAACAACAATATCATTTTAAAAGTTTACTTTTATTAAACATCAACATATAAACATATACAGTATAAAAATTGTGTAAAAAAGTATTGGCCACTAACGACCAAGCAAACATGGGACACACAGGGGCTCACGCATGTTCTGATGTCACATTGTTGAATGTCATTTTTCCATTTGGGTATATGTAACGTCTTCCTTTTCTGGCCATTGCTTGGCCGTTAGTGGACAATACCTTTTTACACAATTTTTATACTGTATATGATTATATGTTAATGTTTAATAAAAGTAAACTATTAAAATGAAAATATAATATAATAATAAATACATCAATCAATAATAATGATGATAATAATAATTATTATTATTGTTATTATTATTATTGATTTATTATTATTATTAATTATAATAATTAATAATTATTATATCAACAGTACCTGGCTACATAATTAAAACAAAGGGATTACATAGACAGGGAACATCCAATGACACAGCTCCGATTTTTTGTAATTATTATTCTTGGCAACAAAACACATACACTCCCAGTGATTCACTGCTCTTTGTACCGGGTCCTATGCCGACATCCTCATCTGTGACATCATCATCTGTGACATCATCAGGAGACCGGCTGTCTTGCTCCGGGTTCTTGCACCTGTCCCTCTGACGATGTGCATACACCGCGGGTCTGTGCTGGGAAAGGGACTGCGGCATACCCCCCCCCCCCCCCCCACAATGACACACCATGGTATGTGCAAAGTAGGGTATCCTTGGCCTCCTGGGATGGGAAACAAAATTTCACCCTTACCTGAAAAAGGTCAAAATAAAATAATTAAAAAGTGATTTTAGGAGAGGAGGAGGAAGAGGGGTTAGCATGATGGAAAGTGAATAATAAAAAAATAAAAAAAATAAAAAAGGCGAATTATAAGGGAGGCAATGTCAAATAAAACAGCTCCAATTTTTTTAAATATTTTAAAATTATTATTTATTGGCCTGGAATGTCTTTTTAACTCCTCTGATGTTCCTCGAGAAACTGCCATCCATATAATAGAATATAATAATAGTTACATAGTCATGTTGAATAAAGACACAAGTCCATCCAGTTCAACCAATAAAAATAAATAAATAAAAAATCATACAATCCCATATACACAATCCTTCACCCACAGTTGATTCAGAAGAAGGCAAAAAAAAAATTAGGGACTACCTTTCAGTTGGGGACTTAGTTGGGGTAGGCGGTACACTTTGGTGGGGGTCAGCCACGCCCACTGACCTTTGACCTCTGGGGACCCGCCCTCTGACCTTTGACCTCTGGGGGAGGTCCCTGTTCAAGAGCCTGGGTCCTAGCCTTGTTCTTAAAGGGAGAACCCTAACCCTAACCCTAAACCCTAACCCCAAACCCTAACCCTAACCCTAACCCTAACCCCTAACCCTAACCCCTAACCCCAAACCCTAACCCTAACCCCTAACCCTAACCCTAACCCTAACCCTAACCCTAATCTGATTTTTCCCGGATTAACTTTACCTATAAATGTCAGTAGCCAGTTATATTATAATTAAATAAAACAATAAATAATAATAAATTAATAATAATAATAATAAATAAATAAATAATGGGGGGACTCCAACATTATCCTGGCAACATAAGTAAAAAAAAAAAAATTTGATAGACAGGCAACATCTAGTGACAGAAGGAAAAAAAATTGCGCAATTTTTTTTCCTTCTATCTGCTTGGTGTTTATCCCACTATTATTGCTGCTTAGAGAGTACTTATTTATTAACAATTAGCACAGTTTTTTTCCTCTTTATCAACATCTAATGACACAACTCCAATTTTTTGTAATTATTGTTTTTGCCAACAAAAATACACCATGGGTCAGTGCTGGGAAGAGACAGCGGCATCCCCCGCCCCCCAATGAGATGCCATGGTATGCACAAAGTGGGGTATCCATGGTCTCCTGGGGTGGGAAATGAAATATGATTCTTGCCTAGGCAAGAAACCCGGAAGTAGGGGGAGAGATTTCTTTTGAAAAAGGTAAAAAAAAAGCGATTTTAAGAGAGAAGGAGGAAAAAGGGGTTGGCATGATAGAGAATGAATAATAAAAACATAAACAATAAAAAAAAAAAGTGAATTATAAGGCAGGCAACATCAGATAAAACAGTTCCAATTTTTAAAATATTTTTTAATTATTATTTTATTGGCCCGAAATGTCTCTTTAACTCCCCTGATGCTCTTCGAAAAAAAACTGGCAGCTCCCGCAGATGCCTTCTTTTTTTTTTTTTTTTTTTTATATATTCTCTAAGCTCCATCATTATAATTAAATAAAACAATAAATAATAATAAATTAATAATAATAATAATAATAATAATAAACAAATAAATAATGGGGGATGCCAACAGTACCTGGCCACATAATTAAAAAAAATAAAAATGTATAGACAGGCAACATCCAATGACAAAGCTCCAATTTTTTTGTAATTCTTGTTTTTGGCAACAAAAATACACCACGGGTCAGTGCTGGGAAGGGACAGCGGTATCCACCCCTCAATGAGACGCCATGATATGTCGAAGTAGGGTATCCATGATCTTCTGGGGTGTGAAACTAAATATGATTCTTGCCTAGGCAAGAACCCAGGAAGTAGGGGGAGTAACTCCTTTAAAAAAGGTTAAAAAAAATTTAAAAGCGATTTTAACCACTTCTCTACTGTGCACGAAATCCCCCTTCCTGCCCAAGCCATTTTTCAGCTTTCAGCGCTATCACACTTTGAATGACAATTGCGCGGTCGTGCGACGTGGCTCCCAAACGAAATTTGTGTCCTTTTTTTCCCACAAATAGAGCTTTCTTTTGGTGGTATTTGATCACCTCTGCGGTTTTTATTTTTTTGCGCTATAAACAAAAGAAGAGCGTCCAGTTTGGAAAAAAAACACTATTTTTTTACTTTTTGCTATAATAAATACCCATTTTTTTTTTTAAAATAAAATTTTCCTCAGTTTAGGCCGATACGTATTCTTCTACATATTTTTGGTAAAAAAAAAATCGCAATAAGCGCGTATTGATTGGTTTGCGCAAAAGTTATAGCGTCTACAAAATAGGGGATAGATTTATAGCATTTTTATTTTTTTATTTTTTTATTAGTAATGGCGGCGATCTGCGATTTTTTATTGTGACTGCGATATTGCGGCGGACACATCGGACACTTTTGATACATTTTTGGGACCATTCACATTTATACAGCGATCCCTGCTATAAAAATGCATTGATTACTGTATAAATGTGATTGGCAGGGAAGGGGTTAACCACTAGGGGGCGGGAAGGGGTTAAATATGTTCCCTCAAAGTGTTCTTACTGTGGGGGGAGGTGACTGACTGGGGGAGGTGACCGATGGTTGTCCCTATGTACAAGGGACACACCATCGGTCCCCTCTCCCTCACAGGACGTGGATCTCTGTGTTTACACACAGAGATCCACTTTCCTGCTCGTTTCCCGGGCAATCGCGGGTGCCCGGCGGCAATCGCGGCCGCCAGGCACACTCACCGGGGCCTTGTGAACGCGGCGGGCGCGCGCCGTCGGCGGCGCGCTCGCACCTCCTAGCTCGTTTTAAAGGGAGGACGTCATATGACGTCCTCCCAGAACGAGAGTATCCTCCGCCCGCCGTCAATTGACAGTGGGCGGGGGACAAGTGGTTAAAGTGGTTGTAAACCCACTTTGACAACATGCACCTACAGGTAAGCCTAGATTAAGGCTTACCTGTAGGTGCAAGAAATATCTTCTTAAAGTGGAAGTAAACCCTCCTATCATTTTCAGGCAAGGAAGCTGCCATCTTGGCCTCTATTTAATCTTCAACTGCCATGATGCTGCACATGTGATCAGTTATGACACCAGCCATTGGATGGTTTGTCAGTTTGGTTGAGAGCACAACCAATGTGACAGTTGGCATTCCCGGCATGCCGGGAATGTAACTGCTTTTTGAATCTGTTAAATTGATGGGTTTACTTCCGCTTTAACCCACACGGTTAAGGAGATATTTGCTTTTAAAAATAGCGCCGATGACGTCACGCGCATGCGCACTAGCGGGCCGGGGGGGTCATTGCCGGTTTTATGAATGGGACCTTGCCGGCCTGCGTGTGACGTCATCGCCGCTCCGGGCCAATCAGAGCGGTGATACCCGGAACTAGCGACGAGGGGACATGTCAGCGGCGGTGGACGGACCGAGGCGGACTTCGGGGGCTTCGATCTCAGGTAAGTGACACATAATGAGCTAGTATTCTGTGCATACTAGCTCATTATGCTTTTCTCTTGCAGGTTAGTTTTTTTTTTTTTTTTTTTTTTTAAATAGTTACGAGGGTTTACTTCCACTTTAAGAGAGAAGGAGGAAAAAAGGGGTTGGCACGATAGAGAGTGAATAATAAAAAAAATAAACAATAAAAATTAAAAAAAGGGAATTATAAGGCAGGCGACATCAGATAAAACAGCTCCAATTTTTTTAAATATTTTTTAATTCTTATTTTATTGGCCTGGAATGTCTCTTTAACTTCTCTGATGCGCTTCGAAAAACTGGCAGCTCCCGCAGACGCCTTTTATTTTTATTTTTAATATTCCGTAAGCTCTTTCATTGGCTATGCACGTTTTTTTTTCTTTTTTTTCGTTTTTTTTTTTTTTTACTGCTACCTTGTCAGCAATGTGCAAAACAGCATCAGCACACAGCTAAGCACTTCAACGCCGCCAGAGCGTACAATCCATATGGCCTCTTTGAAAATGTAATTGGATAATATAGAGCGGCACGCCGTTTGCGCCGCCTCGTAGCTGTTGTTTACAGCAACCCGTACACAATGCAAGATGAGAAACGATGAAACGCCAAAACACGGGCAACGGCAATCTGATGTGAACTCGGCACATAATAAGACAGGGAGTCTTGTAATCTGGATATGTCTTATTGTTAAGGCAGCCCTTTTTTTTTTTTGGCTTGCAAATTTTTTTAAATTTTTTTATTTTTTGTGCTCTTCAAGGACTAATGGGGCTGTTCCACCTTAATAGGAGGCGTGCCCTAAAGCTCTATTACAGAAGCTGGCAGGCTGACAAGAGCTTTTTGCTCCAGTGCCCTTTTCCCTCCCTCCCTGGTGCTCACACTCCCTCTCCAGTGCTTCCCCCTCCCAGAGTAGACTCTAGCCAGCTGCACAGTACAGGCAGCTCTGTAACCAACAGCAGCAGCCAAGGCAAGTCTTCCACCGAAGAGGTCTTCTTCCAAAACCCAAAAAACAAAAAAAAAAAAAAAAAGGGAAAAAAAAAAAAAAAAGGGGGTCAAGAATCGGAGCCCACATCCAATCAATGGGGGCGCTTCGGGAGGGCCAGCGATGGAAAGGGGCCCACGTAGGACCGTTTTCTACCAGGATTCACATCCGCCCCGCATCGCACCCAGATCTTCGAACCCAACGGCATCAGAGCGCCAGGAGACCAACTGGGTTTTGCTCCAAGCGGTTGCCCATCGTTTTTTTTTTTTGTTTTTTTTTCCATCGACGTGCTGCGCCTTGGGGTGGGGGTTGGGTTGGGGGTGGGGAGAGCATGAGGGTTTTTTTTTTTTGGCCACATAAGGAAGGAGCCCAGGGCTGCACCGAATCTGTGGGTTTCCATGGGATTTAGGGGAGGGGACACAGCAAAGACCAATTTGCAAGAACAATAAGACCTTCCTCAGCCTGGTGGAGGGGAAAGGGAGGAAAGGGAGGAGGTGGGGGGATGGGGTGGAGGATTATCTGGCCCCCCCTTCCCCACCCACCCACCGCCAACACCACCACCACCATCAACTTTCTGCATTATCCATTGAAAAGAGACCTCATTGAGATGGATTCCTGGGGTTGCCTTTTTTTGGGGGGGGGGGGGCTCATCAATGGATTATGAATTGCGCCGATCCACTTTGCTCCAACCGTCTTTTTTTTTTAAAAAACGACCTACAACGCGCAGGTCGCCCATGCAGGTAGGTGCTGCACCCTGATATGTTGGCAGAATGACACAGGAGAGAAGGCGATGAATTAACCCGCCATGTGCTGGATTTCAATTCCCTGTGTCAATAAATCACTTCTATTGTCTACTATGTAAATTATTTGGCAGCTCTTCAAAGAAGTCTAACCCCCCCCCTCCTTCCCCTTTTAATTTCTTGGCATTATTTTTGCTCCCTAATTCCAATTTTATCTTATTTATTTATTTTTTCAGATTTTTTCCCCCACATGATTATATAGATCTATTTTGCAGAATACATTTTTTTATGTGTGGTATAATTACATTTTTACATTTTTTTTTAACAATTCCTTTTATTTTTTTTCTAAAGCATTTTAGTGTTTCTAGCTTATTTTATTTTAGTTTATTTATTTTATTTTTCAGATCCCCCCCCCCACATGACTATATAGGTCTATTTTGCAGTATTTTTTTTATGCTTGGTTTAATTTAAGTTTTACATATTTTTTTTAAACAATTCCTTTCATTTTTTTTCCAAAGCATTTTAGTGTTTCTCGCTTTCATATTTTATTGTAGTTCTGTTTTTCAATTTTTTTCCCCCCACATGACTATATATGTCTATTTTGCAGTATATATTTTTTCATGCTTAGTATCATTTAAATCTTTTTTTTTTTTTTTTTTTTACAATTCCTTTCTTCTTTTTTTTCCAAAGCATTTTTGTGTTTCTCGCTTTCATATTTTTCTTTTCTGTTTTTAAATTTTTTTCCCCCCACGTGACTATATAGGTCTATTTTGCAGTATTTATTTTTTTATGCTTGGTATCCTTAAAAATTTACATCTTTTTTAAACAATTCCTTTAATTTTTTTTCCAAAGCATTTTAGTGTTTCTCGCTTTCAGATTTTATTTTTTCTGTTTTTCAGATTTTTTTCCCCCTACAAGATTATATAGATCTATTTTGCAGGTTGTTATGTTTGGTATAATTTAATTTTTACGATTTTTTTTTTCCAAAGCATTTTAGTGTTTCTCGCTTTAATATTTAATTTTATACAGTTTTTTAGATTTTCCCCCCCACATGATTATACAGATCTATTTTGCAGATTTTTTTTTATGTTTGGTATCATTTCATTTTTACAAATAGTTTTTACCAATTTTTTACCAATTCTTTTTCTCTCTTTCATATTTTATTAATTTTTTTGTTTTTCATATTTTTCCCCCCACACGATTATATAGATCTATTTTGCAGATTAAATTTTTTTATGTTTGGTATCATTTCATTTTAACAATTCATTTTATTTTTTTCCAAAGCATTTTAGTGTTTCTGCTTCCATATTTAATTTTATTCTGTTTTTTAGATGTTTTCCCCCACATGATTATAAAGATCTATTTTGCAGAATTTATTATTTCCTGTTTGGTATCATTTCATTTTTACAATTTGTTTTTTAACAATTCTTTTTTTTTTTCCCCAAAACATTTGAGTTTTTCTTGCTTTCATATTCTATTTTATTTGTTTCTGTTTTTCAGACCCCCCCCCCCCCATGGCTATTTAGGCCTACTGTGTAGAATTTATTCTTTATGTTTGGTATAATTTATAATTTTATGTTTTTCAGAATTTCTTTTTCCCCGCATGGCTATTTAGGCCTATTTTGCAGAATTCATTTTTTATGCTTGGTATAATTTAAATTTACATTTTTCTTAACAATTCCTTTCATTCCCCCCCCCCCCCAAAGCATTTTAATGTTTCCCGCTTTCATTATTTCATTTTTTTTTTGTCTGCTTATATGTTCTGCATTTTCTTTTTTTTATGTGCATTTTTTTTTTACTGGTCAAAATAAATAAGCATGTCTTAGCAAATTTTCCATGCTCTTCTGCCATACTATATCAATGCGTCCTTAATGCTTATTGTTATGTCAGGATTTTTGTGTTTAATGCATTTAACAGAAATATGAAAAAAAAAAACCCTAATTAGCTACTATTTTTTATATATATATATATAATTGCAAACAATTTCATCAAGATGTAGTGACTTTACATAAATTTTATTTTATTAATATGACATCCATTTATTTGGATTTTACTGTTTTTCTTTTGTATACGTGCATTGAGGGAAAACTGTGGGAACTAAAAAAAAAAAAAAGAGAAAAAAGTAGGCCTGATTAAAAAAAAAAAAAATTTTTTTTTACCTAAAAGCTTTTCTGACATTGAACTATAAACAACAGCCGGTCGTCAGGGACAGCAAGCTGGCAAGCCTGCAGAATTAATAGAAGGCCCTTAAAAAAGTGGCATTCTCACTGCAATTTTGAAATTTTTGGCTTTTTACGGCAACCCATGGGGGCAACTGGAGTCCAAAATATTTTCCATTCAAATATTTATTATTTTTTTTTTTTTGGCAGAATCTGATTTTGTTTAACTGGCTGTCAGAATTCTCTTACTTTCCCATACATAACCGAGCCGTATAATTTATATGGAAAAATCCACTGTGATCCAAGGATTCGAAAAGTTATGTAAGGCGGGGGTCAAACCCAAATCACCACTGATTGTTTAATAAAATATTCTCACAGCTGTCCCCAGTTATCCCTTTAATTGAATTGATTGAACTAGAGAGGCATTACCTTTTTAGCACTGACATGTTGCATATTTGATCACTTTGTGTATTGAAGAAACAAAGACAACACAAACCTTAGGTGTTATTATTTATTTTTTTTATTTTTTTTAGTGCACCAGGGCCTAAAAAAAAAAAAAAAAAAAATACTGGCGAAAATATGCAAAAAAATCCAACAATGAAAAAGGGAGGGGATTTTTTTCTTTTTTTTCCAAGAGCTTTCGAGCATTAGAAATATTAACCTCTTGCATTCTGGAACTAAATAGTGGCTGATTGACGACACAACAGCCTTTAAAATAAATAAATACATTTATTATTATTTTATGCGTGCTAAATATGTTACAGCAATATTATGATTTCATATTTTTTTTTCTTGTTTCATACAAAATAAATGAAAAGAAAAAAAAATGCCAAAAATAGGTGATATTTAATATGTGTCTGGAAAAGGAATCTTGTTTCTGTCCTAAAAAAAAAAAAGATTAAAATAAAAATATAAAAAGCTTAAACAGTTTACCTAATAAAAATTTTACAATAAATTTTAAATAAATTTTACAATTAAGGATTTCAGATCTCTAACTTTCACAGTCTATTTATTTATTTTTTTGTCCCCTCATCACAATGCCATTAATTATCAGTTGGTAATACAAAACAAACACTATTTTGTAATTTACGAGATTTGTAATTTTAAAAAGAAAGTTTGTTTTGTTGCCATGTAACCAAAAACATTTAGACTGCTTGGTATAGCCATTTGCATGTACTGGAGATATTATATTGTATGCCATATATGCAACTGTAGCTTTGGCTTTTAAATAAAAAATAAATAGCATTTACGTCACAGTAGTAACTTTATTTTGATGCTAGTAAATACATTTAAACAATTCAGTGAAACCGGAGAATAATTTTATGTAATTATTTATTCCCAGATGCAGACAGAAATGTTTATTAAACAGAAGGACAATTAACTATTATTCTCTTTCTATAGCATTGAAATTAACTAAATTCCACTACGAAGTAAATAAAATATAAATAATAAAATAACAATAATAAAATGTAAAAAGCCCATGCTTATTACAGATATTACTATGATTTTTTTAATATTTTTTTTAAATGCATGCATTATTCTCTTTCCTTAGCATTATACTTAACAAGATTCCTCTAAAAGTAAATAAAATATGAATAATAAAATAAAAATAATAATAATAAAAAAAAATGCATATTACAGGTGTTACTATGTTTTTTTTTTTTAAATGCATGTATTATTCTCTTTCTATAGCACTGAAATTAACAAGATTCCACTACGAAGTAAATAAAATATAAAAAATAACAATAACAATAATACAATGTAAAAAACCCACGCTTATTACAGATATTACTATGATTTTTTTTAAATACCATTTTTTTTAAATGCATGTATTATTCTTTAACTTAATTTAACAAGGTCCATTTTTTTTTGTTTAAATTGTATATGGATTGTTTTTTTAAATTAATTAGGTTTGCTGTACTGTAAAAAAAATAAATATATATTGTTTTTACAGCAAATATATAAAAAAAATCAATACACTTTAGGGATTCATTTAAAGATAAAGCAATGTATACTTTTTTATACTACTTAATATCATTTAAATATAATTCTTATATTGTTTTAATTTTTATTTAAAAAAATGTAAATACATGTGTATTTTTTTTTCAAGTATGTTAATAAAAAATTAATTTTATAAAATGTGAAAAAAAAGTGTTATTGCCAAATGACTGCACCTTTCTAATGTACCGAAATAAATAGAGATATATAAATAAAAAAAGACATGACTAGTGCTGTATTCGACTCCATGTAGTCAAAGCCTTTGTTCACCAAAGACAGCTACTAGACTATTGTAAAGATTGATTACTATTATTAATAAAAATAATTGTCTGCATTGCAACTTTCATGCTGCCTGGATTGCCTAGAAATCTATGTATCCTCCTGTTAGGTATTCTGTTTCTTAAAACTTCTTCTTTATATTCTCAACAGAAGTGAATTGGCGGTGTGTCAGAAAAAATATATATATATAAAAAAAAAAGCCTTAGGAAAGATTACACTAGTATATAAAAATATACTTTTTTTTTTTTTCTATCCCAGAAACTTGTGATTTGGCTGAAGTTAGATCTGCCCCAGATTTATGGATTCCCTTATTCCCAGCCCTGCGCTCCTTTAGATTCTGGGCTTATTTATAGATGTCATGGATATTTAAAGTTCTTTTTTTAACATATCATTCCCACCCAGTTTAATGCATAGAGCCCTTTGATGCATGCAAAAAAAAAAAAAAAAAAGACAGCCTGTTCGCAATGGAGATAGGCTCGCAGTAAAGCCACACATACACCTTTTTTGGAACATTTTAATTTAAAATTGTTGTACATTTGAACTCTTTCAATTTTAATGAAGTCTATCCTAAGATATACCTGTTGATTCCTAATTTTTTTATTTATTTTTTTGCATTTCTGAAAACTGAATTCTTGTCAACCCAGATAAAATAAAATTAATTTGTGACGCAAAAAAAAATAAAAAATTGGCGTGTGGTATTATGTAAAAAAAAAAAAAAAAAAAAATTTGATCTGACATCTGTGTTTGTGTACAAATGCTATCTGTAATAAATGCGTGTCAATGTATGAAAAAAAAATAATATATATTTAGAAAAATTTTTTTTTTTGTTGATTTTATGTATTCATCAGTGTCAGTAGGTAGTGCTATTTTTAAACAACGGTGGTTATTTTGCATATATAGTAACATAGATAGTTAGTTTGAAAAAAGACACAAAAGTCCATCTAGGTCAAACCAAAAAAAAAAAAACATACTGGTTTTATTGTCAGAAATATATTTTGTGTCTTGTTTTACAGTAACCGGTGATATCAGATACACGAGTGTCTAAAGAGTCCTAGAATTTCTGCAAATGTGTTTGCAATTGCACCAACAGTTCATAATACTTTGTTGTTCTAAATAAAAAAAAAAATTATTATTAACTTTAAAAAAAAAAAAAAAAAAAGCTATTTTTTATTTATAATGACACCAGAGATTAACAGTTTTGAACTGTATTTTAATTTTTAATTAAAAAAATAATAAAGAATTGCTTCCTTTTAAATATATGTTTTTCATCTATAAAAAAATAAATAAAAAATAAATAAAAACACATCTTATAACAGAGCTCAACAAAGCCTTGGCCTTTTGGACAAAGTTGGGCTTGCTTCAAAGTAGATGCTATGTGTAAGCAGCACACATTGGACCTTCCATCTTCCCAATCTCTGCATTGTCAGTTAAATTAGACACAAGTGTGGTATCGCTTTTCAAAAAAGTTCCAAAGTCCAGAAGGATAACCGAGTGAATAATTGACTGTTCTCTGTGAAAGTAATGGGCCCTACCCCCAGGATCACCAAACTTTTATCCTACAGATATTCTCTGAAGAACAATTTGATGGCAACAGCAATGCATGAGGAAGGCAGAAACAAGGTTTTTAAAAATTAATTTTGGTTATATTCAAGGTAGATGTCCTATAAAAATTCTATACATCCCAGACGATCGATTTCTAATTAAACCTACATGTAATAGTATAAGATGGATGGATTACTAGACGGACTGACCAATAGACAGATGGAAGAACAGAAGATGTGATATAGATATGGTAGGCAGATGATACGATGGATAAAGTTTTTTTTTTTTTTTTTCCTTTTAATTTCTTTTTACAAAAGGAAAACTTAACAGCTGTCATGTTGCAACTGCCATATAAATGGTACAAATACTATAAGAGTGGAAACATGTTGACCCAGATCAATGTGAGACAGTTAGATTTTTTTTTCTCATCAAATTTATTTATAACAATTTTAAAATATAAAAAAAATAATTACCAAAAATGCATAAATCAAGGTAATTGCAGTACTATATCTAAACAACTGGTATGATAATATAAATGCATATATACATACATTTTTATATACAATTAAACAGACAGACTTAAAAGAATAGAAAAAAAAAGCAGACTAATTTAATTTATTTTTCCCTTTTATTTACCTTTTACAAAAGGAAAACTTAGCAGCGGTCATGTTACAACTACCATAGAAACCGTGCAAATACTATATGACTGGAAGCATGATGACCTAGATCAATGTGAGATGGTTCGTTTTTTTTTTCTTTTCTCATCAAATTTATTTATAACACACTAAAATATAAAAAAAAATTACCAATAAAAAATAATCATAAATTAAGGTATTTGCAATACCATATCCAGACAACTGGTATAATATACATGCATATATACATACATTTTTATATACATCTAAATAGGCAGACTTAAATAAAAGAATGACATAAAAAAGATAGGCAGACTCAATTTAAAGGTTTTTTTTTTCCCATTATTTTCTTTAATTTTTCTTTTACATTAAGTAGACTTACCAGCTGTCATTTTACAACTGCCAAAGAAATGGCACAAATACTATAGGAGTGGAAGCATGTTGACCTAGATCAATGTGAGGCGGTTAGATTTTTTTTTTTCTCTCCTAAAATTTATTTATACACATTTAAAATATTTAAAAATAATCACCAAAAATTCATAAATCAAGGTCGTTGCAGTACCATATTCAGATAACTGGAATGCTTGCATACATACATTTTACAAAAAAAAAAAAAAATAGGCAGACTCATTTTAAAGTTTTTTTTTTTTTTTTATTATTATTCCCTTTCATTTCCTTTTAAAAAAAGAAAACAGCTGTCATGTTACAACTGCCATAGCAACAGTACAATAACTATAGGAGTGGAAGCATGTTAACCTAGATCAATGTGAGATGGTCCAATAAAAAAAAAAAATCTCAATAAATGTATTTATTATTTTTTTATATATATTTATTAATAATGAATATTTACCAAAAAAAATGCATAAATCAAAGTAATTGCAGTTTTATATAAGATAATATACATGTATCCATACATACATTTATACAAGGGGTCTTCTGCACTTTTGTTATATTTAATAGGAGTTTAAAAAAAGTGTGGGAACTTTTTGAAGAACCCCTCATATATACAAAAAAATAGGCAGACTTATTTTAAAGTTATTTTCTTATTTTTTGCACATTAAGTTCAAAATTATAATATTACCAGCTCATCTCGGATAGCGAGGACACCTTTAATTCTCTTTAAAAACAAAAAAATTTCTTTTAGGTTGAAACAAATATTTTATTTCAACTTCAAAATTTACATAAAAAAACACCTGTGCAGAAATTATTGTTGCAGTTAACAAGCGCAGGCCCCCAGCCTTCTGCTTTTATTTGTCCAGAACACACCGAAAGGAGCACTCAGGAACTGCTTGCTTCCTGGAATCATTTAAATTAGACGTACAACTGTTTAAATCAGAGGTGAAGAGTGGGCGGGGCTGTTTGGCGGTTCTGCTTGCGGCACGCTGAGACTTGCAGTTCCCTCGCTGCTGTCCTTGCACCTGGTCTACTGGTCGCAGCCAGTTCTGTTTTTTTTTTTCTATTTTTGTATTTAAAACAAAAAAACAAAAACAAAAACAAAAAACCTATTCATCCAGATCTGAGGAAAATATAAAAATTTAATATTTGCGGATTATGCCTGTCCTGTACAGATGAGCGGAGAGCAGCCAGGGCTTGTTGGCCAGGCGCGTTATTATTGGTCTTATTGAGTTATTATTTAATAACACTGTACAAAGTGGCAGGCAGCAATGTAACCTGTAGCAGCCAATTGTAAGTCTTCATCTTTTAAAGAGAAAAGGCTGACCTGATTGGTTGCTATGGGTTACGTCTCTCAAGTCTATTTGCTCGTTATCAAAATTGATTTATAAAAGCGCCATCGTCACCGTGGTGATGTAGTGTTAAAAAGAAAAAGGTGAGCCATGCAGCTGCACAATGGAACAAGCAAATAAAAATAAATATTTTATTTTATTAATATTTTACTAAAATAATAAAATAAATAGAAAATAGTAAAATATATACACCAAAACCAATATATATTGGAAGGGAGAGGCCTATACAAGCAAACTTATAGAACCATTATCCTCAGTTAATCAAGAAAATAATAGTAATAAAAAAATAAATAAAATTGGAATAAATGTTCAAGTTTTCAATTTTAGACTTAAAATGTTTCAAAATGATCTTAAGACTTTAACACGCCGACCCTTGAAATGCATAAATTAATTATCGTTAGCTCCTGCAATTTCTGTCATGTCTCCATATCTTTATTTATTATATTTATTTTTTTTCCCAGCAGAAATATTCGTATTGTTTTGGCCTTCAACATTTTTGGAATTTTTTTCTGGACCTCCGACAATGAAATCCCTGAGTGTAAAATTTTCCTTATTATGTCTAATTTCCAGACACTTTATCTGTGTGTTTGTAAAAGATCAAACATGGATGACCAAGACTTTGAAAAGCCTGCCCCAAACCCAATATCCGCTTCATGTCCTTCAATGCTGCGGCCTTGATTTTTTAATTTCTTTTCCTGCATGATAGCAAACTGAAAAAGTTTCAATTTTAATAATTTTTTTGCATCACTAATTATCCAGATCATTTTTATTTATTTTTTAAAGTAAAAACACCGCTAGCATACTACTATTGATGCCCAGCCATCTCCTCCACCACAAGGTTTTATTTTATTTATTCTTATGAGTTGGGCGCATTATTATTATTATTATACGTGATTTATATAGCGCCAGCGCTTTACAATGTAGAGGGGGGACAGCACAATTACAGTACAGTTCAATACAGAAAGGGACAGGAGGGCCTTGCTCGTAGAGCTTACATTCTAAAGGGAGCGGCTGGTGGTACAAAAGGGCATTAAAAAAAATAAAAATGAAATAACATTTCCTGATTTTTTTTTTTACTTTTTGTTTAAAAAAAAAAATTATAAAAATTTTTAATATATATTTAAAAAAATACCGTAACCCCCCACAGCTTTATATCAGTAGTAGGTGGGCCTCCATGATACGCTATTG
This sequence comes from Rana muscosa, assembly GCA_029206835.1. Classification (NCBI taxonomy): domain Eukaryota; kingdom Metazoa; phylum Chordata; class Amphibia; order Anura; family Ranidae; genus Rana; species Rana muscosa. The sequence goes on along the minus strand of CM055128.1, from coordinate 22,595,928 downwards.
ATTCTGGAATTTCAAGACAAGATACAGCACAATTACAGTACAGTTCAATACAGAAGGGACAGGAGGGCCCGGCTCGTAGAGCTTACATTCTAAAGGGAGGGGGTGGTGGTACAAAAGGTAAACGGCATTAAAAAAAAAAAAATTTGTTAAAAAAAATTATCAAAAAAATAAATAAAATTTAAATATATTTTAAAAAATACCGTAACCTCCCACAGCTTTATATCAGTAGTAGGTGGGCCTCCATGATACGCTATTGATTCTGGAATTTCAAGAAATAAAAAATAATTAAAAATATATTTTAAAAAATATTATTGATTCTGGAATTTCAAGACAAGATACAAAAAAATGCAAGATGGCACCAAGAAAATCCCCCGTATTTTTTGTCTCTTGATTATATTTAGGGATGTGGTGCCATCGTTCACCCATCACGGTACCCAATTAATCAATCGATCTCGGAATCTGTAGGGGCCTGTGACACGTCCATCCTCTGTGTCATCCGTTGAGATCTAGATTCCGCTTGGGAACTGACCCGATCGATCTGATTTCTGATACTGCAGTTATAAATAATTCTTCTTTCGTGATGAAATTTATTTTTAATTTTAGTTATGGAAAGATCTTAGAAAAATGGTAAGCGAGGGGGGGGGGGGGGTCGTTGGGGGTAATTTGATAAGGAAAGTAAATCTATAGAGCGTAGAAAGAGTTGGAAGCTGGTTGGGCCCGGCTCGCCGCGGAGTGCCTCACAATGCAGCCGTTGTCCTTGCGGATAGCAGGAAGACGAAT